>JAOWBW010000345.1:600000-1180873 GCA_026119855.1 Campanula takesimana
AACTCTCTCTCTAAGCCTTTCTAGCAATCCCGAAGGTCCGGCGAATCCACGTTCAAGATTCGACTTCGTTCTTGTCAAGATTGGTGAGAATTCTACATGTTTTCTTAGTTTAGATCTGATTTATGATAGTTTCATTATGTTTATACACCTATATTCATGTGATTCATAACGTGTTCTTCATGTTCTTACTAGAATTCATAAAATGCTCTATGACTAGGGTAGCGATCTTAATGCTTATGTGTTTACTTCATATATGTTCATGATGTTCTTTTTATTATGCTAGATCTACGGCTTATCATGCGTAACATGCCAGATCTAATGTTTTAATCCCTATTCATATGCATAGCCGATGATGATCAACGAGATTTAAGAACTACTTCTAAACCCTTAACTTTAGGTAATTACTCCCATGATCAGTAATTCTCCTATGATGAAGGTAATGACTACACATTGATCTTATCAATGGTATAATCATTGTTCTAGGATGTGATCATCTTGCATGATTCTTTCTCCTCCCCCTTCATTATGCATGATCCCTATTCTTCTCTCTATTCCGATTATGTGCGAACTACGTCAACCTGAGCTTCTCATACGAGAGGAACGTAGGCAATCTTCGGATCTGGTCTCAATCACTAACACACTACTAACACATTCATCATGATAGAAAGTCCGATCTATCGGGCGATATGAGTGATAACTTGATATTCTTCTCTTATCGTAACTTGACCCCCGAACCCTCTCTATTAGCTTTTCTCAATGTTTTAGCTCAATAAAAACAACGTGGCGACTCTTAATAAGGTTAAATGCCAATTTGAATATCCTAATCTCATAGAAAAGATAAAATAAAGATAAATAAAGAAAAGACTTCCCGTGCGTCACTCGCATTCGGAAAGAGGTATTCACAGTGGCGACTCTGCTGGGGACTAGCTTTGAACATCTTCAAACATAGAGGGTCAAACTTTCGTTAATATCATGATTGTATACTTACTTGCTTTCTTCCCCTTGTACTTTATCTCTTGTGCATATCTTCTTCCCTTGTACTTTAGTGCGTTAATATCTTAACTGTCTTCTATTGTACTTCCCTAACTGTTTTGCAATGCATACATGTAAATACAAAAAACTCTCTGTTTTCTCTCTAAAAATAACTAGTTGTTGTCCGCACACTACCACTAGGTCCGTGTCACACTGCACACCCTACTGGATACTCCGCTGAGTGCACAGATTTTGGTTATCATGTCGCCTCTATCTTCGTGGCACCCGGGCTATCTAACTCACCATTTTCACTCGTGAAGCGGTTGAGGTTAATCCTTGTTCATTTCTAAACCATGCACTCACAGAGTCTAGGACACTCCAAATTTGACCGGTTGGTTTGACTAGCTTTTGTTTATAGACAATTAACGTATCGTTCACGCCGTCATCCGTTAAGTCTTTAATGAGTCAAGATCCTTCGAGAAAAAAAAAAGCACAAAAAATGAAATTCCCTACAAGAGTGTGCATATGGTAAGCCGAGTGATACTTTGTACAAGTATCTTAACTCGTTAAAAACGTAACGAAAGTAACATAAACGTTACGATAAATGCCTTTAAACAAGGGTTAGTTGCTAGGATCCGTTAGGTCGGTGGAAGTCGCTTGCCCTATAGGACCCACGCCCGAATTGTCCGTTTGGGATGTGTAATACAGGTGAAAAACGAGGGGTCTATAGACGTAGTGATGACCTCCACTGATCCAGGTTTTGTAGATAGTAACCCAAAAAGGGGTACCCCCTTCCAGCCATTAGGAATAATAATGTATTGTTTTGTAAATAACAAAATACATTGCATGAGCCTTGTCCCGTCCTAAACCTCTCGTCCGCTACCTCTACAGAGAAGCAAGTTTGGGTCCGTTCTGGTGGTCGTCTTCAACATTCAGGCCTTCCGCAAGCTCAGTCTTCAGTCTCTGCACCAACGATGTCTCCATCATCACCAGAGCCTACTACTCCTAATGTGTCTACTCCGCCATTCTCCACCTCTGCCGATCCAGATATCGCCGCCAGCATCAAGTCCTCGGACATTCCGCCGCCTCTCCACGCTTTCTTTACCAACCTCATGCTACAGATCTCCAAGCTTGAGGATCGAAGCAAGTCTCTAGAAAGGGTCAACCAAGAGCTCAAAGATCATCTTCATACTGAGATCAAGAAGAAAGGTGTGGCAGCTAGTTTCCACAATGGAGAAGCTATTTTGATCGAAGACGAAACAATGCCTATGACTTACCCCGTCAATGATGATGCTATCCCTCTCAAGGTTCCCAACTACCGAAGGGTCCCTCCTCCTGATTTCGGTACTAAAGAAACCTCCTGCAAGGGTCTATATGAGTCGTCACCAGAATTGATGGGTAGTTACTTGTCCTCTACCAAGTTGCCACCGCCTTCACTACCATTGAGCATCGGTGCCGCCGTACCTACAGTCTCCACTGCTCCTCCTGCTACTCAATTCTACGGTAGCTCTGATTTCTCCAATCACCCTCTAGTGGTTTCTATGCAAGAACAGATTCGCAAGCTCTCCAACACGGTCTCCAAGCAATCCGCTCCGATAGTCAAAACCATCGACCCAAGCAATGTGTAACGCCCGTCCTAATTCCTGTTAAATTCTCGACTTGCATAATTATATGCTATTTTAATTGAGTTAATTATTTAACTAATTGATCAAGTTTAGGACCTAAGTGTTCAAAGTTGAACTTTAGGGTCATTTGTGAAAAATAAAGTTCAGGGGCTAAAATGCTCAAAGTAGAACTTGAGGGGTCTTTTTGTCAAAGTTGAAACTTGAGGGGCCTAATTGCAATTTCTCAAAACTTGTAAGTATATCTTCTTGTGTTTGCCATCTGAGAAAGCATTTCTCAATTTCTTCTCGTACTTTCTCTCTGTTTCATAAAAGGGAGTTCAGTTTTACCCTATTCTCGACTCCTCTCGCTTAATTATGCATCTGTTCGAAAATCCGACTTCGCATAAATGATCAGGGCGGTGAGTAGAGCATTTCCTGCCGAACAGAAATTAATTTGGGTGAACTTGATTTCAGACTAGGTAAGTCACTAGCTCCCCCTTGCTTGTAATAACATGCCTATGTGTTATTCTTGATACTTGTACTTGTTAATTTCGTGATTTGGCTGAATTTTGTGATACTTGTAAAATTGGGACGAAGGGAGTATTTCTATACTAGGTACAGAGAGAACATGATCCTAAATGCTAAATGGGGTTGTATGTATTAAGAAAAATTATACTCCTACTCGTGAGACGGTAAAATAGTAACTTGATTTAAATATTATTAGAAAAATTGTACCATTATTTATGGTACGGGGAAATGAATGGAAGTATCCCTAAATGTTTATATTAGTATATTAGAAAATTATACTCGTATTTTTGAGATGGTGAAATATTTAATTGGAATAAAAAACAATTGTCCTATTATTTGTGAGACGGTAAAAAGAATGAAATAAACTTGAAAGTAATATTTTGAACTTGTTAGTATACTCCTGGGCATTGCTTGGATGTTAGAATGTTAATAGAAATTTACTCCTACGCTTGGGACGGAGAATTTTAGGCCTGGAAAAAAATTTAGTGTTTGCTGAAAATTGTACCAGGCGCCCGCCCACATAGATACCGAGCGCCCGCCCATTTCATCAGAAGTTTTGGTTTCAAAAGTGCTATAATGAGTGGCCGCCCGGTCCATCGTAGGCGCCCGCCCGGTCCCCTGTTTCACAAAGGTGTTTTAAACCTAAAAGGAAATGAAAGCTTATTCCTCTTAAGGCATAGAGCCTTAGTATAAGATGTCCTAGCAAGTGTATATGTACCTTTTGGGGCATTAGAACTTGGTCTTGAACATGAGTACTCATAGAATTAAAATGAGAACTTGAGCCTAAGAGTAAGAACTCTTTTAAATGTCTTAAAAGTGCTAAGAACAAGCACTGATGTGTTATATGTGTCTTGATTCCAATGTTTGTGTACCTTAGGGGAACTAGAACAATGTCTTAGCTTGAACATCCAAAGTATAGGATTAATAACTTATAAGTATGAGATGTATAACTCATCTACTTAGCTTGAACTTGAAGTATAAGACAATAAAATATTGTACATGACTTGAATATCCAAAGATTGGAATAATAACTTGAGTATAAGATAATTAATTCTTGTACATGTCTTGAATATCCAAAGAATTGGATTGAGAACTTGAATGTAAGATGATAAAATCTTGTACATGACTTGAAACCAATACGTGTGTATGGTAATGAACTTGAAAGTGCTATGAACAAGCACTAACGTGTTAGAACTATTCTTGGTGTGTATGTGCAAATCTTGCACATAATTACTTGATAGAATGTGGCTTGTTGACTACTTGATACTTGGTATTAATAACCAAAGAGTTAGAATGTGGAACTAGATAGAGAATGAACAACTCTAAGACATACTTGAATCTAATACGTGTGTATTAAAAGTGCTATGAACAAGCACTAATGTGCTAGTAATTGGTTTAATCGTGCATATACTCAATGAATTATATAAAGTATAAAGAAGATATCTTGTTCTTGAGTTGAGTTCCTAAATAATGAGAGACTAGGGTAATATGAAGATAATTCATAAAACAATGATTATAGAACACAATATGTGTTGGAAAATGTATTCGATTATTAACGATACATATACGCGAGGTATGATTGTGACTAGGTACAATAAGACCAATTCGACTACGTGCTTAGAGTCTAAGATGTTGGGCTCTACTTGAAAGTAAGGGTATCGTGATAGACACATTAGTGTGTTAAAGGTTATATGAATATGTACGTGCAAATACGGCATATAACAAAGTGATATAAAATGACATACCCTACTACTTGGTTGGGGTCTGTTATTAATAGACTCTAATTTGGCTTGATTGTGTTACGCGGACACATTATATGCCATTGTTATACTGATTTGTATTTGCAAATATAGCATACGTGTACTTGTATTTGGTGAGCACATGATTACATGGTTCCTGAAGATCTAGTCCACTACTTTTGGACTTAGTTCTATACTCTCGTAGTTCAAGTAAATACCTACTTGTGCATTCTTGTTTGAGTCCAGCTGGTCACCTTGCTTGTTCGGAAATATATAGGTTCACGCTTATCGCGAGAGCTGGGGATTAAGTGATAATCGGGTCCCTATGTATTTGCGCTTGACCCCTTACTACAGCCCATAGTAAGAGCATAGCTTCCTTGGTTGGAGCAATACGCCTGACTTAAGTGAATGCTAAACTCTTGAACACCTCGTGAATCTTGTTCTTGTGAGTGATACTGGTTACCGGGTCCTCTAGTGTACTGCACAGCAGCAACTTGATTGATCGTGATTTGTCAACTGCAATAAGCAACGACAACAATGGTTTACTTGGGAGGAATAAGGTTGGAATATCCTTTGTAACGTGTTAGTTTAGCCTTATGTGCTAGTTACTTGATGAGTTGGCTTAGCCTCTCATATACTTGTTACTTGATGATATCTTGAGCAAGATTATTTGATAATCTTCTTGATTTTGCATGATTACATGATAACATGCTATGTACTTGTATCTAGTAACTTACTGAGATTTATCTCACCCCGTTCCTTGTTTATTTGTTTCCCCCCCCCCAAGGAAAGCAAGTGGTAATACGTTGTGAGGCTCGACTTAGCAGGGGCCTACTTGGCAGGTTGTTCTTGTTGGGGATTGTTATCCTTTCCAGTTTTGGTGAGGACGATTTGGTATCAGTTGTTTAGGCTCAGTATATTGGGTAGACTTGTATAGTGTTCTTGTAATGCCAGCGTATGTGCTAGGCATGTTTTCCGCTGTGTACAACCATTTGGTTTAAATTTCTTGGTATAGAACTCGTTGTGAGCTATCTTAGTTCGTTCCTCTTGAGTATATATATGATACCAGTTGATTTATTCAGGTGTCATTCAGTTTCTCGTTTCTTGTTAGTGACGCGCACCAGGTTCGAGGTTCTATTAGGGAATCGCGGGACCTGGGGGTGTGTCAGTTTTGGTATCAGAGCTATGGTTTAGCTCTAAGCCTGGATAGGGTCTATGGCCTAGGTTGGGTTAGTTTTGGGTGTGTTTTCAACGTCGAGTGCTTTGTTACTTGTTGTTATACCAGGCATAGGACTAGTGTTGATAGTGTTGATCCCAATTGGAATAAGATGGTTTGAGAATCGAGAGCGCGAGTCTTTAAAGACTTAGGCGTATCTATCTTGTGCAGTGGACATTGTTTCGTGCTATATGCATGCTTGTCCTCATTTATTGATTTACGTGGACGCGTATGCTCTAGTAAGAGACTACGTGCTTGATATCGTTATTTATAAGAGCTTGGTAGAAGTGTGGGTGATAACACCCTATACGTTATATGTTAACTTGGTCATGTTACCTGTATGGGACATTGATGTGATACGTGTTATGGCTTGGCTTTTTATGTGTTAGGCCTTTCTTGTTTGCCACAATAGATGGTAAATATTTCCATGCTAGTATGCTTGACTATTTATATGAGCATGATATAATTATGTATAATATTCATGTTCTGCATTGAAAGCCCGAAAATAGTTATCAAGGTTGTGCTGAATATTTAGCATATGTGGTTGACGGAAGAATGTCTACACCAAAATTGAAGAATGGATACATCATTCTTTGTGAGATCTCAGATATAATTTCTACTGAGTAGTATATGATACATGATGAGAACCTTGAGTTATCTTGAGTTGCTACGGTACAAATATAGTGCTGATATCTAAACTAATGTTCATGACATCGGTTGAGTTCAAAGTGTTGAAGGTTCAACTTGAGAAATTTCTTGATAGAGGATTCACCCAGCTTAGTATAATTGCGTGGGGTGTATCTGTATTGATTGGCATGAAGAGATATGGTACTATGCGATTTCATATTGAATGCAAAGAGTTCAACCAGGTGACTATAATGAACCAGTACTTGTTATCGTGTATGGATGGTTTAATTGATCCCTGAAGTTAATCAGTGGTCTATTCAGTGTTTGATTGATAAGTGGCTACCATTAGTTGGAAAGTCAACTATGAGGATGTATTGAAGACATCTTCTTATATCAGGTATGCTTGTTATGAATTCGTGATTATGCTATTTCGATGGATATATGATTTAGCAGTATTGATGGATTTGATGAATGATATCTTCAAACCATAATTTGATTTCTTTGCGATGAATTGATTAATGACCTGTTGGTGTATACCAAGTCGCAGACTGAGAATTAATTGTATTGAAATTTCTTGAGATAAACAATTGTTTCCAAAAGCTAGCAAGAAATAGATGATCTATTACCTTGAAGTGGATGCCTGAAGTAAGTATCTTTATTGACCTGTACAAGTGGAAATAACTGAGGTACGATTTTCTTGAGATTTTCTCGATCTTGTTAGAGATTCATTAATGAATTTCGAAGGTAGCTCTATCATTAACTATTTGACACAGAAAGCTATACTTTCCGATGGATTGATAAACGTGAAGCCAATTTTTAAATATTGAAATGATGGATGACCACAACTTCAGTATTTGACCTTGCCTAGTGGATTCGACTAGTATGATGGTTATTTGGAGGATATGACCAGTGTTACTATTTTCTCGTGTATGTGTCAAGATTCACCAATATAGTGGATATGATAAATTCATTATGCATAGTGAAGCTCGAACAAGAGATAAAACGTGTGTTAATTCAAAATGGTAACGTACTTGTATATGCTCCGAGGAGATTGAATCTTTATGAATAGAATAAATTCTACTCATGACTTGAAATTGATTGTGATCCTACGGCTATTGTATTAGCGGATTCATTGAACATAAAGACTTGTATTTCATGATTGATGGTACTGAATGGGAGAAAATTTCTGAGTATTCAACTAAATCCTTGAATTGCGATTATTTGAAAGCAGAATATCAGAGATCGTTTGATTTGTTATAATCCTTCGAGATTTGTGAATATATGAATATATTGCGATGGATTTCGTGGAAGGATTATCATTTAACAGATATGTCCCGATGATATTGGTTATAGTGGATTGATTAATCAAATCTGCTTGACTTTATGTGTTGTGATGTTATGATCGATACATCTTGATTACATGGGATACCTGTGGATATAATATATGACAGGGATTCTTGTTCTACATCTTGTTCTACACCTTGTTTTACATCTTGATTTTGATAATTTTTCTGAGCATTCTGGATATTTAACCGAGGTTGCTTCTTGATCATATGTTGCGAGCATGTGAAGTGAATTTCTTTGTGGCTATTGTATGAGTTTGCGATTTAGAGGAAATTCCATCACACGAATTACTTAGTATATGGGTAATTGCTTATATGGATACTTGATTCTTGTCTTGAGCACGAATACTTCTTTTGAAAGTTTCATGGGAAAGTCACGGTATCGAGAAGGTTATGTGAGAATAATACTCTCAGGTAATTGATAATATGTGGTATACCATCTTCTTGCTATTCTTGAGTTCTATTTGTTATTTATATGTGTTATAATTTCGATCAGTAAAATTCGATGACGAATTTTCTTTAAGGAGGGGAGGATGTAACGCCCGTCCTAATTCCTGTTAAATTCTCGACTTGCATAATTATATGTTATTTTAATTGAGTTAATTATTTAACTAATTGATCAAGTTTAGGACCTAAGTGTTCAAAGTTGAACTTTAGGGTCATTTGTGAAAAATAAAGTTCAGGGGCTAAAATGCTCAAAGTAGAACTTGAGGGGCCTTTTTGTCAAAGTTGAAACTTGAGAGGCCTAATTGCAATTTCTCAAAACTTGTAAGTATATATTCTTGTGTTTGCCATCTGAGAAATCATTTCTCAGTTTCTTCTCGTACTTTCTCTCTGTTTCATAAAAGGGAGTTCAGTTTTACCCTATTCTCGACTCCTCTCGCTTAAATGCCTCTGTTCGAAAATCCGACTTCGCATAAATGATCAGGGCGGTGAGTAGAGCATTTCCTGCCGAACAGAAATTAATTTGGGTGAACTTGATTTCGGACTAGGTAAGTCACTAGCTCCCCCTTGCTTGTAATAACATGCCTATGTGTTATTCTTGATACTTGTACTTGTTAATTTCGTGATTTGGCTGAATTTTGTGATACTTGTAAATTTGGGACAAAGGGAGTATTTCTATACTAGGTACAGAGAGACATGATCCTAAATGCTAAATGGGTTTGTATGTATTAAGAAAAATTATACTCCTACTCGTGAGACGGTAAAATAGTAACTTGATTTAAATATTATTAGAAAAATTGTACCATTATTTGTGGTACGGGGAAATGAATGGAAGTATCCCTAAATGTTTATATTAGTATATTAGAAAATTATACTCGTACTTTTGGGACGGTGAAATATTTAATTGGAATAAAAGACAATTGTCCTATTATTTGTGGGACGGTAAAAAGAATGAAATAAACTTGAAAGTAATATTTTGAACTTGTTAGTATACTCCTGGGCATTGCTTGGATGTTAGAATGTTAATAGAAATTTACTCCTATGCTTGGGACGGAGAATTTTAGGCTTGGAAAGAAATTTAGTGTTTGCTGAAAATTGTACCAGGCGCCCGCCCACATAGATACCGAGCGCCCGCCCATTTCATCAGAAGTTTTGGTTTCAAAAGTGCTATAATGAGCGGCCGCCCGGTCCATCGTAGGCGCCCGCCCGGTCCCCTGTTTCACAAAGGTGTTTTAAACCTAAAAGGAAATGAAAGCTTATTCCTCTTAAGGCATAGAGCCTTAGTATAAGATATCCTAGCAAGTGTATATGTACCTTTTGGGGCATTAGAACTTGGTCTTGAACATGAGTACTCATAGAATTAAAATGAGAACTTGAGCCTAAGAGTAAGAACTCTTTTAAATGTCTTAAAAGTGCTAAGAACAAGCACTGATGTGTTATATGTGTCTTGATTCCAATGTTTGTGTACCTTAGGGGAACTAGAACAATGTCTTAGCTTGAACATCCAAAGTATAGGATTAATAACTTATAAGTATGAGATGTATAACTCATCTACTTAGCTTGAACTTGAAGTATAAGACAATAAAATATTGTACATGACTTGAATATCCAAAGATTGGAATAATAACTTGAGTATAAGATAATTAATTCTTGTACATGTCTTGAATATCCAAAGAATTGGATTGAGAACTTGAATGTAAGATGATAAAATCTTGTACATGACTTGAAACTAATACGTGTGTATGGTAATGAACTTGAAAGTGCTATGAACAAGCACTAACGTGTTAGAACTATTCTTGGTGTGTATGTGCAAATCTTGCACATAATTACTTGATAGAATGTGGCTTGTTGACTACTTAATACTTGGTATTAATAACTAAAGAGTTAGAATGTGGAACTAGATAGAGAATGAACAACTCTAAGACATACTTGAATCTAATACGTGTGTACTAAAAGTGCTATGAACAAGCACTAATGTGCTAGTAATTGGTTTAATCGTGCATATACTCAATGAAGTATATAAAGTATAAAGAAGATATCTTGTTCTTGAGTTGAGTTCCTAAATAATGAGAGACTAGGGTAATATGAAGATAATTCATAAAACAATGATTATAGAACAGAATATGTGCTGGAAAATGTATTCGATTATTAACAATACATATACGCGAGGTATGATTGTGACTAGGTACAATAAGACCTATTCGACTACGTGCTTAGAGTCTAAGATGTTGGGCTCTACTTGAAAGTAAGGGTATCATGATAGACACATTAGTGTGTTAAAGGTTATATGAATATGTACGTGCAAATACGGCATATAACAAAGTGATATAAAATGACATACCCTACTACTTGGTTGGGGTCTGTTATTAATAGACTCTAATTTGGCTTGATTGTGTTACGCGGACACATTATATGCCATTGTTATACTGATTTGTATTTGCAAATATAGCATACGTGTACTTGTATTTGGTGAGCACATGATTACATGGTTCCTGAAGATCTAGTCCACTACTTTTGGACTTAGTTCTATACTCTCGTAGTTCAAGTAAATACCTACTTGTGCATTCTTGTTTGAGTCTAGCTGGTCACCTTGCTTGTTCGGAAATATATAGGTTCACGCTTATCGCGAGATCTGGGGCTTAAGTGATAATCGGGTCCCTATGTATTTGCGCTTGACCCCTTACTACAGCCCATAGTAAGGGCATAGCTTCCTTGGTTGGAGCAATACGCCTGACTTAAGTGAATGCTAAACTCTTGAACACCTCGTGACTCTTGTTCTTGTGAGTGATACTGGTTACCGGGTGTTGGTAGTGGTGCCCTAGGCACGTTTAATAAACGTTGTAATTGTTATCATTTATTTCATATCAATAAAGAGATGTTTTGATTATTATTGTTGTTCATGTTTACTTATAATAATCCCCGTCCCTAGTGCTTGTTAAGCACTAGTATAAAGGCTAAATGATCATGGGATGATCATGTTAGATTTATGGGTACTTGTTTGGAACAAGGTACTGGACATGACCCGCTGTATGAGATTTATGTCATGGTCTATGTCGTACATATATCTCATATTAGTTATGTCATTTGAATCCTTAGACATGAAGTTATTATAGTCTTCCACTCGATGAACATTGTGTTTGACATATTCAAACGCTACCTTAACACGGTAGTTATAAAGGGTATGATTGGCATAATCGGATTCTCGTTGGGAAGAATAATAAGCTAAATGGATTTGTCCCTCCACGGAGAGATGTCAAGCTTGGGCCCCTTAAAGGAATGATGTTGATGAAATGTTCGGCCGGACTCAAATGGATTGATTGGATCAATAGCATTTGAATTATCAACATATTCGGAATCGAGAAAGTATTGAACAAACAAGTTGACTCTTTGACCATGACTTGTGTTCAATGACATCGTGGACAAAGGGATTGTGACATATTCTAAAGGAATGCGAACTTGTATCTAGTTATACTATTTGGGTAGGTATGACGGTTTGCTAGAACCTAATCATATCTTATGGGATCATGTTTGAGCCCATTGCCAACTTAGTATAATCCTAGAGGGTCACACACAATAGAACGAATCTTAAATAAGAGGACTATATTGGAATTTAGAGTCAAAGGACCTTGGAGGAATTTCTGGAAACATTCTGGGCTGTTTGGTCTACCGAGCGGGCGCTTGGGTCAGACCAGGCGGGCGCCTGAATTAATTCCAGAAAGCCAAGGACCTTCTGGTCATTCAAGCGGGCGCCTGGTCCTTTGCAGGCGGGCGCCTGGTGCTGCCGACAGGAAAATTCCTAATTCGATTAGGAAAGGTTTTTGGCACAAGTTACCTATTTGGAATAGGTCTTAATTGTGTATAAAAACACCAATTCGGCCAGACCATATTCACTAGTGCTTTTGTGAGTCTCAAAGAGTTTGAGAGAGATTTTATTTTGTTCTAAGATATCATTGATTGAGGAACAAAATAATTCACAAATAAATTCCATATAGTTCTTTATTAAATTGTGAAAGCGTGTTTTACAATTATTGGTCTAGCAACCAAGATCGAAGAAGTTCCTTTGATATTCGTTCGAAGTGTGGATACCGCTAGAGGGTGAATTTTATCATCTTACAAAGTTCGTGATTTGTTCGTGATAAAGCTTCAAGATCTCCACCAAGACCAAAGAGAAAAATTCATAGCCATCAAGGGTTAGTTTTATCCTATATTCATGTTGTTGTATTTGATTTAATGATATGAACGGATCCATGGGTTTGGGTTTCTTAAAATTTTAATTGCTAAATTCCGCTGCGCATGTTACTTGGAAACCCAACAGTGGTATCAGAGCCCCGTTCATGTTGATTAATTCAATACTTGGATCATGTTGTGTGTATATAAATTGTTTATGTGCCAAGCATGATATGAATATTGGATTATATGATGTTTATGTGTTTTGTGATTTTATGTGGTTTATTGTTTTGCAACTTTAATCGCACGATTCAATCGCAATAAAAATTATGGTGGATTTTGAATTATTTCGATTATTGATTTTTGATTAGATCAAAGTTTTAATAATCGGGGAAAAATAATTTTGAGACAAAATTTTCGAACTTGAAAATTCTATACCATTCTGACCATACAGGCGCTCGCCCGCGCTGGACCAGGCGCGCGCGCGTTGCAGGCGCCCGCTCGCGCTGGACCAGGCGCGCGCTCGCTAGGCCAGAATGGAATATTCTGATTTTGTTCAAAATCTGATTTTGGAGTTTTTCGATAAATCCAACAAAAACCAGTAACAAAACCAGTCCAGACTTGCTGATCTGGAATGGGTTTTGGGTAGTTGGTTTGTGTGTAGATTTTGGGGTTTGATTTTCCTATTTGTTTTAGTCTTGTGATTCCTAGATTGGTTCAAGTTTTGGATGGCTAATCTGCGTTCATCGAGATTGTGTTTCCCAAAATTGATTGCAATCAAAGTTTCAAAGATAAAACTAAGTTAGAATTATGAAGAGTTCATAATTGCTAAAATTGAGAAACAAAGTTCTTGATTCAATGATTGGAGATCCAAGTGGAATTGTGAATGCAATTGGCTTACGTTCATCGAGACCATCTATTGCTTAGTTTCGGCCACATGGACTACTTTCTTGGTTTCTTGAATTAGTGCGGGATTGTGGTTGCTTAATGGCTTAGTTCGACCGCACTTCTTGTTGTCTTGATTTGGAGATAATAACCAAAGTTGAATTAGTCTCATCCTCATAATTATAGAGAAACTAATGACACATAAATATCATGCTTAAATTAATGGGATTAATTTAGTGGCTAAACTTGATGTGTAACATGTTTATATTATGTGCTCATAAATGTGTTATATGCTATATGTGATGAACCTTCAAAGAAAGTTTTAAGTCCTTCTTTGCCATGCCATGATTAAAACACTTGTTTATATATGGGTGATTTTGATGTGGGTTCGCCTCCGCGAAGTGCATTGATTTTATTTATGTATGAGCAAGATGAGGTTCATTAATTTAATGTGGGCTTGCCTCCGCAAGGTGCATTAAATTGAATGGTTCCTATGCGTTTAAAATGGTTGGACTTAATTAGGCGTCAAAACAGTTTTGGGCCTAGGCAAAAGATGAGATTAAACATGTTTTTGAAATTGGATTTCTCAAAAATCTCATAAAAGGATCTAAGAATCATATGGGATATGATTGACATGATTGTCTACCTAATTAATTTAGTTTTTGAGCGGTCCGCCTCCGTGGACTCAAGAGTTAAATTAAAGTTGGATCTTAGCCCAATTAAATTATATTATAAATTGGATGTATATGAAGGTTATATAATTTAGTGGGAGTATTTTGTTTAAAATACATTATTTATCTCTTTAATGAAAATCGGTACTTATTAAATTTTGGAAATTTTGCATATTTGTAGATAATGACTAATAACACTCAATCAATGTCGTTGCGATCGATCCTTGAGAAGGATAAGCTCGAAGATAATGGTACTAACTTCATGGATTGGATCCGTAGCATAAGAATCGTTCTTAGGCAAGAAGATAAGTTATACATTCTCGATGGGCCTCTCCCAGCTGAACCACCGTCTACTGCCCCTAGGGTAGAAAGAGACAATTACAAGAAACATCGTAATGATTCTAGAGATGTAAGTTGTCTCATGCTTGCTGCTATGTGTTCAAAACTCCAACAAAGTTTGGAACATTTGGAAGCCTATGAGATAGGCGTGGAGTTGAGAACCATGTTTCAAGATCAAGCTAGGCAAGAGAGGTACAAGACCATTGTTGCATTCACTACTAGTAAAATGAATGAAGGGCAACAAGTGAGTCCTCACTTTCTTAAAATGAAAGGTTATGTAGAGCACCTTGAGAAACTTGGCTATCCAATCCCATTGGAGCTAGCCACGGATCTCATTCTTAATTCATTACCTAAAAGTTATAATCAGTTTGTAATGAATTATAACATGCATGGAATGGATAAGAATCTCTCTGAGTTGCATGGGATGCTCAAAACTCCAGAGATGAAAATTGTGGAGAAAGGTTCTCCCGTGCTCTTGGTTTATGATGGGAAGAAGGCTAGTGCCAAAGGAAAGGGTAAGAAAGTTGTCAAACCCAAAATAAGCAAGGCAAAGGTTGCCAAGGCTTCTGAGGCAAAACCTGATTCACAAAAGGATGCAATCTGTTTCCATTGTCAAGAAATTGGTCATTGGAAACGTAATTGCAAGGCTTTCTTGGAAGAGCAAAAGAAGAAGAAGGGCAGCAAGGCTGCGTCGACTTCAGGTATCTATATGATAGATATTCTCCTTTCTACCACTGATTCTTGGGTATTGGATACCGGATGTGGTTCTCACATTTGTCTAAATGTGCAGGGACTAAAGAATAGGAGACTGCTTAAAGAAGGTGAAGTAGATTTACGCATGGGGAATGGAGCAAGAGTTGCTGCATTAGCCGTAGGGACTTATGAAGTCACTTTACCTTCCGGATTAATTCTTGTTTTGAACAATTGTTATTATGTTCCGGATTTAAGCAGAAATATTATTTCAATTTCTTGTTTGGATAATGAAGGTTTTAAGTTTCTTATTGAGAATAAGAAATTTTCTATTTATTTAAATGATGTGCTTTATGGTATTGCTAATTCATTTAATGGCCTTTATATCTTGGATGTCAAGAATGAAAATAATGACAATGTCTATCATGTAAATAAGAAATCTAAACCTAATGATGTAAATCATACTTATCTGTGGCATTGCCGTCTCGGTCATATTAATGAGAAGCGTATCTCAAAACTCCATGGGGACGGACTTTTGGGTTCATGTGACTTAGAGTCATATGATACTTGTGAGTCGTGTCTTCTTGGAAAAATGACTAAGACACCTTTTACCAAGTTGGGTGAAAGGGCAAGCGACTTATTGGGGTTGATACATTCCGATGTATGCGAACCATTAAGTAGCAATGCTAGGGGAGGATTTCAATACTTCATAACCTTCACTGATGATTATAGTAGATTTGGGTATGTTTACCTAATGAAACATAAAAGTGAAGCATTTGAGATATTTAGAATATTTCAAAATGAAGTAGAAAAACAACTTGGCAAAAGTATAAAGGCACTTCGATCAGATCGAGGTGGTGAATACTTAAGTCAAGAATTTGATGATCATCTAAAGAATTGTGGAATAGTTTCACAATTGACTCCACCTGGAACACCACAATGGAATGGTGTGTCCGAGAGGAGGAATCGAACTTTGTTAGACATGGTTCGATCAATGATGAGTCAAGTTGATCTTCCAATATCCTTTTGGGGTTACGCCCTAGAAACCGCTGCTTTCACACTAAATCGTGTTCCAACTAAATCGGTTCAAAAGACTCCATATGAGATGTGGAGCGGAAAGAAGCCTTGTCTGTCTTTCATGAAGATTTGGGGTTGTGAAGCTTTTGTCAAAAGACTTGTCTCAGACAAACTTGCACACAAATCTGATAAATGTATTTTCGTGGGATACCCTAAGGAAACTAGAGGATATTACTTTTACAACCGTGAGGACAACAAAGTGTTTGTTGCCCGAACTGGTGTCTTTCTAGAGAAAGAGTTTCTCTCCAAAGAAATCAGTGGGAGTAAAATAAATCTTGAAGAAATTCGAGACCCAGAAAATAACATTGAACCAATAGTGGAACAAGAACAAGAACCACAAGGAGTTGTGGAACCTGTTCAAAATACACAAGTAACTCGCAGATCTAGTAGGTTACGATCCGAGCCCGAGAGATATGGATTTCTCGTAATGGATAGTAATGAGGTAGAAATCATTGAGAATGATAAACCGTCAACCTACCAAGAGGCGATGTCTTCTCCTGATTCGGACAAGTGGCTTGGAGCCATGGAATCCGAATTACAATCCATGCAAGACAATCAAGTTTGGAATTTGATTGATGCGCCCGAAGGTGTAAAAACCATAGGATGCAAATGGGTCTTCAAGAAGAAGACTGACATGGATGGGAAGGTGCATACTTACAAAGCTAGGCTTGTAGCGAAGGGTTATAGGCAAGTTCATGGTATTGACTATGATGAGACCTTTTCACCCGTAGCAATGATCAAGTCTATAAGAATTTTGCTTGCCATTGCCGTATATCATGACTATGAAATATGGCAGATGGACGTCAAAACCGCTTTCCTGAATGGAAAACTCCAAGAGGATGTGTATATGACACAACCAGAAGGTTTTGAACAAGATTCTAAGGTATGCAAATTGCAAAGATCCATCTATGGATTGAAGCAAGCTTCAAGGAGTTGGAATCTCCGTTTTGATGAATCGGTCAAAGAGTTTGGTTTCATCAAAAACGAAGATGAGCCTTGTGTATACAAGAAAATTAGTGGGAGCATAGTGCTATTCCTTATTTTATACGTGGATGACATATTGATCATTGGAAACGACATTCCTACACTTCAGTCTGTAAAGACTTGGTTAGGAAAGTGCTTCGCAGTGAAAGATATGGGTGAAGCCGCATATATTCTTGGCATTAAGATCTATAGAGATAGATCAAGAAGGCTACTTGGTTTAAGCCAAAGTACATACATTGACAGGGTCATTAGAAGATTCCGTATGGAAAATTCTAAGAGAGGCACCTTGCCAGTATTACATGGAGTTTCTCTAAGCAAGACTCAATGTCCTAAGACAAATGATGAGCGTGAGAAAATGAATGATGTTCCATATGCTTCGGCAATTGGGTCCATCATGTATGCCATGATTTGTACTAGGCCGGATGTATCTTATGCTTTGAGCATGACAAGTAGATATCAATCCGACCCTGGCGAAAATCACTGGATAGCTGTAAAAGCGATTCTTAAGTACTTGAGAAGAACTAAAGACTCATTTTTAGTCTATGGAGGAATGGAAGATGATCTCGTTGTAAATGCTTACACAGATGCAAGCTTCCAAACTGACAAAGATGATAGCCGATCGCAATCGGGTTTCGTGTTTATGTTAAATGGTGGAGCTGTAAGCTGGAAGAGTTCCAAGCAAAGTACAACCGCTGATTCTACAACAGAAGCTGAGTATATTGCTGCATCGGATGCTGCAAAGGAAGCTGTTTGGATTAAGAAGTTCATAACTGAACTTGAAGTGGTTCCTAGTATTGCTAATCCAATAGACCTTTATTGCGACAATAATGGTGCTATTGCTCAAGCAAAGGAACCAAGAGCACATCAGAAATCCAAACACATACTTAGGCGTTTTTATATCATTCGAGAGATCGTTGATAGGGGAGACGTAAATATATGCAGAGTACCTACTGATGACAATGTTGCGGCCCCGCTAAAAAAAGGACTTCCACAAGCTAAACATGATGGTCATGTTAGGTCCATGGGTATTAGATACATGGGAGATTGGGCCTAGGGCAAGTGGGAGATTGTTGGTAGTGGTGTCCTAGGCACGTTTAATAAACGTTGTAATTGTTATCATTTATTTCATATCAATAAAGAGATGTTTTGATTATTATTGTTGTTCATGTTTACTTATAATAATCCCCGTCTCTAGTGCTTGTTAAGCACTAGTATAAAGGCTAAATGATCATGGGATGATCATGTTAGATTTATGGGTACTTGTTTGGAACAAGGTACTGGACATGACCCGCTGTATGAGATTTATGTCATGGTCTATGTCGTACATATATCTCATATTAGTTATGTCATTTGAATCCTTAGACATGAAGTTATTATAGTCTTCCACTCGATGAACATTGTGTTTGACATATTCAAACCCTACCTTAACACGGTAGTTATAAAGGGTATGATTGGCATAATCGGATTCTCGTTGGGAAGAATAATAAGCTAAATGGATTTGTCCCTCCACGGAGAGATGTCAAGCTTGGGCCCCTTAAAGGAATGATGTTGATGAAATGTTCGGCCGGACTCAAATGGATTGATTGGATCAATAGCATTTGAATTATCAACATATTCGGAATCGAGAAAGTATTGAACAAAACAAGTTGACTCTTTGACCATGACTTGTGTTCAATGACATCGTGGACAAATGGATTGTGACATATTCTAAAGGAATGCAAACTTGTATCTAGTTATACTATTTGGGTAGGTATGACGGTTTGCTAGAACCTAATCATATCTTATGGGATCATGTTTGAGCCCATTGCCAACTTAGTATAATCCTAGAGGGTCACACACAATAGAACGAATCTTAAATAAGAGGACTATATTGGAATTTAGAGTCAAAGGACCTTGGAGGAATTTCTGGAAACATTCTGGGCTGTTTGGTCTACCGAGCGGGCGCTTGGGTCAGACCAGGCGGGCACCTGAATTAATTCCAGAAAGCCAAGGACCTTCTGGTCATTCAAGCGGGCGCCTGGTCCTTTGCAGGCGGGCGCCTGGTGCTGCCGACAGGAAAATTCCTAATTCAATTAGGAAAGGTTTTTGGCACAAGTTACCTATTTGGAATAGGTCTTAATTGTGTATAAAAACACCAATTCGGCCAGACCATATTCACTAGTGCTTTTGTGAGTCTCAAAGAGTTTGAGAGAGATTTTATTTTGTTCTAAGATATCATTGATTGAGGAACAAAATAATTCACAAATAAATTCCATATAGTTCTTTATTAAATTGTGAAAGCGTGTTTTACAATTATTGGTCTAGCAACCAAGATCAAAGAAGTTCTTTTGATATTCGTTCTAAGATATCATTGATTGAGGAACAAAATAATTCACAAATAAATTCCATATAGTTCTTTATTAAATTGTGAAAGCGTGTTTTACAATTATTGGCAATGGTTACTTTCCCGATCTGCGGGAAATGGTCGATGTTGGGGTCAGACACGAAGCCGGCATTACTGGTGTTGTTAAAGAAGCTGCCAAAACAGGAAACACCTATTTCCGCTACAAAGCTCCGACAAGTACCGCTCCTAAATCTAAAGAGGTCGCCGATCAAGTGAGCATGGTCCAAGACAACTCCGCCTTTGATGTCCAAGCAGTTACAAGCAGCTTTCCACGGAAAGAAGATCATTTCGATGACTTCGGCGTGCCTACTAGCCGAGTGTTCGAGGTTTTGATGAAGAAGGGCTTGATCAAGCCGCTTGAGAAATTTGAACCGTTGAACAGAAAAGTTAATCTTGATGCAACCAAGTTCTGAAAGTACCACAAGTACATTGGCCACACTACCGACGACTGCATACAACTCAAACGGGTCATCATCTAAAAGCTCATAGCCGATGGAAAGATCAAGAAGCCTAAAGGTCCGAACACCGTAGCAAACCCGCTCCCTAACAACGGAAGCGTGAACATGATCGATACTGATAAGATAAGTCTATTAGAGATGGAGGATGCCTTCGCACAACTACAAATTACTATGGATCTTATGTACAACGGTTTATTAGCAATGAGGATGATTCAGCCATTGGAAGGATATCGCCCCCACCCGGGCAGCAATCCAGAAAAAGCATGTGACTACCACCAAGCTACCGGCCATGATATCGAAGATTGCATCGCTTTAAGTTAGTCATCCAAGAACTCATTGTTGGGTTTCCAAGCAACATGCGCAGCGGAATTAAGCATTTAAAATTTAATAGAAACCCAAAGCCCATAGATCCATTCATATGATTAAGTCAAATACAATATGATGAATACAAGAATACTAACCCTTGATGCCTTTGATTTTTGCAACCTTGAATTCGATGGAGGCTTGAAACCTTGATCACGAACATAGCAAGAATCACGAACTTTGAAGATGATAAGTTTCACCCTCTAGCGGTATCCACACACGAACGAATATCAAGAACACTTGATCTTGGTTGCTAGACCAAAATTATGAAACACGTTTTCATAATTAAACATGAACTATATTGAATATTATTTGTGTATAATTTTGTTCTTCAATCTAGGATCTCTTAGAACAAAATAAAACTCTCTCAAACTCTTTGGAGACTCGCACAAACATTAGCATTGAGTTGTGGCCGAATTCTGATGTTTATACACAAGTAAGACCTATTCCAAATAGGAAACTTGTGTTAAAACCCGTCCAAAATTCGATTCCAAGTCAAATTAGGAATCTGTCCCCGACAGTACTGTGTGGCCGCCCAAACTGAGGCGTGCGGCCGCCCAAATCCCTGTGCGGTCGCCCAGCCCTTTTGGGCGGTCGCCCAAACAGCCCAGAAATTGAACACAAGTCATGGTCAATAAGTCAACTTGTATTGTTCAATACTTTCTCGATTCCGAATATGTTGATAATCCAAATGATATTGATCCAATCAATCCATTTGAGTTTGGCCAAACATTTCATCAACATCATTCCTTCGAGGGGCCCAAGCTTGACATCTCTCTGAAGAGGGACAAATCCATTTAGCTTATTATTCTTCCCTACGTGAATCCGATTATGCCAATCATACCCTTTATGACTACCGTGTTAAGGCAGCGTTTGAATATGTCAAACATAATCTTCATCAAGTGGAAGACTATAATAACTTCATGTCTAAGGATTCAAATGACATAACTAATATGAGATTTATATATGACATCGACCATGACATAAATCTCATACCGCGGGTCATGTCCAGTACTTTGTTACAAATAATAACCCATAAATCTAACATGATCATCCCATGATCATTTAGCCTTTATACTAGTGCTTAACAAGCTCTAGGGACGGAGATTATTATAAGCAAACACGAGCCATAATAATAATCTTATTATCTCTTTATCATTATGAATAAAATGATAACTTATACAACGTTTAACAAACGTGCCTAAGGCACCAACACCAACAATCTCCCACTTGCCCTAGGCCCAATTCCCTAGGTATCTAATACCCATGGACCTAACATGACCATCATGTTTAGCTTTATGGAAGTCCCATTGTTTAGCGTTTCTGTAACGTTATCATTAGTAGGTACTTTGCATATTTGTACGTCTATCTTATCAACGATTTCTCGAACGATAAGAAAACACCTAAGTATGTGTTTGGATTTAGGATGTGCCCTTAGTTCCTTTTGCTTGATCAATAGCACGACTATTATTGCTAATAAAGTCTATTTGATTAGCAATGCTAGGAACCATCTTAAGTTCACCCATGAACTTCTTAATCCAAACAACTTCCTTTGCAGCATCCAATGCAGCAATATACTTAGATTTTAGTATGTAGAATTAGTGACTGTACTCTGATTGGAACCATTCCAACTTACAGCTTCACTATTGTTAATAAAACTCAATTGCGATTTTTATCATCTTTGTCAGTTTGGAATTATGCATCTGTGTATCCATATACACCGAGATCATCTTCCATCCCTCCATAGATCATAACAATTCTTTAGTCCTTCTAAAGTACATTTAAGAATTGTTTCACAGCCTTCCAGTTATTCTCACCGGTTGTCGGATTGATATCACTCGTCATGCTCCAAGCATTTAGATATATCCGGCTTAGTACTTATTATGGCATGATGGATCCAATTGCCGAAGCAAAATGGCATCCCATTCAGTTTTCTCATGCTCATCATTTGTCTTAGGACATTTGAGTCTTTGCATAGAAAACTCCATGTAACATTGGCAATGGTCCTCTCTTAGAATTTTTCATGCGGAATCTTCTAATGACTTTGTCAATGTATGTACTTTGGCTTAAACCAATTAGCTTCCTTGATCTATCTCTATAGATCTTAATGCCAAGAACATATGTAGCTTCATCCATATTCTTCATTGCGAAACACTTTCTTAACAAAGTCTTTACAGACTAATGTGTAGGAATGTCGTTTCCAATTAGCAATATGTCATCCACATATATTAAATAAGGAATAGCACTATGCTCCCACTAATCTTCTTGTATATACAAGGTTCATCTTCGTTCTTGATCAAATCAAACTTTTGACTTATCAAAACGGAGATTCCAACTCCCAAAAGCTTGCTTTAATCCATCCAATGGATTTCTGCAACTTTCATAATTTATTAGAATTTTTTTTTATTATCAAAACTTTTAGGTTATATCCAATACATCCTTAAATGAGTTCTTATTAAGGAACGCATGTTTTGACATCTTTCTGTCAAATTTCATATTCCAAATATGAAGATATGACAATGAGAATTCTAATAAGTTCCTTGCTACCCATGTAAGTTTTCTCCAAGAAAACTTCAATCTTATCCCCTTTGGTTTTTACACCTTAGGTTAGAATGATCAAGTTCCAAACTTGATTATTATACATGAATTGCCTTTTAGATTTTATGACTCCAAGCCATTAATCTAAATGTGGAGTTGATATTGCATCTTTGATAGGTGGTAAATACTTCATTCTAAATGAACTTTACCTCAATACTTTCTATTTCGAAATATCCAATATTTCTACTAATAGATTGTATCCTATCATGTATTGCAAGTATTTGTATATCTTGAACGGACTTTTCACGACTCCTTGTGAAAACTTGTTCAACTTCCATCTTAGGTTAAAATATATTTTCTAGGTCTCGAACCATTCGAGATACATTTTACTCCCACTGATTCTTTTAGAGATAAACCATTTATCTAGAAAAGTATCATCATAATCAACAAACCATTTATTTCTTATGAGTAAAATTTTATCCTCAAGTTTCCTTAGGATATCCCATGAAAATGTATTTGTTAGATTTAAATGTGAGTGTGTCCCAGACAACTCCTTTCCAAAAGGTCTCACCATCTTAAATCTTTATGAAAGACAAACCCAGTTTTTCTTTCACCTTTTAACCTCTTTTGATGGAACTCAAATTAGTGTAATCATAGCGGTTTCAAATACATAACTCCAAAACAAATAATGGAAGATCATTCTGACATTGTCATCTAATGAACCATACCTAATAAGGTTCTTATACTTCCATGTAGACACATCATTTAGAATGATGTTCTTAGTGAAGTTAATTTGTGAAACCATTTCACAACTTTAATGATGACTGTCAAATTCTTGGTTCAATTATTCATCATCATGATCCAATCAGAATCTTTGAATAGTTTTACCAAGTATAATCAAAATTCTCTTTTAGCATTGCTTCTTAATGCACCATATACATCAAAATGTATTAGGTCAACTAAGATATTAGCTTTTTACCAATCATAGTAAAAGATGTCTTGGTCCAAGTAAATAAGTTTGCATAAATCATATGATTCCAAATTTTATAACTTTAAAACTCCGTCCCATGGAATTTTAGATATGCATTTCTCATTTATTTGATCAAAACAATAATGCATAAAGAATTTTAATTATTTATGTTATAGCCTTTATTACTTTGTTCTTCAAGATTTAGGATATAAGATTTATTTATATGATAACACAATGAAGTAAATCATAATAAATAAAGCACCTTTCTTATTCCAAATAAGAAATTAATATCCTTCATTATCTTATAACAAAACAATGTTTTCTACTTCATCAGTAAAGTCACTTTACAAGTGTTCTGCGAACAATGTTGCAACCATTGCATCATTACTGTTTGTAGAAAAAACTTTACTATAAGTAGTCTTTCATTTTACTAATTATCTTGGTATCCAATACCCAATAATTAAATTTAGAAAGAATAATTTATAACATAAAATTCTCAAGTGGTAGTCCCACTACCATTCTTTTTATTGATCATCCAGAATTTTGACTATAATTCTAAATGGTCAATCCAATTGCCACATTACCAAATTGCATGAATTTAGAGTTATTATTATAACCATAATTATTTTCTTTAGGTTTGACAACTCTTGTCTTACCTTTTGACTACAATTTTAAATGGTCAATCCAATTGCCATTTTACCAAATTGCATCAATTATAGCTTTAGGTTTTGATAACCCTTGTCTTACCTTTCTTTTGGCATTTGACCCTTTTCTATTATGAACCATGAGCTCTGGAGAACCATTCTCCAATATCTTCATCTTCGCAGTTTCTCAGCATGTTAATGCAACTCAAAGAAATTCTTATTCATTTTAAGCATGTTATAGTCCATCACTAAGTGATCATAACATTTAAACAATGAATCAAGAATGAGATCCATGGCTTGCTCCAATCCAATTGGACAACCAAGTTTCTCAAGATGCTCTACGTAGCCTTTATCTCAAGCATGTGAAGTTCCATTTATTGCCCTTTACTCATTTTGCAATGAGTGAATGCAACAATGGTTTTATACCTTTCTTGCTTAGATTGCTCTTTGAAACATGTAACTCAACTCCACGCCTATCTAATAGGCTTCCTCAAGTTTCAAACTTTGTTGGAGTTTAAGAGCACATAATCGTGAGCATAAGACAACTCACACTCCTAGAATCATACTCATGATTCTTGTGATTGTCTATTCCGACCTTTAGGTTCTTTTAAGAATAGGCCCATCAAGAATGTACAACCCATCTTCTTGCCTTAGAACGATTCTTAGGCTCAGGATCCAATCCATGGAGTTTGTACCATTCTCTTAAGCTTATCCTTATCAAGGATTAATCGCAATGATTTTAGTTGTCATCTACAACTTATGCAAAATTTCCAAAATTTTACAAGTACCAATCTCATTAAAGAGATAAATAATGTAATTTCCAAAAATACTTCCACTAAATTATATAACCTTCTTATACATCCAATGTATAATATAATTTAAATAGGCTAAGATCCAACTTTAATTTGATTTCAAGTCCGCTATGGCGGATTACACAAAACCAAATTAATTAGGTAGACAACCCTGTCAATCATATCTCATATGACTCTTAGATCCTTTCATGAGACTCTTTTGATATTGGGCTAAGATCCAACTTTAATTTAACTTTGAGTCCACGGAGGCGGACCGCTCAAAATCAAATTAATTAGGTAGACAATTTCTTGTCAATCATATCTCATATGATTCTTAGGGATCCAATTTCGAAAGCATGTTTAATCTCATCTTTTGCCTAAGGCCCAAAACTGTTTTGACGCCCAATTAAGTCTAACCATTTTAAACGCATGGTTGATGTGCCTCGCTAGGGCGTGCCCACATCATCCATCTTGCTCATACATAGATAAAATTAATGCACCTCGCTAGGGCGAACCCACATTAAAATCACCCATGCACTAACAAGTGTTTTAATCATGGCGTGGCAAAATGACTTAAAACTTTCTTGAAGGTTCATCACCATATAGCATACAACATATTTATGAGCACACAAGATAAATATGTTACGCATCAAGTTTAGCTACTAAATTAATCTCTATTAATTTAAGCATAATATTTATGTGTCATTAGTTTCTCTATAATTATGAGGGTGAGACTATTTCAACTTTGGTTATTATCTCCAAATCAAGACAACAAGAAGTGCGGCCGAAACTAAGCCATGAGGCATCCACAATTCTGCACTAATTCAAGAAACCAAGAAAGTAGTCCATGTGGCCGAAACTAAGCAATAGATGGTCTCGATAAACGTAGGCCAATTGCATCCACAATTCCACATGGATCTCCAATCATTGAATCAAGAACTTTGTTTCTCAATCTTAGCAATTATGAACTCTTCATAATTCTAACTTCGTTTTATCTTTGAAACCTTGATTGCGATCAAGTTTGGGAAACACAATCTCGTTAAACGCAGATTAGCCATCCAAACCTTGAACCAATCTTGGAATCACAAGACTAAAACAAATAGGAAAATCAAACTCCAAGATCCACACCCAAAACAACTACCCAAAACCCATTCCAGATCAGCAGGTCTGGCCTGGTTTTGTTACTGGTTCGGTTGGACCTCTCGAAAATTCCAAATTCAGATTTTCACCAAAATCAGAACAGAAACCTGGTACTGTGCGGCCGCCCAGAAGGCACTGTGCGGTCGCCCAAAAGTGTGCGGCCGCACACGTGATTCAGTGCGGTCGCCCAAGTTGATCAGAAGGAATTTTTAAGTTTCGAAAATTTGTCTCAAAATTGTTTTTCCCCGATTATTAAAACCATGATCCAATCAGAATTAATAATCAAACAATTCAGAATCCATCATAATATTTATTGCGATTGAATCGTGCGATTAAAGTTGTAAAACAATAAACCACATAAAATGACATAACACATAAATATCATATAATCCAATATTCATATCATGCTAGGCACATAAATAATTTATATACACATAACATGATCTAGTATTGAAATAATCAACATGAACGGGGCTCTGATACCACTGTTGGGTTTCCAAGCAACATGCGCAGCGGAATTAAGCATTTAAAATTTAATAGAAACCCAAAGCCCATAGATCCATTCATATGATTAAGTCAAATACAATATGATGAATACTAGAATACTAACCCTTGATGCCTTTGATTTTTGCAACCTTGAATTCGATGGAGGCTTGAAACCTTGATCACGAAGATAGCAAGAATCACGAACTTTGAAGATGATAAGTTTCACCCTCAAGCGGTATCCACACACGAACGAATATCAAGAACACTTGATCTTGGTTGCTAGACCAAAATTATGAAACACGTTTTCATAATTAAACATGAACTATATTGAATATTATTTGTGTATAATTTTGTTCTTCAATCTAGGATCTCTTAGAACAAAATAAAACTCTCTCAAACTCTTTGGAGACTCGCACAAACATTAGCATTGAGTTGTGGCCGAATTCTGATGTTTATACACAAGTAAGACCTATTCCAAATAGGAAACTTGTGTTAAAACCCGTCCAAAATTCGATTCCAAGTCAAATTAGGAATCTGTCCCCGACAGTACTGTGCGGCCGCCCAAACTGAGGCGTGCGGCCGCCCAAATCCCTGTGCGGTCGCCCAGCCCTTTTGGACGGTCGCCCAAACAGCCCAAAAAATCCAATTTTCCAAAATTTCCAATATAGTCCTTATTTAGGATTCGTTCTATTGTGTGTGACCCTCTAGGATTATACTAAGTTGGCAATGAGTTCAAACATGAAACCATAAGATATGATTAGGTTCTAGCAAACCGTCATACCTACCCAAATAGTATAACTAGATACAAGTTCGCATTCCTTTAGAACATGTCATAATCCCTTTGTCCACGATGTCATTGAACACAAGTCATGGTCAATAAGTCAACTTGTATTATTCAATACTTTCTCGATTCCGAATATGTTGATAATCCAAATGATATTGATCCAATTAATCCATTTGAGTTTGGCCAAACATTTCATCAACATCATTCCTTCGAGGGGCCCAAGCTTGACATCTCTCTGAAGAGGGACAAATCCATTTAGCTTATTATTCTTCCCTACGTGAATCCGATTATGCCAATCATACCCTTTATGACTACCGTGTTAAGGTAACGTTTGAATATGTCATACATAATCTTCATCAAGTAGAAGACTATAATAACTTCATGTCTAAGGATTCAAATGACATAACTAATATGAGATTTATATATGACATCGACCATGACATAAATCTCATACCGCGGGTCATGTCCAGTACCTTGTTACAAACAAGTACCCATAAATCTAACATGATCATCCCATGATCATTTAGCCTTTATACTAGTGCTTAACAAGCTCTAGGGACGGAGATTATTATAAGCAAACACGAGCCATAATAATAATCTTATTATCTCTTTATCATTATGAATAAAATGATAACTTATACAACGTTTAACAAACGTGCCTGGGGCACCAACACCAACACTCATACATAATGGTCAAGTAGAAGACCCTAGAGATGCTCTTGTTAGAACTATAAATGAGGTAGACCTCGCCAATCTGACCGAAATGGCTGTGGCAGATGGCAAGGCACCCGATGTTGACTCATATTGTTCTTCAGAAGTTATTAATGATAGTGATTCTTCTTATTACTCTCTGTCATTAAATGTTCTCTCTCCAAATACGGCATGCTCCTTATCATTCGGCAATTTCGTATCCATTATCGAAGACCAAACTAATAATGTTGATCCAAGAACATTGGTTTCACCAATGGTTGGTAAATTGAAGAATTGGTGCACATATGGCGGACCTATAGCAACGACATACTTCATGATCGAGGAACTTGGACTGACCGCTCCCCCTTTAACCTCCCCTATCGAGTCTCCTGTCAGTTCACCAAAGTCGTCTAGGTCCAATGTCTTTACCTATGAATTCGAGTCTTCTTCCAAGTCTAACGACCTCACGTCGGAAGACTATGAATTGGTCACTAACGCCATCTTTCCTTTTGCACTAAATGAAAACCTCGATCTTTCCGAGTATCCCGCTATAGCCGCTCTTATAAATGATAAATTAACTAATCAACCTAATGATATACAAATAGTTAATAACGATTCACTAAAAAGAGGCAGACACAAACGAACTAAATAATGAATATATCTGAGAAATCTCAGAGCAGGTTATTAATCAAAGGGAAAATCGAGCCCAAGCTGCCGATGAGGTGTTAACATGTGTGAATCTGGGGACAGACGACGAGCCAAAGGAAACGCAGATTGGGAGCTTCTTTCAAAGTGAAGAATGCGAAGCACTGATTGGGCTGCTCAAGGAGTATGTTGACGTATTTGCATGGTCTTATAAGGATATGCCGGGGCTGGACAACTCCATCGTGGAGCACAGAATTCCGATAGCACCAGACGCCAAGCTGGTAAAACAGAAGCTTCGCCGCATCAAGCCAGAATGGTCTCTGCAAGTGAAAGAAGAAATAGAGAAGCTACTCAGAGTGGGTTTCATAAGGGTGATTGAGTATCTGACGTGGTTATCAAACATCGTTACAATAAAGAAGGCCAATGGCAAAGTCAGAGTTTGTGTGGATTTCCGTGATCTTAACAAAGCAAGTCCTAAGGATGATTTTTCGCTTCCCAACATCGACATGTTAGTGGATGCAATGGCTAACTACGAGGTCAAGTCATTTGTGGATGGTTTTGCTGGGTACAATCAGATCAAGATGGCTGAAGAAGACCAAGAAAAGACTGCTTTCACTACTCCGTGGGGTACGTATTGCTACACCGTAATGCCGTTTGGACTTAGGAATGCTGGGGCTACTTACCAACGTGATGTGAATGCCTTATTTCATGACATGATTCATAAGGAGATCGAGGTCTACGTAGACGACATGATTATATACTCCAAAGGTTCTGACGGTCAACACCTAATCGACTTACAAAAATTCTTCAACAGACTGAGGGAACACTCTATGCTCCTAAACCCTGTTAAGTGTACGTTTGGGGTTGTTCGAGGAAAAGTGCTGGGCTACATGGTCACAGAACGTGGAATAGAAGCCGACCCGAGGAAGATTCAAGCAAATATGGATATGAAGCCACCCTATACAAAAACTGAGGTCAAAGCATTCATGGGAAGACTACAATACATCAGTCGCTTCATCAATCAGTTGACTACAGTTTGTGAGCCGATCTTCAAGCTAATAAAGAAGACCGCCAATGTTGAATGGAACTACGATTGCCAAGAGGCCTTCGAGCAGATAAAAAGGTACTTGGTGAATACCCCAATCTACGTCCGCCACACAAGGAGAAACCACTACTGCTATACTTAACGGTAACAGACACCGCCGTTGGAGCTATGCTACCACAGGAAGCCAAGGACTCTCAAATAGAAAATGCCATATACTTTGTCAGTCGGAAGCTACAAGGTAGTGAGCTCAACTATTCAGCATTAGAAAAGACATGCACTGGACTGGTATGGGTAGTCTCCAAGCTCAAGCATTACATGGTATCTCATCCCATATGGCTAGTATCAAAAATGGACCCAATCAAGTACTTGTTTAATAAACCATCAATATCCATGAGACTCGCCAAGTGGTCAGTATTTCTGGGAGAGTTCGACATCACGTATGTTCCAAGAAAGGCAGTTAAAGGGAGAGCTATGGCAGATCAATTAGCAGATTCTCCAAGCACCGAAGAACGAGGATCGGACCCCGAATTTCCAGACGATGGTATTTTCGCAATGGAGGCCATGGACAAGTGGCAGTTATTCTTTGACGGGGCTGCAAACAAAATAGGCAACGGAGTGGGGCTTCTTCTAGTCGATCCCAAAGACGAACACACTCCAATAGCAATAAAATTGAACTTCACAACTACCAACAATGCTGTTGAATACGAAGCATGCATAGCAGGTTTAGAAGCAGCCATAGAACGGAATGTAAAGAGTTAGAAGTATACGGTGATTCGGCTCTGATTATAAACCAGACAGCAAAAAAGTGGAAGACTGTGGACCCCTATCTGCAGTTATACCAAGTTTACATGGATGAACTAATCAGACAATTCTGAGAAGTCACATTTCATTATCCCTATGAGACAGAAACAGATTCGCCGACGCACTCGCCACCCTGGCATCTCTGGTAGAAATCCCTGAAGGGAGGTCAGTCAAGCCTTTCAGAGTTGGCCGAAGGGAGAATCCTGCATATTGTTGAAAAATCTAGACTCAGTCAGAAGCAGCCGAAAATCAGTGGTATGCGCAGATTTACAAATTCCTTAAACATGGGGAGACTTCCTTCGAAGGAAATGTTAAAGGCAAGAGCCTACAAGCACTAAAGAGGCTAGCAGGACAGTTCGTACTACTAGATAATGCTTTATATAAGAGGCACTATGACAGGATCCTACTCTTATGCGTGCGAAGCAAGAAAGCCGAAACCATCATGGAGGAGGTACACAATGGGTTATGCGGTCCGCATATGAATGCAAGAATGCTCCGACAGAAGATCACTCGCCTGGGTTACTATTGGATCACCATGGAGACAGATTGCATCCAATGGGTCAGAAAATGCCACAAATGTCAAGTATGTTCCAACTTGAACTATATTCCGCCACACGACCTCTACAGTATGACTACTCCTTGGCCATTCGCAGCATGGGGCATCGATATTATCGGCAAAATCCATCCCGCAGGAAGCAACGGTCATGAATTCGTACTAGTGGCTATAGACTACTTCACCAAATGGGTCGAGGCCCAATCTTACAAAGTGTTAAATTCCAAGAAGGTAGCACAGTTCATCAAAGAAAACATCATGTGCCATTATGGTGTCTCGAACTTGATCATATCAGACAATGGTAGTCACTTCGAAGCAGAGAAAGCCCACTTACTCGCCGAATTCAGAATAGGAAGGAAGAAATCCTCCCCGTACTATCCCCAGACTAACGGAGCTGTAGAGGCAGCTAACAAGACTGTCGAGCAGATCATCAGAAAAATGGCTACAAGAGGAAGGAATTGGCCCGACAACTTACCTTTGGCACTCTGGGGCTACAGAACATCAGTACGAACTGCTACCAGTGAAACTCCCTATGCTCTTACATACGGCATGGAAGCAGTGCTCCCCATCGAGCTAGAAGTCTCGTCCTTAAGGGTATTGCTTGAAAATCAAGTGAATGAAGTAGAATGGCTCCGCAGTCGCTATGACCAATTGGCTACTCTGGATGAAAGAAGACTCAAAGCCATGGAACGCATCAGAGCTTATCAGAGAAGGACCACAGACGCCTTTAACAAGAAAGTAAAACCGGTAGACATTAAGGAAGGAGATTTGGTGCTCAAAGTACACCTCCCGAACAAGTTCAACCCCTTGGGTAAGTGGGATCCGACATGGACTGGTCCCTATGTAGTACAAAAGATCTTCTCCGGAGGTGCAGTTAGAATGGCAGATTTGGATGGCAATCAGTTCAAGGAACCAGTCAACATCAGTAAGCTCCGTCGCTACTACAACTGACCACTATGGTCCTTCTCCACAAGCGGTACTCTCTATCAAACGGTCTTCTTCTACAATGGCGGTCCCCTTGTAAAAAAATATTATTATTACTCTCTTTACTTCCCCCCTTCTATCTTCCCTTTCTACAATCAGAAATGAACTACGGTGACCTGAGCCCCTTCCTACTTGTAAAAGGGGAACGTAGGCAGCCTTCAAAGGTGCGGTCTCAAAAATAAATAAAAATACAAATCTGGTTTGAGCAAATTCAATAAAGCAAACAATCTGTTTATAACTAAAGCAAAATATCTATTTCCACAATTCACTACACGTTAACATTTATTTGATGAGTCTAAGCTCGAAAGAACCTGCGAATAAATAACCTGCTGTGAAATTTAAATAAACTAAAACAAACTAAAACCTAAACTATGTGTATGCAACGGTTGTGGTTGGATACTCGGAGTCACTCCTCCTCTTCCTTCTTCGGTTTCTTGTCTCTGTGTCCGTGTCTAGCCTGTCTAGTAGGATCCTCAAATAAAGCCTTCCTCAACTGAGTCACCCCCATTGGGCCTTCTCTCCTTTTTTCCTCTCGGTAGGTGCTAGCTGAACCAACTCGGCCTTCACCTCGCGTTGTAGAGTCTCCTCCTCCCTCAAGCGTCTACTCGAGATGTAAGGGATTACCACCCTGCGTCTCAGTTGTATCAGAGTCTGTCTCATATCCCCCAAAGTCGTCTGGTACCAGTCCAAGTATTTTCGAGATAGAAGTATGTCACGAGGTTGCTGTATATAGAGAGTGCTGGGCATGAGAGCATAAGACCAACACCGCTCCAAAAGCACTACAACCTCGGTGTTCATAGTAAGGATCCTGGCATTAACCTTGCTGCAAATCTCACTGATAGTACACCCGTACTGCATAGTAATAAGTGGTCTCATCAAAGGCAGGAACCCGAATCATGCAAAGACCGCCCTGAGCCCACCGTGCTCTGATAATCCCCCAATGAGGTACCATCCATTTGATCTGAGCCGTACCCATCTACGCCAGATATGTCACCCATGCAGGCCGAGTCATCCCTGCAAATGGCTGTCTTACTCGCCTACTCTGACAAACCCAAGGTGATACTGGCCCGACAGGTTCCTCCAAAACTCGTAATCTCTCCTGCAGCCACAAGGTTAGTAGTCGGGTACTCCCTCTGGTCATCTTGAGAGCTCCCGAGGCCAAATCTCTAATACCATGCAAAGTCTCCCCAAGTAGACAAGGGATAATACTGCGATTGGCTCGAGCCTGATCCACCATGTCAAGACAACCCATTGTGCCACTCCTACATAAGGTGGAAATAATATCGAGGCAAATAGACAAAGTGCTAGACAGTCCAGAGCCGTGTCAAATTCCACCGTGCTATTGATGAATCTAATGGGGAGCCCACAGATATCAACATCATCGTCCAAGAACAAGTCCCTAGCCTCTTCAACAGAAATTCCTAGCAATTGGGAAACCCGAAGTTCTGAAGTCATTTGGTACTGTGGCATGGCTACCCTATCCGTCACTCTTGCACTACAAAGAGCCACAAAGTCCTCATACATAGGGTGATTTCATTATAAGAGAAGTTGAAGACATGATTCTCAGTATCCCAGAACTTGGCAGCAGCACGAATCATATTCTCATCAGACTTAACTCTAAACAGGGACCAGAGGCACTTGATCCTGAATCTCCTGTCAAAGGACGCGTGAGTAGCCTTGGAAAGCTTCCTAACCCAGATCTTCAAGATCTTACAAAGTAGCACTGCTTCTCTGCAGAAATCATAGGGTGTCTATCCATCACAAAGGCGTGGAAGAATCGAAATCTAGAGCAAAAGAAAGAAAAACTGCTTTCTGGCTCGTCTGTTTTCACAGACTTCTGTTAAATAGGGTAGGGAGTCCAAGTCCTGATCGTACAAGGAGAAATCTGACGAAAATCATGTCAGACCAGGGATTAGCCGCGCGGAAAGTTCTTCCCCATGGTTGGCCACGCGGCCACATAAGCCAGTCCGTACAGATTTTGCAAGCCCGTCCCCGTCAGACGCCGGAATGGACCCATCTCAGACATTTTGAAGGTCACGAGTCACAAAAAAGGTCCGACAAAGAGGGTAGAACTGCCTCATAGTGTGTAACCCCCATCTTACCCCCAGGGCTCTGTGAATACCCCTTTCCGATGAAGCGACGCATGGGAAGTATCTTGTGATTATTTTTATTTACAAAGGGAATATTCTTAACGACATTAAAATTATGAGAGTCGCCACGCCGTTTTAATTAAATCCAAAACATTGAAAAAAACATTTTTAGTGGGTTCGGGGGTCAAATTACAACAAGAGAAGAATATTAGACATTATCACTCCTATTGCCCGAATTGATCGGTCTTTCTATCATGATGCATGTGTTAGTAGTGTGTTAGTGATTTAGACCGGATCCGAAGATTGCCTACGTTCCTCTCAATGTGAGAAGCTCAGGTCAGCGTAGTTCGCAGAGAATTTAGAATAGGCAGGAGAATCAGGATCATGCATAATGAGGGGGGAATTACCTAAAGATTAGGGTTTAGAAGTAGTTCCTAGATCATCCTCGGGTTGATGAACCCTCGATCATCATCGGCTATGAAATAACATGTAATTATGAAGATCGCAACCGTAAATATAGCATAAATAAGGTTTTAATCTATGAACACGAAGAACATGCGAAGAACATATTATGAACATATGAATGAGCATGCAAAGAATATGAAGAAACTATGAATAAACATGTACGAACATGAATATAAAAGATCTACATTAAAAATAATGCAAGAACACGAAGAAAAAGTTAGAAAACTTACCTATGTTGGCAAGAAATAAACCTTGGATCTTCTTGAGTGTTTGAATGCTAATTAGAGAGCAAAATAGTGTTTAAGAACTCCAAAATTCGTACTTTAGAACTCTCAAAATCGCACCCCCTAAACCAATAGCATGGGATTGGTTTATATAGTAAACTGAGGGGAGGATCTGACGGTCCAGATCATCCAGCGCAAGGTTGGCCGCCTGGCCATAGTTGAAGCCGGTGACAATAGTGGCCGCGTGGCCAAGATCAACGCGGAGCAAGGTTGGCCGCGTGGCCAATCCTGCTGGCTGACTTGATTCTTAAGCTAGGGTTTCTGCATGGTTTTAAGGAAACCATTTGTTACCTATTTTGATAGATTTTGTCATAAATGAGATATTTTGGGAATCCGGGACAAGTCTTTGCAAGGTTTCTAATTCCTATAAAGTCCTTGTATTTTTGGGAAAGTCCTAATAAACTCATTTTAAGATCGGGTACTAACAGTAGCCCCTCGGCGACGCTTCTTGCAAGGTAATGTGGGGTCGACGATAAAAGAAGGATCCGTCTGAAACATGAGTTTCAAAACAGATGAAAGGTAAGGGGATGGCTGGACCTTGACAGGCGACCTACGTATCCGCGGGGGAATCAAGCCAAACGTAGTTCAAATCTGATGGAAATTGGGAATGACTGTCCTCTGATGGGGAGCAACGTCTTCTGCTGGGGAAAATGCACCTGCTGGGGATGAGATGACCGCGTCGGTCGGGTGGCTGGACCTTTTCAGGTTTCCTACGTATCCTCCGAGGAATCAAGCCGGTCGTAGTTCAGAGATATTGAGGAAAGACGAGACATCGAACTTCTGCTGCGGATAATAAACCTACGGGCATTATCCTGTATGAAGAACGAACATTCGTTAGGAAAATGAAGTTATTTGGGAAAAATAAAGACTACGTTGTCTAAATAATCCCAAGATGGAATGGTAAACGCAATCAGGATCGCCAGGGTTCCTGCCGATTGCGCTAAAGTAATAGATGCTGGATCTCTCGCGAACAGAAACGCCGAGGCTTCTGCCAACCACGATCGATCAAGGATACGTATGTCATAGAGGCGCCGAAGTCTCTACAATCATGTAAATCCTAATAATAGATGCTGGATCTCTCGCAAACAGAAACGCCGAGGCTTCTGCCAACCACGATTGATCAAGGATACGTATGTCATAGAGGCGCCGAAGTCTCTACAACCATACGAACCCTAATAGATGCTGGATCTCTCGCAAACAGAAACGCCGAGGCTTCTGCCAATCACGATCGATCAAGGATACGTATGTCATAGAGGCGCCGAAGTCTCTACAACCATACGAACCCTAATAGATGCTGGATCTCTCGCAAACAGAAACGCCGAGGCTTCTGCCAATCATGATCGATCTAGGATGCATATGACATAGAGGCGCCAAAGTCTCTGTAATCATACGAATCCTAAGCAAATATTCGGTGAAGAATGGAAATTTTAAGGGGCTTTCCGTACCCAAAGGTATCGAATATCAGTCAAAACAGCGCTAAGGGCACTGAAATTTTGCATGTGGAGGCAAAGATGATGGATTGTTATGAAGTCGCAAACGGGATGAACTCTCGGGGAGTCACAAAAGTGATAGACTTTCGGGGAGTCCCAAGGGTGACGGACTCTCGGGAGTCACAAAGGTGATAGACTCTCGGGGAGTCACCAGGGACTCTTTGGTGAGTCACAAGGGCAAATGACCTTTAGGAAGACGCGAAGGAGATGGACTCTCGGGGAGTTGCTAATATGGGAAACATGATTTGGGTTCCGCTTATCCTAATTTAGGAGGGGATGAGGCTATGAGCCATTGAGACCAAGGTGTTAGGTAAGGGACATTTTTCTTGGTTGCCTAGAGGTAGGACCTAAGGCTCTTTTAAGGAAAGGGAATAAGGAAGATGGTGGTCTCCTAATCTTGAGATAGGGATGCCAAAGATGTCACGGCTTCTTGGGCTTTAGATTATATCTTGGAGATACTGTGGGTTTCCTAGGCTTACAGGCTAGGGATAGGAGTTTATTTAAGCATGAGGAGAGTATTCTATCCTAGGCTTAGTGCTAGGGCTTGGAAAGGTTGAGGTTTGGGAACTTCCTAGATGTTAGGGTTTCGAACAAGGGTTTGGAAACTGGTGTTTAAGGACCATGACTCTCCTAGGTTTGGGACTAGGGTTTAGGAATTTCCTAGGTCTAGGAGGCTAGGGCTTGGAGTTGTGGTAGGCTCAGAGGTTGCAAAGGCGTTGGCTTTTAGACATAAGACTGGGAGTTGGAAAGGTTGTGACTTCTTAGGCTTGAGACCATGGACCGTTGGGAAGAGGGATTGCTTTTGTGGAAGGTCCACTAAGCTTGATGTTAGGGTTCACCATTTTCCGGGATTGGTGACTATGGCTTGGAAATGTTCGTGGTAACCTAGGCTTTGGGATAGGTTTTAAGGCTAAGGACTGTAAACTTCCTATATTTTGAGACTAAGGTGAAGGAATTTCCTAGGTCTAGGACTAGGGTTTGAAGGGAATGTTGAATCCTAGGCTTGATGATAGAGTTTAAAGAGGATAATTTCTACCTAGGCTTGAGGCTAGGGTTTTAGAAAGAGTGCGACTACCTAGGTTAGAGGCTAGGGTTTAGAGCGAATGCGACTTCCTAGGCTTGAGGCTAGGTTGATTGAGTTTTGGACAGGGCATTATATCCTAGGTTTTGGACTAGGGTTCAATAAAACGGAGAATTGAGATTGTAAATTTCCTAGGTTTCGAGACTAGGGTTTCGGGAATTTGGAAATGATGTTGCATACGGGGCTATGGAAATTCCCTAGAATTTGGGCTAGGGTTAAAGGGAATGTTGTGGTTTCCTAGGCTTAAGGCTAGGGTTTAGAGAGGATATGTGACTACCTAGGATCAAGGCTAGGGTTTAGGAAGGGTGTAGCTACCTAGGATCAAGGCTAGGGTTTAAGAAGGATGTAACTTCCTAAGCTTTAGGCTAGGGTTTGAAAGGATGTAATTACCTAGGCTTGAGGCTAGGGTTCAGAGAGAATGATATGACTACCTAGGCTCGGGGCTAGGGTTTAGAGAATGTGTTTACCTAGGTTTAAGGCTAGGGTTTGGAGACCGAAAGCATTTGAAGGTTTGTCTTGGTTTAGACCGAGCAAGTTTGAGGTCTAAGAGTGTTGCGGTTTGGGGCAAATGAGCTTGATACCTCGTGGCTGGATAGGCTCGATAGATTAGACCTAGGCTAGAGTGCTAGGGTTTAGCTAGGGTAAGACTCAGACATGTGTTTAGGAGACCGGGGCCTAATGGAATGGTAGGCGTGAGATCTAGGAGATTGAAGGCTAGGCAGGGTAGCGTTGGGACATAAGGCTTTCAAGCGGGTAAGTCCTTTGTCCTAGAGAAACCGCGTTATGGGTTAGGATCAAGGAGGCTTGAGGTCGGCCAAGGAGCAACGGATTGGGACCAGTTAAGGGTGTAAGACGGACATGGCGGGTTTGGGTCCAAAGGTGTGCTAGGTGCGAACCATGTGCGGGAGATGGTCTGGATATGTGACCACGTTGGCGCTTTAGGTAAAGGGATTGAGTGTCCAAGACTTTGCTCGAGTACAATAGGTGCCTAAGTTGGATTGGGTATGCTTAGGACCGAAGTTTGTCTTAGAGGTCATTGCGCGTGACCAAACTCGTTCGGCGATTGTGAAGGTAGGCTAGGGATGGGACCCAAAGGTGTTAAGCGCACGAGTTTTGACCGGACGGGTTTTGATATCTTTATGGCATGTCACGGTACGCGGAAGATCCTATGCGTTCGAGCATGTTTGAGGTTTGGACTCGTGGGGAAGAAAGGTTTGAGATCCATGGAGTTCAAGGGTGGACCTCGTAGGTGGCGAGGTTTGGACTCGGCTCAGATTAAGTAGGTTAGAGACCTAAGGGGTTGAAGGTCAGACTAGGAAGTCTTTTGAAGCTAAGGAGTGACACTAGGTTGGTACTTGGTAGGTTTAAGAGTGGTAGGGCCATGGCTTGGATATGACGGGAGTCGGGAGATGTAGATGCGTCGCTTTTAATTGGACCAAGTAGGCTTGGGAATTAAAGAGTTCCAAGGGTGGAGATGTAAGGTGAGAGACCTAGAGGGTAGAAAGTCTTGTGACCTAAAGGTTTAGGGGTTGAGGCCTAAGGTATAGACCAGACATATCATGGACTTCAAGGATAAGTTTGGTAGACTCGAATGGTCTTGGGATCTAAGGGATCGCTCAACAGGTTAGACTGAGTAGACCTAAAAGGTTGGAACGAGGAGGATAAGAGAGCTATTGCTTAGACAAGGTAAGGATGAGTATGTGTTGGTAGGTTTGAGATCTAGGAGATCGGGTAGGCTCGAGACCGGTAGGTTCGGGACCTAATGGGTCACCCTAAGGATTTGGCTTTGGTTAACTGGTTTAAGGTCTGAAGTTTTGGGTAGAACCGGTTTGAGGCCGAAGGGGTCATGCTACGAACTTGCGGAAGGTCGAGCTAAGAGGTTATGATGTAACGTAGGTAAGACTCACCGGGTAGGTTTGGGACCTAGGTAAGACTGATCAGGTAGGCTCGGGACCTAGAGAGTTTATGGTGTAACTTAGGCAAGACTGACCGGGTAGGCTTGGGACCTAAGGTTTTGAACCAGGTAGGTTGGGACCTAAGGGTATCCTATTGTGTAGGAAATAGGGTGAAGGACCGAGTCAACTCAAGAATCACGGAGATGGGTCTCAGATAGATCGAGGATGTTTTTACAATTTTGTGGAGACCGAGCGTGCGGGTTTATAAACAAAGTGTCGGGGAGGAGAAAACATTATGAAAGTGTTATGATCTTATACAGATGCCTTATAATTAATTATGATTCTAATCAATCCAAATAGGTCGTCGCGTGCCGAGTTTGACGATGAGGGGTGCCCTTCTTCTAAGTGTATCCTTGTTGACGCCTCGGTATTCTCTGGGAAACCACATAGTCGACCCATTCCGTTGGGGATTATCTAATTTGGTGAGCGGGTACCCTCCCTCCTTTGAGAAACTCTATGTCAAGCTTGATGATGAGGGATGCCCTTCTTCTAAGTATGTGCTTGATGAAGCCCCGGCATTCTTTGAGAAACCTTATGGTCGGTCCTTTATTGTTAGGGAAGCCCCAGTTGCGTAGAGCGGGGTATCCTCCCTCCTTTGAGAAATCCTACGTCGAGCTTGATGATGAGGAGTCCTCTTCTTCTAAGTATGTGCTTGATGAAGCCCCGGCATTCTTTGAGAAACCTTATGGTCGGTCCTTTATTGTTAGGGAAGCCCCAGTTGCGTAGAGCGGGGTATCCTACCTCTTTTAAGACGCACCCTTTTTTCTGCCTAGACCGCCCTTGCGGGTTTTCAATCTAGCGGGCATCTCTTTTGCGTCAATTTTTTTTTTTTTTTTGAAATCATTCAGTCGACTCAAAAAAGGAAAAAAGAATTGTTTGAAAACATGCGGGGGCATTTTGGGGAGAGTAAGAGAGAGAGAGAGAGATAGTACTCACATTTTGACTCTTTGAGCAACTGAGGGTATATATGTACAAAAGGGAGGAAGCCCCTGCTTTGACAGAAAGTAAGTGTTTAGCTCTTCCCTAGATTGTAGAACAGAAGACTTGTAGAGACATTTGAAAATTGTTTTATTCAAGATTCTCATTTGATTGCTCGAGAATGGACCTCGTTGATTAGTTAATGAGTTATGGTTAATTGGTAAACAAGTAGCCTCAAATTAATAAATGTTTTGATCAATTGTGAGTGAAGAAGTCAGGAGTAGAAATATGGGGGAAGAGAGAAGAGAAGGAAAATTGGCTACGAGGTGGGTTGTGTATATTTTGGACCGGACCCTAAGGTTGCCTACGTTCTCCTCAATGTGAGAAGCTCAGGTCCACGTAGTTCGGGGAAGGCCCAGATGATGATGAAGTTGGGGTTGAGTTTAGAGGTGTGAGGTTCGTTTAACTGAGGTGAGTTGTTCCTTGTCGAGGCAGGCTGCATCATTGTATCTCATTGCCGTGGCTTGCTCCATTGTCATGGGCTGCTGCTGCCGTGTTAATCTTCTTTGTGGGGAAAGAAAGAAAAATAGAACATTTGAAGTGAAAAGAAAATGGGACTTTTATTTTTCTATGGTGATAGCCCCTTCTATTTTTCTTTTATTTCTTTGTGCACACCCTTTTTTTGCCTAGGCCGCCCTTTCGGGTTTTCAACCTAGCGGGCTTCTTTTTTGTGCAATGCTCTAACTTTTGCCTAGGTCGCCCTTTTGGGTTTCAACCTAGCGAGCCCCCCCTTTTTTTTTATAAATATATATACATTTGTACATGAAACATTGGGCAAGACGAGCCCTTAGTTTGCTTTTGCCTCTCTCGATTGCGAGGTAGCCTCTTTATAGTTCAAGCGGCCTTTTGCTGGCGGCGGGCATCCTAGCCCCTTGATTTTCACCGGTAGAGCTCCATTGGATTATCACGTGCACCAATGAATGACTTCGTGCACTTGTCTTATATTTGCGATGGAATACGGACAGCCCCAGTGTAACGGCATGTAGTACTCATGATGGGAACAAACCAACCCTTTAAATTGTGGCAGCAAGGATGTCTATTTGATGATGAGCAACCGCAGTCCATTTCTTTGTCACAACCTTATAAAAAGGGGTCTAATGGTGGGATGAGAGGCGTATGAGGATAGTGTATGGGAGAAGGTGTATATAGAGAGTGTACATGAAGTGTGTACAAGGGGTGAGTGTATAGAGAGAGTGTATGGGGGTAGAATGTAGAGAGAAGGGAAAGTGATTCGTTCATCCCAATTGATCGAAGCATTTGTTATTTTGAGATTAATCGTTTACTTAGGTATGTGATGGTTTGTGGGTCCATTTACCTTTTAATGAGTCGTCATTAATGAGTAAGATTAAGATTAATTCATCATATAAAGATATAGCAATCAAACGAAAATGGTGAATAAGACAATTTTCATGAAATTGATATATGCAAGCTTATGTCTCAAGTCTAGAGAGAAAAGAAAAGAAATAAAGACCTTTTTATTGGAACTAAAAGATTTAAACTGACTAGTCCGGGGTGGACTTTTACTTAAAGAAACAAAAATCGTCCAAGGTGGACTTTTGACTAAGGACACTCTAGAACCTACGAAGACTGAATGACCCTTTTCTTTTCTTTTATTTAAATGAGGTAGCCCCAATTTCCTCTTTTGCCCATGCCCATGTATTCCGTTGGCGGGTGATGGCTCCGCTGTCAATGAGGCTTTGAATCTTCCTCCTCAATTGGAGGCAATCTTCGGTGTCATGCCCAATGTACTGGTGGTATTGGCAGTGTTTGGAGGGATCTAAGCATTGCTTCACCCTACTTGGTTCATAGTTGAACAAAGGAGACAACTTGCCGGCTTGAACTAGACTTTTGAAGAATTTGGCTAACGGCATACCCAAGTCGTCGAATTCGCGCTCGTCCTTCCTTTCACGAACTGTCTTTGAGGGTGACTTAGGTATCGGCACCCCTTGTTGATGAGTAGTCATAGGAGGCATCCCGACGGGGACAGTCTGTGGCAGCCCGTACATTTGAGGAGCGTACGGGTGTTGACATTGAGCAAGAGGGAGAACTCGACTGAGGTAATCATAAACGCCACGAATGTCAGACAAATGGCGCCTCTCGATATCTCTTAGGGTCTTATGCATCTCCTTCTGAAAGTGTGTTGCTTGCTCGTTGAGAATGGCCTTAAAGTGGATTGCTTGTTCATCGAGGATGGCTTCGAAGCGGGATGCTTGCTTACTGAGAGCAGTACCGGTGTAGAGGATTGTCTCGGGATCTTGGGTAGCAGCTTCAGTTGCAACTTCGATGTTCCTTGCAGCCGACATGATGCAGAACTCTATGTCATGAAAGAATTAGATTCGTATTTAATGATAAGGCATCGTTATAAAAATCATTTTTTGGAAAAGAGTCGGTCTCCACATTTTTGAAATGCATTTTGGTAAAAAATTGAAAGTTTGACCGGGCCGAAGTTGCCTACGTTCCCCTTATCATGAGGGAGAGGTCCCACACAATAAGAGGCTCAGGTCGCCGTAGTTCGAATCAAGTTAGACTTTTAAAAAGAGGTGAGAGATGACCACAGGGGTCAAAAAAAGAGGGAGATGACTCGGTCCTTGGTCAAGCATGGGTGAGGAAGACCTATAGGAATCGGGTAAGGTTGGACTTAAGGTTTGACCTAAATTTGACCTAAGGTTTGACCTAAGGTTTGAGACAAGAAGTGGTTCAAGCTAGAATGCATCGATGATGGTGGGTTGACCTAGATGGGTAAAGGATAGGTCGACCTAAATGAGAAGGGTTGGATTGACCTATATGGTGAATGAATCAAGATAGCGGGTTGTAGCGGGTTGCCTATGGGATGATCTAAGCGGGATAGACATGGTTTGACCTAAGCGAGTCTAAGGTTGACCTATTCGGGTTGGTGGACCAAGGAATGTTGGAGATTGACCTAGATGGATCCAAGATAGGTAAGTCGACCTAAGCGGGTCGCGGGTTGACCTAGATGGGTCAGGGATTGACCTAGTTGAAGGTCGGTAGATAGATTCAAGACGGGTAAGTTGACTTAAGCGGGCCAAGGATTGACCTAGATGGGTCAAAGGTGAAGGGGTAGTTTTAACCTAAGACGGACGAGTTGACCTAGATGGGTCGAGGATGGTGTGTGGACCTAAATGGGTTGACCTAGGTTGGTATGGACAATGATGGGTCAAATAATGACCTAGGTGAGTCAGGATGACGGTTAGACCTAAGCGGGTTAAGGTCAAAGGTAATTGGGTTCACCTATGGGACCAAAGATTGACCTAAGAGGTCAATAGCGGATAAGGTTGACCTAGGAGTCCAAGTTTGACCTAAGAGGTCAGAGGTGATTGGGTTGACCTAGGAGGTCAAAGGTTGACCTAAGAGGTCAATGGGTGATAATGTTGACCGAGGGGGTCAAAGGTTGACCTAAGAGGTCAAGGGTTGACCTAAGAGATCGGGGGTGATAAGGTTGACCTAGGAGGTCAAGGGTTGACCTAAGGGGTCGGAGGCGGATAAAGTTGACCTAGGCGGTCAAGGGTAGACCTAAGAGGTGAAAGTCGGATAAAGTTGACCTAAGGGGTCAAAGGTTGACCTAGGAGGTCAAAGGTAGATAAGGTTGACCTAGGAGGTCAAAGGTTTGGGAAGGTTGACCTAGACGGTCAAAGGTTGACCTAGGAGGTCAAAGGTTGACCTAAATGGGTCAAGAGCGGAGAAGGTTGACCTAGGGGGTCAAAGGTTGACCTAAGAGGTCAAAGGCGGATGAGGTTGACCTAAGGGGTCAAAGGTGACCTAAGAGGTCGAAGGTGATAAGGTTGACCTAGGAGGTCAAGGGTCAACCTAAGAGGTCAAAGGTTAATTTAGGCGAATAAGGTTGACCTAGGGGTCAAAGGTTGACCTAAGGGGGTCAAGAGCGGAGAAAGTTGACCTAGGGGGTCAAAGGTTGACCTAAGAGGTTAAAAGACAAATGAGGTTGACCTAAGGGTCAAAGGTTGACTTAAGCGGATAAGATTGACCTAGGGGGTCAAAGGTTGACCTAAGGGGGTCAAGAGCGGAGAAAGTTGACCTAGGGGGTCAAAGGTTGACTTAGGAGGTCAAAGGTTCAGAGGGTTGACCTAGGCGGTCAAAGGTTGACCTAGGGGGCCAAAGGTTGAGAAGGTTGACCTAGGCGGTCAAAGGTTGACCTAGGAGGTCAAAGGTTGACCTAAGGGGTCAAAGGCGGATATGGTTGACCTAGGAGGTCAAAAGTTGGTAAGGGTTGACCTAGGGGGTCAAAGGTTGAGAAGGTTGACCTAGGCGGTCAAAGGTTGAGAAGGTTGACCTAGGCGGTTGAAGGTGAAGGGTAGACCCAAATGATCGCAATGATGGCCCAACGGATGAGCGATGGACCTTAGAGGTCGCCTAGATGCAATGCACATTTTATTTTGCGAAAAGTTTTGCATTTATTTACATCCTAAATGGGTGGTCCGAGGAGTGTCCTAATCTCTATGTGTGGGTTGACACGGGTTAGGTTAAAGGTTCCCACCACTCGCGGAACGTACACGGTGAGTGGAGTAGACGAGTGACTCGAAAAATGTGAGGCAGTAGCGCACAAATTCCTGCACATCGAATACTCCGGGTAGTAGGGACCTGTGCAGTGCTGACACGGACTAGTGGTAGTGTGTGGCAAGAAACTAATTCTTTTTAAGGAGAAAAGAGAGAAGTTTTGAATGTTTGAATGATGCTATGCAATGCAATGCAGGAGAAGGAAAATAATGTACAAGGGAGCATAGCAGAGTTTTGATTGACCCTAATACTAAGGCGAAAATAACAAAGGTACAAGGATACAAGGTATATACAAAGTACAAGTATCAACAAAGTACAAGTATTAGCATTGCGGGGTGCACGGGTGCATGTGTAAACATGGCAAGTATGTGAGGTGCATGTATAAACAGGGCAAGTGTGTGCATGTGTAAACATGGCAAGTGTGTGTAGGGTGCCTGTGTAAACATGGCAAGTGTGTGAGGTGCATGTGTAAACATAGCAAGTGTGTGTGAGGTGCACGTGAAAACATGGCAAGTGTGCATGTGTAAACATGGCAGGCGTGTGCACGTGTAAACATGGCAGGTGTGTGCACGTGTAAACATGGCAGGTGTGTGCACGTGTAAACATGGCAGGTGTGTGCATGTGTAAACATGGCAGGTGTGTGTGCATGTTTAACATGGCAGGTGTGTTCATGTTTAACATGGCAGGTGTGTGCATGTGTAAACATGGCAGGTGTGTGCATGTCTAAACATGGCAAGTGTGTGCATGTGTAAACATGGCAAGTGTGTGCATGTGTAAACATGGCAAGCATCATGATATGACGAAAGTTAGACCCACTAAGTTTGAAAAAGTTTCAAAGCAGTCCCCTGCGGAGTCGCCACTGTGAATACCCCTTTCCGATGAAGCGACGCATGGGAAGTATCTTATGATTATTTTTATTTACAAAGGGAATATTCTTAACGACATTAAAATTATGAGAGTCGCCACACCGTTTTAATTAAAGCCAAAACATTGAAAAAAGCTTTTTTAGTGGGTTCGGGGGTCAAATTACAACAAGAGAAGAATATTGGACGTTATCACTCCTATTGCCCGAATTGATCGGTCTTTCTATCATGATGCATGTGTTAGTAGTGTGTTAGTGATTTAGACCGGATCCGAAGATTGCCTACGTTCCTCTCAATGTGAGAAGCTCAGGTCAGCGTAGTTCGCAGAGAATTTAGAATAGGCAGGAGAATCGGGATCATGCATAATGAGGGGGGAATTACCTAAAGATTAGGGTTTAGAAGTAGTTCCTAGATCATCCTCGGGTTGATGAACCCTCGATCATCATCGGCTATGAAATAACATGTAATTATGAAGATCGCAACCCTAAATATAGCATAAATAAGGTTTTAATCTATGAACACGAAGAACATGCGAAGAACATATTATGAACATATGAATGAGCATGCAAAGAATATGAAGAAACTATGAATAAACATGTACGAACATGAATATAAAAGATCTACATTAAAAATAATGCAAGAACACGAAGAAAAAGTTAGAAAACTTACCTATGTTGGCAAGAAATAAACCTTAGATCTTCTTGAGTGTTTGAATGCTAATTAGAGAGCAAAATAGTGTTTAAGAACTCCAAAATTCGTACTTTAGAACTCTCAAAATCGCACCCCCTAAACCAATAGCATGGGATTGGTTTATATAGTAAACTGAGGGGAGGATCTGACGGTCCAGATCATCCAGCGCAAGGTTGGTCGCCTGGCCATAGTTGAAGCCGGTGACAATAGTGGCCGCGTGGCCAAGATCAACGCGAAGCAAGGTTGGCCGCGTGGCCAATCCTGCTGGCTGACTTGATTCTTAAGCTAGGGTTTCTGCATGGTTTTAAGGAAACCATTTGTTACCTATTTTGATAGATTTTGTCATAAATGAGATATTTTGGGAATCCGGGACAAGTCTTTGCAAGGTTTCTAATTCCTATAAAGTCCTTGTATTTTTGGGAAAGTCCTAATAAACTCATTTTAAGATCGGGTACTAACAGGCTCATGCATTGTACTAAATGTAAAGACGTGTAAATAAAATACTAATTAAATGTATACAAAAAATCAAATAAAATATTGTACATAAATATATCTGTTTGTTTCTCCTCTCTCTCTCTCACTAACAAGTGCAGGAATAAGGACTACATCTAGTCCGAGTCAGAATCCTCAATATCAACCTCCTCCTCCTCATCATCACTATCATCATCATCACCACAGCCCCGCTGCTGCACATAGTGGGATCCACCGGCTCCCGAGCCTCTACCTCTGACAGACCTCTGGCGGACACGGGACGAGGAAGCAGCCTCGATAGGGGTTCTCTCTCTACGCGGCGGTACCACCACATCCTCCTGGCGGCAGGTACAAGCAGCGGCCAAGCTCCTGAATAACCGCTCAAAGATATTGCCTCTACGGACAGAGCGGATATAAGCCTCCCGAGTCGCCTGGGACTAATAAGCACACTCAAGATACAAGTCTAAAGTGCGTGTGTGCAAAACAAAAATCAAAGTCAAAAGGTGTCATACCGTGGCTCCAAGCGGAGGAAGTTGGGCCCCAGTAACCTCGTCAGCCTCAGTCGGTGTCAAGTCAAAGTCCACCTCAACACCACCCCGCTGCATCCTAATGGAATCTGAGAACCTCGGCATGTCCATACCATATCTATCCCCTCTACTCGAGCTAGCCGGATAGGCACCAGCCTGCCTCCTCGCCAACACATGAGAACTCAACAGCACATGCTTCACAAACCACTGGTAGTCAGCCCCACTCTGGTACAAATGGGCCGGAGTCCTCACTTAATAGTCACCGCTCGTCCTCAGCCTAGCCGGATACAGCATGTTCCTCGGTGGCTCAAGAGGGGCCCACATCGCAGGATGTCTGCTATGCTACCTGCAGACTCTCTCGCCAAGGTACATGGCATCCCCAGTCAAACCCACTAAGAAGCAGCGGGAAGCAGTAAACTCCTGGGCAGGACCAACCCCTGCTAACACCAGATTCGACCAAGGAAAGAACTGAAAGTCCTCATGCAACGGACCACTCAACCTCGAAGTAAAAATCCCTAGATCGGGAGTCTTCCTGGCCTTGCCACGGCCCTCCAATCAATTCCTCTTTGCCTAGAACCTCATGACCAGTACCTCCTTAACCCCCTGCACGCCAAAGGGAGCAATGTGGAACAACTCATAAACCCACACCTGTGAAAAAGCAGCATTTCAATCCAAACGGTTCTAAACAAAAGACAGACATGGAATGACAAGTGAGTCAGAGACATACCTCAAAAGCAAACTGAAAACAGTCAAAAGACGAGGTACTGGACCTCGAGCAGACATCTAGGGTCCGGTACATCTCTGCTAGCCTAGCTCCTCCCTAGGAAACTCGACTCGCCTGCTCCAGATTATCCAGAGCACCCAACAGAGAAAACCGACAGAACGTCCCTGCACTCGGGAATAGGGTCTGTGACAAGCTATACCATAAAATGGCTCGCACCAGACAATCGGTGTCGTTGATGCCCTCAACAAAGTCTCGGATAGCCTCATCCACTAAGGTCCTCAAACGACCTGCCTCAAACCCATTCCCCTTCACACCTCTGCCAAGTGGCATCCCAATCAACTCAACCTGACAGTGTGGGTCTGCAGACAGAGACTCATCAAAAGGTAGCTCCACATCTGTGAACATGAGCCCAATAATGGCAGCAAAGTCAGTAGTGGTAATGGTCACCTCTCCCTAGCTGAAATGGAACGTGTGGGTAGTGTACCACCAGTACTCCCTCATCGCCTCAACTAAACCCATCACCTTCTGGGTTCCCTCTACGGCATGTACCGCGTCAAAAAACGGACCGAAACCAAGGGCCCTGATCCTCTCCTTCACCGCACCAGTCGGTGGTAATCTCTGCCACTGCCTTCGTGGACCCACGAGATTTCATCCTCTGCAGGTAAACACAGCAAAGGTACGTTACCCAACTGGCAATATAAATTATGTGCTATAATTAAAGTATACATGGATGCTTTATTTTATCTACTTGCGCGTATATTCGCCGTCCCCAAAATAATCAACAAGCTCAAAAAATTAAATAATCACGAACGATTAATTCAATTTAACGCAGTCTTAAAATAATACAACAAGTATGAAGTAAAATACATCAAATACCCAAAAGCAAGATCGTTAGCTCCTTCGTCTCCATCAGCCTCCCGCCAGACCAATGTTTGTCAGGGCCTACGTACAAATCAAAGTGCTGTCCCATCGTAAAATGCCACTCATCGGGACGAAAGTTTCTAGAAGCCATCCTCGCCCTCTGTTGATGTTGCTCCTCTTGTTGAGGTGGTCCCGCACCTCTACTTTGTTCGAATTGTTGCCCCGCACCTTCACCTTGCTCATAAGGTTGCTCTGCGCAAAAAAGATATTGAAAATCCATCGCGACAATAGCAATAATATCTCAAAAAGCTCTCTTTTTATCTCTAAACTCGTCAAGAAGAAGAAGAAAAGTGAGGAAGAAAGCAACAGCCGGCGGCTGTTTGTAGGGTCTGTCCAGCGAAGGGACTAGCTGCACGGCCGGTCTGTCCGAGCGGCGTGGTACAATCTCAGCCCTCCATCTCGCGCGCCCACAAGCGATCCTTGTATGCGAAATCCAGCCAATCAGAAAGACTGGCCACGCGACCACTTATTCCCCAGGCACAAGAATTTACATTTCAGCCCCTCCAGCTTATTTTTTTAATCCAAAATTGGCACCCTTAGCCAAAATTAACCAAATCTGGTCCGGAAGACCGCGTAAATTACCAAGCTTAATGAAAAGGGTCCGGAAGACTGCATAAATTACCAAATCTGGTCCGGAAGACCGCGTAAATTACTAAGCTTAATGAAAATGGTCCGGAAGACCGCGTAAATTACAATCCTTGGTCCGGAAGACCACGTAAATTACCAAATCAATCCATAATGGAAGGTCGGAAATGTCCTTAAACCCCTAAGTTATGATTGGAGGTCAGAAACGTCCGTAAACTTGAAGGAGGATTAAGGAAACCGTCGTAAAATCCTTTAATAACCAAATCAACCTATAATTGGAGGGAGGTCGGAAACGTCCATAAACCCTAAAGATTATAGTGGAAGGCTGGAAACGTCCTTAAACCCTTCCTATTTTAGAAAGTTATTTGGCGTAACCCGTGCGAGCTCTAGACAATCGGCATTACCGGTTACCGGATTCTGCGATATTGAGGACTACACCTCTCAAAGTACCATAGTTTGCCGAGAAATTATTCGATTACGCGCGCTCTATAGGAAGTTAGAATCCATCCCTATTTCTGTTCTCGATTCTTAAAACTTCTTGTCGAACCGTGCGTATGGCCTTTCCTCTTTTCCCTAATAGAGTCCATTTGCAACGACTTTATTGCTTACGAATGTTCGGTCTTCATACAGGATAGTGCCCGTAGGATCGTTATCCCCAGCAGTAAGCTGATGTCTCATTTCTTCTAACGAATGTTCGGTCTTCATACAGGATAGTGCCCATAGGATTGTTATCCCCAGCAGTAGGCTGATGTCTCGTTTCTTTTTTCCTTTTTCCCAGTAGGGTCCACGCGATTTTATTGTCTGACGAATGTTTGTCTATCCCCAGCGAAAGATGATGTCTCATTTCTTTCTCCCCTAGTTCTCGAACTACAAGTGGCTTGTTTCCATTTTGATACGTAGGTAGCCTGACATAGGTTCATCTGCCCGACCAACCTGGTCACCCTCTTCTCACTTCTCTCTCTCGATTTGGAACTTATGTTTCAGATCGGTTCCTTTCTTAATCGACGACCCTCCATGCCTTGCAAGAATCATCGCCGAGGGGATACTGTTAGTACCCAACCTGAAAATGAGTTATTAGGCATTCTAGAACTCACAGGGACCTCCTAGGTATTTATAAGATGCGCAGGACTTATCCAAAATTTCCCGAAAAGCCCAGTTAAGAAGATATTGACGACCTGATCGGATGAGCTGCAAAGATAGACGTTATCTAGGGTTTCTCCAGAGTCCAGATTGATCAGAGCCTTAGAAACCATGTCAATCCTTTGGTTTGGTCGGGCGGCCAGTCTAGGAGGGCCTGGGCGGCCAGTCCTTCCGGGTCAGAATCCCTATAAATAGGTGACCTCAGTTCATTATTTAAAAACAACAATTCTCTCCCCCGAGTTCCACAGTTTAAACTGCAGACATAACTCTCTCTCTCTAAGCCTTTCTAGCAATCCTGAAGGTCCGGCGAATCCATGTTCAAGATTCGAATTCGTTCTTGTCAAGATTGGTGAGAATTCTACATGTTTTCTTAGTTTAGATCTGATTTATGCTAGTTTCATTATGTTTATACACCTATATTCATGTGATTCATAACGTGTTCTTCATGTTCTTACTAGAATTCATAAAATGCTCTATGACTAGGGTAGCGATCTTCATGCTTATGTGTTTACTTCATATATGTTCATGATGTTCTTATTATTATGCTAGATCTACGGCTTATCATGCGTAACATGCTAGATCTAATGTTTTAATCCCTATTCATATGCATAGCCGATGATGATCAACGAGATCTAGGAACTACTTCTAAACCCTTAACTTTAGGTAATTACTCCCATGATCAGTAATTCTCCTATGATGAAGGTGATGACTACACATTGATCTTATCAATGGTATAATCATTGTTCTAGATGTGATCATCTTGCATGATTCTTTCTCCTCCCCCTTCATTATGCATGATCCCTATTCTTCTCTCTATTCTGATTATGTGCGAACTATATCGACCTGAGCTTCTCATACGAGAGGAACGTAGGCAATCTTCGGATCCGGTCTCAATCACTAATACACTACTAACACATTCATCATGATAGAAAGTCCGATCTATCGGGCGATAGGAGTGATAACTTGATATTCTTCTCTTATCGTAACTTGACCCCCGAACCCTCTCTATTAGCTTTTCTCAATGTTTTAGCTCGATAAAAACAACGTGGCGATCTTAATAAGGTTAAATGCCAGTTTGAATATCCTAATCCCATAGAAAAGATAAAATAAAGATAAACAAAGAAAAGACTTTCCGTGCGTCGCCCGCATTCAAAAAGGGGTATTCACAATGACCAATTTCGTTAATTTTTCTAACGTTCGTTAGTGTCATGGAGTAAAGTAGAAGGATTTCAAAATAAAAGTGCCAAACAGACCCAGTTTTTAAACTGAGATGCAAATGTGAGATTCGTTATTTCATTGGCTACATCGGTAGTGGACCCGCCACAGTTCAATTAAAAACACTAACACATTTATGACACTCATTTTGTAAGCCACATTTTGTAACCATTTTTTTTAACTTTATTATTTCCCTAAACGTAATATTGCCTAATTCATACTTACATTCGTGATGTAAATATGAGGAGACAACAACAACAACAACAACCAACTTAGTCTCAAAATAATTAAAGTCGACTAACATAAATCATCGTATGAAAGCGTCAAAAAAAGAAGTGGGGAAAAAATTGTAAAACTCAAAAAATAAAAATAACATAAGAAGAAACTCAAAAGAAGTAGGTGGGAAGAAAATTTGCACAAGATAGGAAAAAGAAAGAAACCCACATCAACATGAATTTTCACAAATCACTCTATTCTATTCAACGTCATAATATCATCGATCCCAAGTACTCCATTTATTGTTGTGTTTTGCACTATCATGCGCAGCGGAATAAACCCAAAAAGCCTAGATCCATTCAAGATGATTAAATTAATATTGAAAAGAATTTAGAATACTAACCATGATTCTGCTTTAAAAATTTCGAATCTTTAATCTTTGTTCTTCGCGCTTCTTGAATCACGATAGCAGGAACACGACTTCAATTGATGAATCACAAACTTGAAGGAGTTGAGATTAACGCCCTCTATGTATATCCACATGCGAACGAATATCTAGAACGATTCTAGATCCGGATTGCTAGATCCGATAGAAACTCTTTCTATGAAGGCTATATGAATTTTGGAGTCTTAACCTTTGATGATGAATCTTAGATTAACAATGTGTTACGAAACTCTTTGGAGACTCTTGATAGAAGATCAATCGTGACTGAATAGGGTTTAGAAAGGGGTATTTATACTTATTAGTCCTAAACCCTTTAGGAGAAATAGATCAAAACCCGTCAAACTTCTAAGCAAACGGACTTGGGCCCGAAACCAGAAGGTTCGGCCGAGTCCTATAGGGGGTTTGGCCGAACCCCACCCCGAACTCAAAAAATTCGGCTGAGTCATAAGGTGGTTTCGCCTGAATCATGCCTGGTGTCCGAAATTCAGCCTTTTTCCAAAAATTCAATTTTAGCCTTTTGATTAATTCGTTATTTTGTGTGTGACCCCATATGATTATATTAAGTTGGCAATGTGATCAAAACCATTTGATAACATATATCACGAGCGGACTCTAGCAAGCCATCATGACTACCCAATTAATATCACTTGTCAAAGTTCGTGAATCCTTTATAGAACATATCACAATCGTTTTGTCCACAATGTCATTGAGCGTAAGCCTTGGTCTATGGTCAACTTACAATGCTCAATACTTTTCTCGATTCCAAATATATTGATAATACAAATTACATTGATTGTATCAATTCATTTGAGCACGTCCATGCATTTCATCAATACTATTTATCGAGGGGCCTAAGCTTGACATCTCTCATAAAGAGGGACACATTCCATCTTGACTTATTACACTTCTCTACATAACTTTGATCATGCCAATCATATCTTTTATAATTACTTGGTTAAGAGTAACGTTTGAATATGTCAAACATGATCTCTATTATGTGGAAGATCATAATAATCTCAGGTCTAAAGATTCTAATGATATAACTATTAAGAGGTTTAATTATGACATTTGTCCATGACATAAACCTCATTGGTGGGTCATGTCCAGTTGTAGACACCCCCCGATCTCGCACCCCTAAAACCAACCCCGAATCGGTCTAAACGCGATAATTGACCTAAAACCCTATATAAGATGGTTTAAGACTACCAACCGTCTTATCGGTGCATCGGATGGAAAAACCGAGTCCGGATTCATGATCAGGGCTCAAAACTAAACAAATAGGTGTATTCTCTGAAAATCGAGCGTCGGGACCCCACGGTGGGCCCCGCACCCCTAGAAAGCCTTTTACCGGACATCCTTTGCATTTAAAATTATATTTATGATATTCCTTACTTGTTAACATATTCCAAATATACTACTATGACCAGAAAATTACAACGAGGAACTTTTATTTTGGAGGCATGGACAACCGGATCACCGTTGCGCGTATGCCGGAGCAGTTCAAACCATTACGGAATGAGGAAACGGAGCCGAAAATAATGCAAAGCCACTATGTATGGCTAAAAAAACGTGGCTACTTGCTGTGTGCTCAAAGGAGTGAGTCATTTAGGATAGACCAATCAAAAGACGACACATGGCAGCAAGAGCAACCGTACGGCTCCATCCTCACCGTACGGCTCTGGATGAGCCGTACGGCTGCTCTTCCTGCTCCTCCACCAGCTTGCTTTCTCCTTGGGTTTTCTCATGTTGGTGGCCACCATGTTCTCCACTACCACCTTCACCCCAAAGCAAAAGGGCTGACCACCCACTCTAGGACCATGTAGGGGCATTTTGGTCCAAAGAAAACCACCTCCCACCTCCCTCCTCCATATACTCCATTCTTCAACTCATTTGGAAAGGGTACACACTACACCACATTCCCATCTTTCAAATTCTCTCCATTGTTCTTACCACTTTCATAGCCCCACCACACCTCCACCACTCAACCACCACTCCTCCACCAAAAAACAACCACTCCAAACCACTTTAAACCACTCAAACAACTCTCCAAACTCAAGCAAACACACTCCTTCAATCCAAACTTTCTATCTAACTCAAAACTTCAAACAAATCTAAATGCCTTCCCTTGGAAGCAAAGGAAGCACACCACCCCATCCTAACCTAGGTAAGAAGGTAAGAATCTATTGTAAACTATAAATGTGAAAATGTAATAGTTTGTAGTGGTTAGTTGGAGATCTAGTCAACTAGTGACTAGATCTTCCCATCTTCTTCATGTAATCCATGTTATAGGTTGTAAATCTTCATGTAAATATGTTATGAATGGTTAAACTTCTGGTCCATGTTGTATATACATGTTATATTTTCATCTCATGCTCATTTCCAAGCTTTAAATGAAGGTTTCAAGCATGAATATGAAGTTTCTTTCAAAATGCTCACAATCTGTCCACTTCTTGTTCTCCCATGATTATCTGTGTTTTTACCCATATTTGTCCATAAATAAATACTTGATAATGTTAATAACATGTTAATTAACAAGTTCTCCCATTTTCATGAGCTCATTCCTAGTCTAGACCATGTTTTGAGGTCCATCTTCATGCTACTTGCAACCAGTTCATGTACTCTGTCCAACTTATGCTTTTCATGTCCTTTATGTCCTTTTTACTCCTTCATAAACTCATTTCTGGACTTATCTCAAAGAATGAAAGTTTCTCCTTACATGTCGCAGATGATGAATGTCAAGTTTCGTGGTTATATTCCATGTTTAAGTCATGTATTGGTAGACATTTTTGTAGCTCAGATGTGCTGCTCTATTTGCTGCATCTCTGACCACTTTGTGATTTCATATCTGAAACTCCACCAAAAATCGATTTTTAAACTAAGGTCAAAACATGAAATTTGTTCTTAAAACACTAAGAAAAATTCTCATACTTTTGTAATAATTTTATGATTTGAAAAATGTCCTCTTTCTATTTTTTGAATCAAGTGTTTACTCCCAGATTAATTGTTTCCATATTCTGACATCTAAATGTCAGAGGTTTTTTTAACCTTCTTAAGGTGTTTTATGAACCTGAAAATTGGCACACATCATACTTGACATGTAATATTCAACTTTCAAGTTTTGTTTTTTCCCAGATTCATGAGCTATGATAGAGTAAATGTGCCATGAAAGTATGATATGCTATGTGTTTACTGTTCTGGGCAGATTTTAGTTATGTATTCCTTGCATGATTTTAACATGAAAACCTAATCCAAAATTTAAGCAAACATTCCTATGTGTTCTCTAACATGTGGGGAGTAAATCCAAAGTTTTTATCCTAGATTTGGATAGGTTTTGAACAGGTACATTGGCGTTGGAACAAAGAGCGGTCCCTGAATTTGAACATCGACCCTTGCTTGGACATTTATTTTATAAGGGATTTGTTTCCCTTTTTGTGAATAATTTGTACATAATTCCCCCTCTCCACTTGAATGTTTCCTTGTCTCAATGTGTTCAAAACCATTTTCAAAAACCCATCGGGAAATCCACCCAAACCGATATTAAGGATATACCCGGTGGTCCCTCTCGGGTCAACCCTACCCACCGGGAAAACCCTAGCCGCCAAGTTACTACCTAGGGTTTCCTAGGGTTTTCTTGTTCTCTACTCTTTCTATTATTATTTGTATCTTAGAATATATTGTAGAGATTACATTTGTATTTAGAATAGGAAACTAGTACATTGTTCATAATTAGGATTCTACATCTTGTATCTATATATTGTGAAACTGTGAATAAAATATTAAGCTTTTTCATTCTCATATGGTATAGAGCAAAAAGATCCACACCTTCTCTCTCTCACAAAAATTCGGCATACCCTCACCCTAGCACCCAATGGCCGGCTCCACCACCACCATTCCCAACACCGCCGACCCCAACCACCCACTCCTCCTTGTTGATCTATCTCATTGTCGAACTCTCACTCCACTCACCTATCTCACACGGGCTTCCCAAATCACCTCCATCCTCTTTAGTCTTGACCTTCTCAAATTTGTTGATGGATCCCACCCCAAACCCGATGACGATATCACCGTCACAACCCCTGCTGTCGTAGCCACTGGCGATACCTCCGCCAAACCCGCCGCCATCACCACCATCACCAATCCCGCTGCTCTCACCTAGAGCCGCCAAGATAGGCTTATTCTTGGTGCGCTCATTGGCACCTTTTATCCCACAGTCGCTCCCCTAGTTCATCAAGCCGCCTTATCCCGTGAAGCTTGGGACATTCTGAAAACCACCTATGCCAACCCTAGCCGTGGTCATATTCTCCAAATCAAAGACAATCTTTCCAACCTCACCAAAACTAACCTATCCATTTCAGACTACATTCATGCTGTCAAATCCTACACCAACAAACTTGCTATCCTTGGCAAACCAATGGACCCTGAGGACATCATAGCCAAGATCCTCAAAGGTCTTGACTATGATTCATACAAACCAGTTATTGACTCCATCCGTGCCCGAGACACCCCCATCACATTTGAAGCTCTCCATGAAAAACTTATCCACAATGAACCCACCTTAAAACAGCACACCCCACCGGCACCCTTCCCCACCACTGCCTTGACTGCCCAAACCTGACCCACTTACAACCGCAACCCCTCCAAAACCACCACCTACTCCCTCTCCACCACAAACCCTAATTACTTTTCTGACATCAACACTAGCCAGTTTAAAGGAAAGTGCCAATACTGTCGTATCATTGGCAATATCATATCTCAATGTCACAAATTCCAAAAAGCCTACCCTTCCGTTGTCTTTCTACCACCCTGATGTGATTTCTACAAGGAATAGGATCAGAATTACCTTGTAGCCGAGGATCGTTCTAAGGAAAGTCGTTTGTAGGTGTAAAACCGCACCCCCTACCTAAGAAGATAGGATACTTGGTTTAGAAGCGCCACAACCAATACACCCAAGTTGGTTGATAAGCTAGGAAGACGCCACAACTATAGAAAATTACACTTGATAAGTCTAAGTTTTTCAAAGAACCAAAGAGTAGAATAAATCTCTCAAATTGATTAAAATCTGAATTGTGTGTCCAAATGGACTACAAAAATGGCCTATTTATAGGATGGAATGGTGATGATTCCTAGATAAATGAGGTCATCAATGATGTAAGCTACAAGATTTAATTACATGATAACGACTACAATTATTATAATGAGTTATCCAATGACTTTCCAACTTTCCAAAAGCATGTGTTGAATTTATCTACCTTATCTTCCCTCTAGAATCTTCATGAGACTTGTAAAATTCGGATCTCTCTTTGGGCTGACTTGAAAACACTTATTTTGGACTCAATTTGGGCTCCAAAATGTGTTTATTTATTGGGCCAACATATTCCTCCATGAAACTTCATGTTGCACTCCCTTGGGCTCCATGCTCTATGCTTTTGGGCTGGAACAAACATCACTTTCAACTTGGATTAAATTCACTTGAATAGGTGAATTCCTTTGAGTTGGATCTTGAGCTTGGATCCAAAATGTTTGAACTAATCCATTGATGGCCTTCATGAATTCTTTAGACTTTGACCTAGTAATAGGTCCAACGGGTCTTGTTTAGCTTGACTTGAGCTCTCCAATGTATTTACATCATTCCCCCCTTCTTGAGAGTGATTTGTCCTCAAATCGCTACCTGCATCAAAGTGAGACAAATCAGTAACATTGAAAAAATCATGCACATTATACTCACTAGGCAAGTCAAGTCGATAAGCATTATTGTTGATTCGCTCAAGCACTTGAAATGGTCCATCTCCTCTTGGTTTTAACTTTGATTTACGTTGGTCTGGAAATCGCTCCTTTCTGAAATGCAACCAAACCCAATCACCAGGTTCAAAGATAACCTCATGTCTTCCTTTGTTTGCCTTCTCTTCATACTTTCTGGTCCTTTCTTCAATATTCAGCCTTGCCTTTTCATGGATTTGCTTCACGAATTCAGCCTTTCTTTTCCCATCAAGATTAGCCCTTTCACTCACAGGTAAAGGAGTTAAATCCATAGGAGTTAAAGGATTAAAACCATAAACTATCTCAAATGGAGAAAACTTTGTAGCAGAATGCCTTGCACGATTATAAGCAAACTCAACATGGGGTAGGGAATCTTCCCACGTCTTGGTATTTCTACCAATGAGTGTTCTAAGAAAATCAGAAAGAGTCCTATTAACAACTTCAGTTTGACCATCCGTTTGTGGGTGACAAGTTGTAGAAAACAATAATTTTGTTCCCAACTCCCCCCACAATGTTTTCCAAAAGTAACTTAAAAATTTTGTGTCACGATCTGACACGTTGTCCTTGGCATCCCATGCAACCTGACAATTTCTTTGAAAAACAAGTTAGCAATATGAGAAGCATCATTGGTATTGTTGCATGCTATAAAATGTGCCATTTTGGAAAACCTATCAACAACAACAAAGATTGAGTCTTTGTTGTTTTTGGTTCTCGGCAAACCCAAAACAAAGTCCATTGAAAGATCAACCCATGGTTCATTAGGAATGGGAAGAGGTGTGTACAAACCACGTGGTTGAACCTTAGATTTAGCCTTCTTGCACACAATGCATTTATCACAAATCTTTACCACATCACTTTTCATTTTTGGCCAAAAGAAATGCACTTGCAAAATGGCTAAAGTTTTATCAATTCCAAAATGTCCCATAAGTCCTCCACCATGTGCTTCACGCACCAAAAGTTCCCTAATTGAAGAATTGGGAATGCAAAGCTTTGTTTCTTTGAAAAGAAATTCATCATGTTTGAAAAAATTCTCAAAACAACCCTTTTCACAAGCTTGAAAAATCTGACCAAAATCTTGATCTTTTTCATAAAAATCTTTGATTTGTTCAAAACCAAGCAATTTAGCATCAAGAGTAGAGAGTAAGGCATACCTCCTTGATAATGCATCAACAACAATATTCTCCTTACCTTTCTTGTATTTGATGACGTACGGAAATGACTCAATGTATTCCAACTATTTTGCATGTCTTTTGTTGAGCTTTTGCTGTCCTTTTAAGAACTTTAAAGACTCATGGTCGGTGTGAATCACAAATTCTTTGGCCCATAGATAATGTTGCCAAGTTTCTAAAGCTCTTACCAAAGCGTACAACTCTTTGTCATAGGTAGGGTAGTTGAGACTCGCCCCACCTAGTTTCTCACTGAAATATGCTACAGGCCTTCCTTCTTGCATCAAGACGGCACCAATACTATACCAGAAGCATCACATTCAATTTCAAATGTTTTATCAAAATTAGGTAAAGTTAAAAGAGGAGCATTGGTCAATTCAAACTTTAAATTTTGAAATGCTTTCTCTTGTTCCTTTCCCCACTTGAATCCAACATTCTTTTTAATCACTTCGGTTAAAGGTGCTGCCAGAGTGCTAAAGTTCTTCACAAACCTGCGATAGAAACTTGGTAACCCATGGAAACTTCTTACCTCACTCACATTTCTTGGACTAGGCCAATCTTGAATTGCTTTTACCTTTTCCATGTCAACCGAAATGCCCTCGCTGCTTACAATATAGCCAAGAAAACTTACTTCCTTTGTGCAAAATTCACACTTCTTCAAATTGACATAGAGCTTTTCTTCCCTAAGAACACTCAAAACAAGAGTTCAATGTTCATGATGTTCCTCCAAACTTTTGGAGTAAATCAAAATATCGTCAAAATACACAACCACAAATTTTCCAATGAAAATTCTCAAAATGTGATTCATTAGTCGCATGAAAGTGCTAGGTGCGTTAGTAAGGCCGAAAGTCATAACTAACCATTCATACAACCCATGCTTTGTTTTGAATGCGGTTTTCCACTCATCACCTTCTTTCATGCGAATCTGATGGTATCCACTTTTTAAATCAATTTTTGAGAAAATTGTGGAACCATGCAATTCATCTAACATATCATCAAGCCTAGGAATAGGATGATGATATTTTGTCGCGACCCCGACCCCGCGGGCCCGGAGTACGCGAGCTGGACGTCGACTTAAACAATAAACTCTAAAATAATGAAGATAAAAATTTCCTTTTATACCAAAAGATGATGACACAAAGTTTTGAAATCCAACTTGAACAACGAAATATAAACTAGTGTAAGTTCCATAAGCTTACACCCAAAATAATAAAATATACAAATTCTAATGACGTCAAGTTTGGTACAACTATTCCCAAAAAGGTTACACATTTATGTAATGTAAACCCACCAATAACAATCTGTCCAAAAAGCTCAACCCTCGCGACGTCCTCCTCGTGATCAGTGAGTCTAATCCTTTCCTCCTGGGGGGGGGGGTTAAGGAAAAACAAAGATAAAAGAAAGGGGGTGAGATAAATCTCAATAAGTTACTAATGCAACTACATGACATGCTAAGATGCGATAAGCAATAAACAATACTAAATATCACTTAGCACATAGCATTTATCAATTAACAGATAGCAGCGGAAATAAACAATTAACAAAGGATATTAGCCAAGGTTTCCTAACTGATAGAACCAAATAAAGGTCGCTGCGCAGCTTCAATAATCAACAATCAACATCTTCATAGTAGCATGAAAGCTTGAAGAGAAAACCCCCGGTACCGGAACCAATAACAATAAGGGGACAATGACACACAGTCAAAGCCCAAAACCAATAGCTAAAATGCTCACAAAGGGGCTAGCTCATCTCACATCCAAGGCCAATCTGGAGGAGGGAAATAATGAGGCAAAACAATGGTCAACATCATAATGGACTTGGCTTGTGCCATCATAATGTTTCGCATCGCCCGAAACACACACAAATACCAGCTGGACTTTCAAGTAAAGGCTAAGTAATAAAATACTAGCACGATAAACCACTAATGATTCCAAAGTAGGGAACCATTCCAAATAAATCACCACAAAGGTAAACCAATCCAAACAACACATCAAAGATGTCTAACATTCCCAAAACGGTACTTAATCAAATTCCATAACATATTTATTCACAAAAGAACCAATTCCAATTAAGAAAGTTTTCCACGATGTTAACTTAAGTTAATTTGAGTAAATAAACTTAAACTAGGAAGCCACGTAGTCTTAAACAAGCAAAAGACAAAATTCCAGAACAGTCGGGCGGGCGGGCGCACGCATAGGGGCAGGCGGGCGCTTATTTGCCCAGAAGGTTTGGCCGCAGGAAAAGGCTAGGCGGGCGGGCGCCTGGTCCAACCCGGGCGGGCGCTCGGTCGACGGGCTGGGAGGGATTTCATCTGGGTTTACCAAAGTTTCTCACCATTTCTCAAATCGACCAACAATCAATGCTTCGCACAAGATCAACAAGGTACCCAAACAACATTTAAACTTAAGAGGGACCAAAACAACATCATCTATCAACCCAAGCCAAGATTAAATCCCATAAATCAAATATGAACTCTTTTTCAAATATCACAAAATGAGTAATCAATCAAACACTTCAAAACTCAACCAAGGATCAATGTATATCATCTAAATCATCATATGAACATAGAATGAGCATTTTAACATAAAATGGGGGAAAGTAAACTTACTTGGAATTTCTCAAAGATGACGGAATTCAAATATTTTTGGTTCTACGCGATCCTATCGACGATCTAAACACATTTCATAAAATGAGAATTAAGAAATAGAGGGAGGAAGATGATCAAAATGAAGGAAGAATGAGAGGAAGAACTTACCCTTTTTAACAAAGGAGAGAGAGAGAAAAAGAGTGTGCTGGGAAATGAGAGGAATAGTGAGGGAGAAGGGGAAGAGTAGGGAGGGAGTAGTTAAAAATCATTTCAAAAACTTACACTTAGGCCCCCTCACCCATACTAACATATAACCCAACCAAATTCCCTATTACCCACTTAACACAATATCAACCAAATAAGGCTAGACACAAATTAATATTATGAGATATAAAATGTGCACATAAATAATTAAATCAAATAAATAAATAAATAAGTAATTATTTATCAATAAAATAGAAACGGGTTTTCGGGTCGTGACATTCACTCCCACTAAAAGAAAATTCGACCCGAATTTTAACGAGACTTACCCGAATTAAAAAGCCACGGATATTTCCGCTCCATCTCCTCTCGAAGCTCCCAAGTCGATTCCTCAACATTGTGATTCTTCCAAAGAACTCTAACCAACGGAATGCTTTTGTTCCTCAACTCTTGGACTTTGGTATCTAAAATCCGAACCGGTCGTTCCTCGTAAGTCATGTCGGGCTCTATATCCTCCGGTACCCTCGGTAACACGTGAGATGGATCATGCACATACTTCCGAAGCATAAAAACGTGGAAAACATTATGTAACCGGTCTAAAGATGGTGGTAACGCAAGTCGATACGCAAGAAGTCCCACCTTTCCCAGAATCTCAAACGGACCTATAAACCTCGGAGCCAATTTGCCTTTCTTCCCGAACCTTCGAATACCCACCTTCGGAGATACTTTCAAGAACACAAAATCACCGGTCTGAAAACTAAGATCCCACCTTCGGTTATCTGCTTAGCTCTTCTGTCGACTCTGGGCTGTTTTCAATCGATTCCGAATAACTCTAACTTTCTCAACTGAATCCTGAAGCAAATCAATACCCACGATCTTCGCTTCACCGACCTCATCCCAACAGATAGGCGATCTACATTTTCTCCCATATAAGGCCTCATAAGGCGCCATCTCGATACTAGCCTGATAACTGTTGTTGTAAGAGAATTCCACTAACGGTAAATGTCTATCCCAAGAATCGGAAAAGTCTATCGAACAAGCTCGCAACATATCCTCCAAAATCTGAATGGTCCTCTCGGATTGACCGTCGGTATGAGGGTGAAAAGCTGTGCTGAATCGCAAATCTGTACCCAAAGCTTCCTGAAACGCCTTCCAGAATCTAGAAGTAAACCTCGGGTCTCGATCTGATACAATGTAACCGGAACCCCATGCAATCTCGTAATCTCATCAATGTAAAGGGTCGCAAGCTTTTCCATCGAGTACCTAATGTCAATAGGCAAGAAATGTGCACTCTTGGTCAGTCTATCCACGATTACCCAAACACTGTCATACTTCCTACGGGTACGAGGTAGTCCCGTAACGAAATCCATAGTCACATGCTCACATTTCCACTCTGGAATCTCTAACGGCTGAAGTAGTCCCGCGGGTCTCTGATGCTCAGCTTTGACCTGCTGACAAGTTAAACATTTCAAAACATACTCGGCTATTTCCCTCTTCATGTTGTTCCACCAAAAGTGTTGTTTCAAATTTTGATACATCTTCGTACTACTTGGATGAATAGTATATCTCGATTTGTGACCCTCATCTAAAACTTGCCTCTTTATTCCACCAACATCGGGTACGCACAAACGACCACGGAAAGTCAACACCCCATTCGAACTCATAGAAAAATCCTCAAAGTTCTTTTCCTTCATTTTACCCATTACTTTCATTAACTCGGGATCTTCTTTTATCCTCGGAATTAGGGTCAGAGATACCTTAATATTCGCAAAAATTGCCCCATGTCTCGATTCACGAGGACACCAATCTCGAACATCCTCAAGCATTTTCCACTCTCGAACCATCATCGAGGCCACATAAGACTTTCTACTAATTGCATCGGCTACCATATTCGCCTTCCCCGGATGATAAGAAATCGTACAATCATAGTCCTTTAAAAGTTCCATCCATCGACGCTGTCGGTTGTTCAATTCCTTTTGAGAGAAGAGGTATTTCAAACTCTTGTGATCGGTAAAAGTCTCGAACTTCGCTCCGTAAAGGTAATGCTTCCACTTATGCAACGCAAAGACTATCGCAGCTAACTCCATATCATGAGTAGGGTAATTCTGTTCACTAGGGGTTAAGTTCCTCGAAGCATACGCAATTACTTTCCCATTCTGCATCAAAACACAACCCAAACCCTCTTTCGAAGCATCACTGTAAATTACTAAATCGTCATTTCCATTTGGTAACGCAAGAATAGGAGCCATAGTTAATCTCTTCTTTAATTCATCAAAGCTACTTTGACATTTTTCACCCCACACAAACGGTACATCCTTCCGGGTCAACTGAGTCATCGGAGTAGCAATCCTCGAAAACCCTTCTATAAACCTTCTGTAATACCCGGCTAAACCCAGAAAACTTCTGATCTCGGTCACTGTCTCGGGTCTCTTCCAATCCACTATGGCTTCTATCTTTGAAGGATCCACATAAATCCCATCTTTAGAAATAACATGACCCAGAAATGAAACCTTCTCGAGCCAAAATTCACATTTACTAAACTTCGCGAACAACTGCTCCTTTGCAAGAACTGATAAAACTGTCCTCAAGTGTTGCTCGTGCTCTTCTCGAGATTTAGAGTAGACAAGAATGTCGTCGATGAAGACCACCACAAACGAATCAAGATAAGGATGGAAAACCCGGTTCATCAAATCCATAAACACGGCAGGCGCGTTAGTCAACCCAAACGGCATAACCAAGAACTCGTAATGACCATAGCGAGTGCGAAAGGCAGTCTTCGGAATATCCTCCGATCGAATCTTCAACTGATGGTACCCACTCCTCAAATCAAGTTTTGAAAACACAACTGAGCCTTGAAGCTGATCAAATAAATCATCAATGTGAGGTAGAGGATACTTGTTCTTCACTGTAACCTGATTCAACTTTCGGTAATCAATACACAATCTCAAAGAACCGTCTTTCTTCCGCACAAACAAAACTGGTGCTCCCCACGGGGAAACACTAGGGCGGATAAACCCTCGATCAAGAAACTCTTGCAACTGAACCTTTAGTTCCTTCAACTCTGCGGGAGCCAACCTATACGGTGCCTTTGAAATCGGAGCCGTACCCGGCAAAAGGTCTATACAAAACTCTATCTCACGATCAGGAGGCATATCATATTCAGAAGAGAAAACATCGGGAAATTCTCTAACTACCCGAACACTCTCCAAACTAGGGGATTCCTTCCTAGTATCAAGCACACTAGCCAAGTACCCCTCACAACCACGATGCAACAATCTCCTAGCTTTCACATAAGAAATCATACGGATATTTCTACCCAAAGTCATAGCCTCAAAAAAAAATTTAGGCACATCAGGGATAGAAAAATTAACGACTTTTCTACGACAATCGACTGAAGCATGATATTTGCTCAGCCAATCCATACCCAAAATAACATCAAAGTCTTGAATCGGAAGGACTACCAAGTCCGCACACAAGACACGACCACAGATAAGCACATCACAAGCACGAAAGACTTTATCGGTCACCAAACATTCTCCTATAGGGGTCGACACCTCTAGCACATAAGGTAAAGACTCAAATGCAGCATTTAGCAAAGAAGCAAATTGCACAGATATGTAAGAATGAGATGATCCTGGATCTACTAACGCACGAGCGCTCACATTAGACACATAAACAATACCTCCAATAACAGAAGGATCATCGGTAGCTTGTTGTTGGTTCATGGAAAATACCCTTCCTTGGACCTTGGCCTTTCCCGTAGCATTCCTTTTCTGACCCTGTGGAGCACCAGCTCCTACCCCAGATGGTTGACCCCTGCCTCTAGTACAATCCCTTGCAAAATGCCCCATTTGACCACAATTGGTACACTTGCCCTGTTTCTTCCAACACCGGTCTTCTGAATGACCTTCCTTTTGGCAATAGGAACAAAGTCTCCTATGTTGGTCCCCTTGGTTCCCGGAAGTAGTGCCCAGGTTCCTTGGGATTGGTTGCCCTCGGAACTGAGATTGTCCCCCAAAATTACCTCGGTTATCTGAACGGGTTTGTGGCTTTCTCTGCCCTCCCTGTTTGCTAGTGTTAGTCACCTCGACCTTCTTCTTGTGCTCCCCTATATCTTGCTCGATCAAGTAGGCTATAAGCTGAGTCCGGATAGAAGTCTTCAAACCCCGAATGAATCTCATAGCTTTCTGTTCTTCGGTCCTCACAAGATAGTCACAATACCGGGCTAATTCTGTGAACTTAGCCGAGTACTGAGCTATAGACAACAAACCTTGCTCCAAGTTGAGAAGCTCGATCTCTTTTCGGTTTTGATCTACTACCGGAATAAAATGATCTTTGAACTTCCGCACAAACAATTCCCATGCATTCACTGTATGGGTATCATCCCAACTCGCCTTAACTCCTTTCCACCAATGCTCGGCGGCCCCAACCAATTTATAAGCCGCAAAACGGACCCTATCCTCGTCCGTGCACCTAAACACATCATAAATTTTCTCCATAGACTCAACCCAGTTCGGCCTTCTTCATATCGGGATCACCATCGAACTCCCTTGGTTTTAATTTCAGAAATTGTTCCAACCCGTAACGTGGAGGAGCCACATGTTCCTCTCTTGGCCCTTGGTCATGAATTTCCTTCATGGCCGCCTCAAACATGCCTTGGAACATAGCACGGTTCTCTTCCCGAAGATCATTCTGATTCTGGGTCCCACTAGAACCTTCACTCGTTCTTCTTCTAGCCATTGAGAACAATTACCTGCATAAAATATCAACCGTTACTCACTCCGAACACAACTACCCTCCTAGGTCATACTAGTCCACCTAGACTTATACTTAGAGCTAAACCATAGCTCTGATACCAACTGTCGCGACCCCGACCCCGCGGGCCCGGAGTACGCGAGCTGGACGTCGACTTAAACAATAAACTCTAAAATTATGAAGATAAAAATTTCCTTTTATACCAAAAGATGATGACACAAAGTTTTGAAATCCAACTTGAACAACGAAATATAAACTAGTGTAAGTTCCATAAGCTTACACCCAAAATAATAAAATATACAAATTCTAATGACGTCAAGTTTGGTACAACTATTCCCAAAAAGGTTACACATTTATGTAATGTAAACCCACCAATAACAATCTGCCCAAAAAGCTCAACCCTCGCGACGTCCTCCTCGTGATCAGCGAGTCTAATCCTTTCCTCCTGGGGGGGGGGTTAAGGAAAAACAAAGATAAAAGAAAGGGGGCGAGATAAATCTCAATAAGTTACTAATGCAACTACATGACATGCTAAGATGCGATAAGCAATAAACAATACTAAATATCACTTAGCACATAGCATTTATCAATTAACAGATAGCAGCGGAAATAAACAATTAACAAAGGATATTAGCCAAGGTTTCCCAACTGATAGAACCAAATAAAGGTCGCTGCGCAGCTTCAATAATCAACAATCAACATCTTCATAGTAGCATGAAAGCTTGAAGAGAAAACCCCCGGTACCGGAACCAATAACAATAAGGGCACAATGACACACAGTCAAAGCCCAAAACCAATAGCTAAAATGCTCACAAAGGGGCTAGCTCATCTCACATCCAAGGCCAATCTGGAGGAGGGAAATAATGGGGCAAAACAATGGTCAACATCATAATGGACTTGGCTTGTGCCATCATAATGTTTCGCATCGCCCGAAACACACACAAATACCAGCTGGACTTTCAAGTAAAGGCTAAGTAATAAAATATTAGCACGATAAACCACTAATGATTCCAAAGTAGGGAACCATTCCAAATAAATCACCACAAAGGTAAACCAATCCAAACAACACATCAAAGATGTCTAACATTCCCAAAACGGTACTTAATCAAATTCCATAACATATTTATTCACAAAAGAACCAATTCCAATTAAGAAAATGTTCCACGATGTTAACTTAAGTTAATTTGAGTAAATAAACTTAAACTAGGAAGCCACATACTCTTAAACAAGCAAAAGACAAAATTCCAGAACAGGCGGGCGGGCGGGCGCACGCATAGGGGCAGGCGGGCGCTTATTTACCCAGAAGGTTTGGCCGCAGGAAAAGGCTAGGCGGGCGGGCGCCTGGTCCAACCCGGGCGGGCGCTCGGTCGACGGGCTGGGAGGGATTTCAGCTGGGTTTACCAAAGTTTCTCACCATTTCTCAAATCGACCAACAATCAATGCTTCCCACAAGATCAACAAGGTACCCAAACAACATTTAAACTTAAGAGGGACCAAAACAACATCATCTATCAACCCAAGCCAAGATTAAATCCCATAAATCAAATATGAACTCTTTTTCAAATATCACAAAATGAGTAATCAATCAAACACTTCAAAACTCAGCCAAGGATCAATGTATATCATCTAAATCATCATATGAACATAGAATGAGCATTTTAACATAAAATGGGGGAAAGTAAACTTACTTGGAATTTATCAAAGATGACGGAATTCAAATATTTTTGGTTCTACGCGATCCTATCGACGATCTAAACACATTTCATAAAATGAGAATTAAGAAATAGAGGGAGGAAGATGATCAAAATGAAGGAAGAATGAGAGGAAGAACTTACCCTTTTTAACAAAGGAGAGAGAGAGAAAAAGAGTGTGCTGGGAAATGAGAGGAATAGTGAGGGAGAAGGGGAAGAGTAGGGAGGGAGTAGTTAAAAATCATTTCAAAAACTTACACTTAGGCCCCCTCACCCATACTAACATATAACCCAACCAAATTCCCTACTACCCACTTAACACAATATCAACCAAATAAGGCTAGACACAAATTAATATTATGAGATATAAAATGCGCACATAAATAATTAAATCAAATAAATAAATAAATAAGTAATTATTTATCAATAAAATAGAGACGGGTTTTCGGGTCGTGACATTCACTCCCCCTAAAAGAAAATTCAACCCGAATTTTAACGAGACTTACCCGAATTAAAAAGCCACGGATATTTCCGCTCCATCTCCTCTCGAAGCTCCCAAGTCGATTCCTCAACATTGTGATTCTTCCAAAGAACTCTAACCAACGGAATGCTTTTGTTCCTCAACTCTTGGACTTTGGTATCTAAAATCCGAACCGGTCGTTCCTCGTAAGTCATGTCGGGCTCTATATCCTCCGGTACCCTCGGTAACACGTGAGATGGATCATGCACATACTTCCGAAGCATAGAAACGTGGAAAACATTATGTAACCGGTCTAAAGATGGTGGTAACGCAAGTCGATACGCAAGAAGTCCCACCTTTCCCAGAATCTCAAACGGACCTATAAACCTCGGAGCCAATTTGCCTTTCTTCCCGAACCTTCGAATACCCACCTTCGGAGATACTTTCAAGAACACAAAATCACCGGTCTGAAAACTAAGATCTCGCCTTCGGTTATCTGCATAGCTCTTCTGTCGACTCTGGGCTGTTTTCAATCGATCCCGGATAACTCTAACTTTCTCAACTGAATCCTGAAGCAAATCAATACCCACGATCTTCGCTTCACCGACCTCATCCCAACAGATAGGCGATCTACATTTTCTCCCATATAAGGCCTCATAAGGCGCCATCTCGATACTAGCCTGATAACTGTTGTTGTAAGAGAATTCCACTAATGGTAAATGTCTATCCCAAGAATCGGAAAAGTCTATCGAACAAGCTCGCAACATATCCTCCAAAATCTGAATGGTCCTCTCGGATTGACCGTCGGTCTGAGGGTGAATAGCTGTGCTGAATCGCAAATCTGTACCTAAAGCTTCCTGAAATGCCTTCCAGAATCTAGAAGTAAACCTCAGGTCTCGATCTGACACAATGCTAACCGGAACCCCATGCAATCTCGTAATCTCATCAATGTAAAGGGTCGCAAGCTTTTCCATCGAGTACCTAATGTCAATAGGCAAGAAATGTGCACTCTTGGTCAGTCTATCCACGATTACCCAAACACTGTCATACTTCCTAGGGGTACGAGGTAGTCCCGTAACGAAATCCATAGTCACATGCTCCCATTTCCACTCCGGAATCTCTAACGGCTGAAGTAGTCCTGCGGGTCTCTGATGCTCGGCTTTGACCTGCTGACAAGTTAAACATTTTGAAACATACTCGGCTATTTCCCTCTTCATGTTGTTCCACCAAAAGTGTTGTTTCAAATTTTGATACATCTTCGTACTACCCAGATGAATAGTATATCTCGATTTGAGACCCTCATCTAAAACTTGCCTCTTTATTCCACCAACATCGGGTACGCACAAACGACCACGGAAAGTCAACACCCCATTCGAACTCATAGAAAAATCCTCGAAGTTCTTTTCCTTCATTTTACCCATTACTTTTACTAACTCGGGATCTTCTTTTTGAGCTTCTTTTATCCTCTGAATTAGGGTCGGAGATACCCTAATATTCGCAAAAATAGCCCCATGTCTCGATTCATGAGGACACTCTAGAACACCCTCAAGCATTTTCCACTCTCGAACCATCATCGAGGCCACATAAGACTTTCTACTAATTGCATCGGCTACCAAATTCGCCTTCCCCGGATGATAAGAAATCGTACAATCATAGTCCTTTAAAAGTTCCATCCATCGACGCTGTCGGTTGTTCAATTCCTTTTGAGAGAAGAGGTATTTCAAACTCTTGTGATCGGTAAAAATCTCGAACTTTGCTCCGTAAAGGTAATGCTTCCACTTATGCAACGCAAAGACTATCGCAGCCAACTCCATATCATGAGTAGGGTAATTCTGTTCACTAGGGGTTAAGTTCCTCGAAGCATACGCAATTACTTTCCCATTCTGCATCAAAACACAACCCAAACCCTCTTTCGAAGCATCACTGTAAATTACTAAATCGTTATTTCCATTTGGTAACGCAAGAATAGGAGCCGTAGTTAATCTCTTCTTTAATTCATCAAAGATACTTTGACATTTTTCACCCCACACAAACGGTACATCCTTCCGGGTCAACTGAGTCATCGGAGTAGCAATCCTCGAAAACCCTTCTATAAACTTTCTGTAATACCCGGCTAAACCCAGAAAACTTTTGATCTCGGTCACTGTCTCGGGTCTCTTCCAATCCACTATGGCTTCTATCTTTGAAGGATCCACAGAAATCCCATCTTTAGAAATAACATGACCCAAAAATGAAACCTTCTCGAGCCAAAATTCGCATTTACTAAACTTCGTGAACAACTGCTCCTTTGCAAGAACTGATAAAACTGTCCTCAAGTGTTGCTCATGCTCCTCTCGAGATTTAGAGTAGACAAGAATGTCATCGATGAAGACCACCACAAACGAATCAAGATATGGATGGAAAACCCGGTTCATCAAATCCATAAACACGGCAGGCGCGTTAGTCAACCCAAACGGCATAACCAAGAACCCTTGAGCATGGAGTCTATCTTTGGCACCCCTCCTCCATTCAAGCTCTTCCCATCGTCGCTTCCTCGCAGTCTTGGCATCATAGATTAGGACACCCCTCCCCTTCTATCCTTAGTTTATTAAGTAGTCGTTTTTCTTTATCTGTTCCTTTAGATTTTTCTCCATGTAATTCCTGCAATATTAATAAAAGTCACAAACTTCCGTTTTCTACTTCATCTCTTGTCTCTACTGCTCCATTAGATCTCATTTTTTCTGATGTTTGGACTTCACCTGTCCACTCCCTTGACAACTTCAAATACTATGTCATTTTTGTTGATCACTACACCAAATATATTTGGCTATACCCTCTCAAAAACAAATCAGACACCTACACCACCTTTACTCGCTTTAAAGCCCTTGTTGAAAAATACTTTCGTCATCCTGTAGATACCTCAGGAAAGCCCCACTACTTGGCCAGAGCGGTGGAAGGATCCTAAGATGTCTAATTGGTTTTAATTGTTAGAGTCGCCACATATGTTATTAAGGGAACATAAGAAAAACCTAAAGAAATAGCCTATTTTAATATTACGAAACCAAAGATTCGGGAGAAAAGGGTTCGGGGGTTAGGTGACGGAGTGGGAAGTACTTAAACACCCACTTCACCCCGCTTACACGGGACTTGCTACTAAAGGTGTTCTAATGCTAAATGTCCTTCTTTTAATTATCCTAATTTGTGCTAACAATTACAATGTAAAGAAAAGGGGAATTGCAAAGGAAAATAAAAGAGAATTATTTTATTGATTAATTCATGCGAAAGATTACATTAAGAGAAAAATGGTAAATTAAAATAGAGTTTAGAATGTAGGGAGATAACCTTTAACCAACTTTAATGTAATAAAGTGATCATTTGGTCATGTCCCTTTTGATGAGGATTGAATACATTAAAGAAAGCACATAAATAAAGTAAAGAGAAGTTGTACCTTGTTGGGAAAAGAAAGAAGACTCCAATCTTGATGAAGAAAATAGTGTTGTTGTAAAGAAATTGTTATGGAACAATTTGTGTAGAGTTTTTGTAGAGAGAAGCCTTCTTTGTGAAGAAATTGGTGTAGAGAGAATTTTGTAGAGTTTTTGTGTCTAAGAAGTGGTGTCCAAGGTTCAAGAACTTGTGTATATTTTTTGTAGAGAAGAGAAGTTGGGTCTCTTTCTAAGGTAAAAAGAAAAGGTTTTTATAGGTGAAAAAGAGAGGAAAAGATGGCTTTTCAACCAATAAGAAAATAAATAAAAGTAAAAAATAAAGAGAAAATCAAATAATAAATAAAGCAAATATTTTGTTTTTAAGAAATGGCTAAGAGTATGGGATTGGGAGTTACAAACTTAGGGGGGGGGTGAACTTGGAGATAAAAAAGAGGTTTTTGTGATCAAGAAAATGGAGGAAAAAGGCTGCAATCCGTAACTGCCATAATGGGAAGCGCGCGAGTCCGACTTTTGGGGCGAGACGCGTGCGCGGCCCACAAGCAGTTCCGGAGGAACCCGCGGGTGAGAAATGACAGAAATGACTCTAAAGTTAACTCTGTCATGCAGTTCGGTCCAAAACTAACAGAATCAGTTAGGAACTTAACCGAAGTAACAGAAATCAATGAAAATAAGTTAAATAAAAATACTATGTAAGCAATCGGGGTGAGAGGTTCAAGGAGGGGTGTCTTCAGAGCCCCTCGGTGATGTGGATTGCAAAGAAAAATGCGTCGACGAAAGAAAGACAACTGCTGAGGACGTCGACAAAGAAAAAGAAAGAAAAGAAAGCAAAGACTCGATGAAAGCAGGAATTTGAAATTGCGAGAGATAGAGGTGCGCTCCCTGTGTGAGCGACTTTTGTTGATAGACGAGATGTGGTGGCATGTTCCGTTTATGAATCCGCCGGCTGAATTCGTTTGTGAATCCATTTGTTGAATCTGTTTGTGAATCCGTTTGTGAATCCGCTTGATGAATCCGTTTGTGAATCCATTAGATGAGTTCGTTTTTGAACCCACTTAACGAATCCATTTGTGAATCCACTTGATGAATCCTTTTATGAATCCATTGGATGAGTCCGTTTGTGAACCCGCTTGACGAATCCGTTTGTGAATCCGCTTGATGAATCCGTTTAAGAATCCATTGGATGAGTCCGTTTGTGAACCTGCTTGACGAATCTGTTTGTGAATCCGCTTGATGAATCCATTTGTGAATCCATTGGATGAGTCCATTTATGAACCCACTTGACGAATCCGTTTGTGAATCCGCTTGGTGAATCCGTTTGTGAATCCATTGGATGAGTCCGTTTGTGAACCCGCTTGACGAATCCGTTTGATGAATCCGTTTACGAATCCATTGAATGAGCCTGTTTGTGAACCCGCTTGATGAATCCGTTTGTGAATCCGCTTGATGAATCCGTTGTGAATCCATTGGATGAGTCCGTTTGTGAACCCGGTTGACGAATCCGTTTGTGAATCCGTTTGATGAATCCGTTTGTGAATCCATTGGATGAGTCCGTTTGTGAACCCGCTTGACGAATCCGTTTGATGTGTTCTTGTACCTGTTATGTGTATGCTTTACAGATATATGTGCTTGTGTGAGATGTGAAAATAGAAATTGCGAGAGAAAATTGTGATTGTGGTGTGATGTGATTTGGAAAGCAGATTTTGCTTGAGAGAGAGATTTTTCGAGAATGGAGAAATTTCTTTTGTGTGTGATGTGATTCGTAGAAAGCATGAATGATGTTCATACCTTCACTTACTATGGCCGCTTGATTCGGGATGGATTGCTGATGTTGTGGCTTTGATGAAGAATGTCCATGCTTTGGATGTTGATGAGTTGCTTTCACTTTCGATGGAGGCATGATCACTCTTGATGAAAAAGAAAAAAACAAAAAATCTTTTTTTTTTTTTTTTTTTTTTTTAGTGGGTGAACCATTTTAACCATTGTGTGTTTGTAAAGCCAACCCAAGATCAAGTCATGCTCGGTCGATGTCCGGGTTGCCTCGCTTGAATTCTGTTGTCGCTGTTGTGTCCAACGAAGATTGATGTCTAGCCCCAAGAGATTTTTCAATTATGGGGCTTCAAAGGCTTTTGATGCCGAGATAAGGGGTTGCTGATTGTAAAGCCCCTAGAACGCCTTTGATGCCAAACTTTGAGTGACTCGTGAAGCCCCAAGATAAATCAGCTCTTGGCCCATTCAAATAGATCGCCTTTTTTGTTGTTGACGTGAGCAAGCCCCAAGAGAAGATTATTGATGACAAGCTTAGAGAGATTTCTAATCCCCAAGTGTCATGTACTTGTTGTTTGGAGATGGTGGGTTGTGAAGACCTGTCGATGTAAAGCCCCAAATTATCTTGGAATCGGCTCGGCATTGAGAACGGATGCACCGTCGAGTAGGATTCTTGAGATCTCCTTCTTACTCTTACTGGGGAGATGAATAGCCTTATTGTGGTCGGTACCTAAATGGCGGAAAGCTTATGTCAAAAGATGCAATAATGTCTTGTGGTGTCATTGAGGTCGCGGATGATAAGGTCTTGGTGTGATAAGGTCCCAAATGGTTATGCTTGCTTGAGTCTTCTTGTGTTGAACTAATAACGGATCTTCAGATGCAACTTGTGCGGATGCAACTTGTGCGGATGCAACTTGTTCTTTTGATCTCAGAGAAGGGGGTGCTAAATTGCAGAAACATTTGGATTGGCCATAACTCCGTTTGTAGAGTTAACATATTGGAATTTCCTTGAATCCTTTTCCTTTTCTTTAAGACTTTCTTCATAATATTGTCGTAAGTCACAACATAAGAATCATCAAATTCATTCATAACATCGGAGCCCTCCTTTCAAACCAGAAGACCTTTGACGTGAATTACTTAGAGACCCTTTAAGTTTGGACCACTCCCCACATTGCATTGCATCGAGTATCATTGCCCAAGAGATTTTCGAAGCCCCTTAAAAAGACTTTCGGTGCCAAATAGCTTCAAATGTTTCACATGACTTTGCTAGGGTCACCGTTGGGGGAGGTGAAGTGAATTGCATTTTTGCTGAGGGAGCCTTTCAAACTTGATTGTAGCCCCAAGAGTACCATCATTGATTGTAAGTAGAGCAAGAAAGGCATATCATTGATTGGGGGAACAGGCACGAGCACGCATGACATGAAGGCTTTTTGACATTCCTCTTGAGAGACTTTGAGGGTAGTCTCACACATCTTTCTTGAGCGTAGCCCCTAGGGCTCATTAACTGTCAAGTAAAGCAAAATAAGCTCTCGTTCTTGAGTCCCATAGCCCCTAGGGCATCATCATTTGTCGAGCAATGCAAGATACTCGTCCTCGTACGAGGGAACAAATATAAGAGGACATGGAAAGAGCTACTCCATTTATCGTGAAACCTTTTGGCATACTTTAGGAGCACATGCTTAAAGAAGCTTGAAAACTGAGTCACACGTTGTTGCCATTTTCTTCCCAATCCAATTGACTCACTGGGGACCATTTGTGCAACCTCGTACCCCTCAATCATGGGCTTGTTCTCGGATGGATCTTGGTTACCATGGGCCTTCTTTCTCATGAACCCAATAATGCACATTGCAAGAACAATCTCTCTTATGCCAATTAACCCAAGACAACCTTTGATTGTGCCGTATATTTTCGAGCCTTTTGCAATTCCGAAGTTGACTCGGTGGGGAATTGACTTTCTGAGGAGATTCAATGTAGAACTTGTGTAGTTGTCATCTTTAGAGGCCGGCGATCTCCATTTTTCTTTCCCTTCTCTCTCTCACTCTCTCATTTTTTTATGACGCACCCTGTTTTTTGCCTAGACCGCCCTTTCGGGTTTTCAATCTAACGCTCGATTAATGAGGAAGTGTGCATTTGACTCTAGCTGAGGATGAGAGACATGTGATTTTTCCGTGGAGACCTTTTGTCACTAATGATGAGTGACACTGACTTGACTAGGGAATAGGTCCCTAGTATTGAATTCATGTATTTATATATTTTTTGAACGACTCACGAAGGCAAGTAAGTCATTAAGAGAGAAGAGAAGGAAAGCCCCAATTTGATTGCAAGAAACTGGGAGCATCGCTGAAAGATAAGAAGCCCCTAGACTCGATAAGGAAAGTGAAATGATTTCAAATCTAGGAAAGTTGTTCAATCTTAAGGTGATTAATTCATTGGCAAATTACTCGTACAAGGATGTCTTGACAAGTTCGAGATGAAAACCAATCACCATAACGCGCTAGGGCTAAACATATCTTCTTTCTTGCATGAGACCGGACCCGAAGGTTGCCTACGTTCCTCCAGTGTAGAGGCTCAGGTCACCGTAGTTCTTGTGAATACTCCATTCTTCGTGATGGTTGCTTCGTCCTTCATTGGTGGATGATGATGATGATCTTGATGTGAACTTCTTTGAATGAGGGGGATTTCTCTTTTTTTTTTTGTGCTCTAACTTTTGCCTAGGTTGTTTTGAAGAGTTCAACCTAGCGAGCTTTTCCTTTTTTTTTAATCCCCCTTGAAACATTGCTTGATATTTCTCCATGGTTGTAGTTCCACCTTGCTTGATGTCTTGGATTTGTCGTTGATGTTGTCGCCTTCGTCACGATGTTTAGCCCCTATGCGCTCAAGTGATGGTATTCGTTCCAAAACTTGCTTAGACAACTTTTCATCATTTTGCCAAAAATTAAATCGAACAACTTGAAAGAGTGTATGAGTACAAGAACGACTTTTATTTGATAAGACCGACTCAAACTTTGACATTAATGAGAAGGAAGAAAACTTAATGCACACATTAGAGGACTTTTGATTTTTTTTATTCCTATTACTAGGTAGTGAAAGAGAAACATAGATTGTTGTCGTCATCCTTGTCGTTGTAGTTCTCCTTGTGGCATGATCTCTTGTTGAAGCCCCATTTCAAAACCAAGCCTCTTCTTTGATGAGTTCTTGCATGTTGCCACTCTCTAACGGTTTCTCTTCTCCCACAGTAAATTCACCATTGTCGATCAAATCTTGGATGATGTTTTGGAGAGTGAAGCATCTTTCGGTAGTGTGACCACTATGCTTGTGGTAGTTGCACCATTCACCAAATACATGATTCCTTGCTATCTTCTTGGGCTTGTATCCTTCTAAAGGCCGGACCTTCCCACTTTCTACCAAAACTTCAAGTGCTTCGGCTTGGGTTTTTCCTAGGAGAGGAGTGAAAACTCGGATTTCGATGATACTTTTGTGGCTTTTGAGGGACGGGCCACTTGAGCATGTTTTACCGTTGACCTTTTCCTTGTTGTCGGTGAACTCTTGCAGACGGGCCTTGAGTTCGGAAACCTCTTCCTCGTGAATTCTCCTCTCGAGATCAAAACGGGCTTGCCACAAATCATGCTTGCGGCGGGCATCCTCGGCAAGTCTATCCATTTGTTCCCCCATGGCTCTCATTATGTTGAATAGCTTTTCGTTGGACACGGAAAAATACCCACCGTTGTTGTTGTTGCCGTTGGAAGCCATTGGACCTATTAGAAGAACACGGTTGATCTTAATTGGCCCACAAACACCTTTTGAGTAAAATAATTTCACCCACAAACAAGATAAAAGACTCAACCACATAAAGAAAACAAAAGTTTTTTTTTTTTTTTTTTTACAAAAGTCGGAAGGACGGAGTCCTTTTTGGGGTTTCTAGAAAAAATAGTGGAATCGTCACACCAGTATATAGACCTTCTCGCGGTCCCATATACTCATCGGATTCGACCACGCTTGTGATTCCTACATGTGACGGGATTAAACTAAATTAATGTTACAAAGCATACATGCGGGGACGGATTTTTATTTCATCCATAATAACCACTTGGGGACGGAGTTTTATTTCGTCCATAATAACCACTTGTTTCTTTTGGAAACGGCATGTATGATTTGATGACATTAGTTTAGGGAAATCTCGACACACGAAAACCGACTTGGTCACGGAGTGTTAGACTCTAACTAGAATTGTGTTGGCTTGTGCTTAGCTAAAGAGAGGCTTAAAGGTCACCCTCGGCATGTAGTCATGAACTACGCCACGGGCTGAGGTTTACCGCTTCGAGAGAGTCAAGGTCGGGTGGAGCTTGAAACTCTCTAGGACGGGCCTCGACGGGTTTGGGGTTATGAACTTTGTGCAACTCGATTGTGAGCAATTCATAAGAATATGTGCATGTAGTGTGAGGTCAAGCCAAGTGACAATTTTTTTTTAAAAAAAAACAAAAGAAAAAAAACAAATAAGCACATAATTTACAAATTTCGAATCACCCATGTGATCGATAAAATGAACAGAAAATAAAAGCAGTTATGTGCAGGCCCGGTGCCCACACACTGTAACCACGTCCATTCTGTTCTGTTTCTGTGCACTGTTCTGTTTCTAGAAAATGCCTAGAAGCGCGCACTTTAGAATGCCTAGTCGGGAGGCGCGCGCATTAGAGGAAGTGGGTAAGAGGCGCCCGATTCTGGGCGAAACCTGTAAATCAGTGGGTTCAGGGGATTGCCCTGACCCTAAATAAAAATTCTTTCCCCTGCAGTAATTGTTAGCACAGAAACATGAAATTGAAGGACGAGATGAGAGGCGGGCGATTTTGGTGGTGAAGGTCGGAGGCGCGTGCCTTAGGCCAAGAAGGCCAGAGGCACACGCTTCCCACCTTTTCCCACCAGAATGCCCAAAAAACAGTAAGAAGAACACCAAACGTAAGAAACGCAAGTTTAACCCTCTAAGTAGTCCCCAGCAGAGTCGCCACTGTAGATACCCCGGGAAAGCCCCACTACTTGGCCAGAGCGGTGGAAGGATCCTAAGATGTCTAATTGGTTTTAATTGTTAGAGTCGCCACCTATGTTATTAAGGGAACATAAGAAAAACTTAAAGAAATAGCCTATTTTAATATTACGAAACCAAAGATTCGGGGGTTAGGTGACGGAGTGGGAAGTACTTAAACACCCACTCCACCCCGCTTACGCGGGTCTTGCAACTAAAGGTGTTCTAATGCTAAATGTCCTTCTTTTAATTATACTAATTTGTACTAACAATTACAATGTAAAGAAAAGGGGAATTGCAAAGGGAAATAAAAGAGAATTATTTTATTGATTAATTCATGCGAAAGATTATATTAAGAGAAGAATGGTAAATTAAACTAGAGTTTAGAATGTAGGGAGATAACCTTTAACCAACTTTAATGTAGTAAAGTGATCATTTGGTCATGTCCCATTTGATGGGGATTGCATACGTTAAAGAAAGCACATAAATAAAATAAAGAGAAGTTGTACCTTGTTGGGAAAAGAAAGCAGACTCCAATCTTGATGAAGAAAATAGTGTTGTTGTAAAGAAATTGTTATGAAACAATTTGTGTAGAGTTTTTGTAGAGAGAAGACTTCTTTGTGAAGAAATTGGTGTAGAGAGAATTTTGTAGAGTTTTTGTGTCTAAGAAGTGGTGTCCAAAGTCCAAGAACTTGTGTATATTTTTTGTAGAGTAGAGAAGTTGGGTCTCTTTCTAAGGTAAAAAAAAAGAGGTTTTTATAGGTGAAAAAGAGAGGAAAAGATGGCTTTTCAACCAATAAGAAAATAAAGAAAAATAAATAATAAAGAGAAAATCAAATAATAAATAAAACAAATATTTTGTTTTTTAAAAAATGGCTAAGAATATGGGATTGGGAGTTACAAACCTAGGGGGATGAACTTGGAGATAAAAAAAGGTTTTTGTGATCAAGAAAATGGAGGGAAAAGGTTGTAATCCTTAACTTCCATAATGGGAAGCGAGCGAGTCCGGCTTTTGGGGCGAGACGCGTGTGCGGCCCACAAGCAGTGCCGGAGGCGCCCACGGGTGAGCAATGACAGAAATGACTCTAAAGTTAACTCTGTTATACAGTTCGGTCCAAAACTAACAGAATCAGTTAGGAACTTAACCGAAGTAACAGAAATCTACAAAAATAAGTTAAATAAAAATACTATGTATGCAATCGGGGTGAGAGGTCCAAGGCGGGGTGTCTACACATCCCATTCTCCAACTCTACTCTGATAATGGTGGCGAATACCTCAAAATCACACCATCCCTACTTAATGATGGTGTAACTCACCTCACCACTCCTCCACATACCCCTGAACACAATGGGTATGCTGAACGTTGCCATAGACACATTGTTGAAACAAGTCTCTCACTCATGTCCCATGCTAAGCTCCCCCTCACACTTTAGCCATATGCCTTCACTACAGCTGTCTATCTCATCAATCGTCTCCCTACTCCCACCCTCAATAATGACTCACCCTATTGCGATCAAATGAACATACCTAGATTAGGAGACTCCTTTATATATAAAACACATATTTTTCTCGAAGTTAGGCATAAAATCCATTTTTCAACAAGGCACTTAAATTCAATCATAGGCGAAAGCATGCTAGAAACCGTAAGGGCGAGTGGAGTGCTGCTAATCACCTTCTCCCATTGTAACATAGCCCCCGAACCCACCTCTCTTTTCAAATAAAAAATGTTTTATCTCTATTATCTTTTAATAAAATGAGGTGGCGACTCTATTTTCCAAAACCAAAGTAGGGAAACCATTATGAGAACACGAGCGCGGATTAGGTTTCGAGCACGAGCTCTCATAGTGGAGACTCTGCTGGGGACATTTTCTAAAGTGGATTAGACTCAATTTGTGTGCTTCCGCCATTATGTGCCTTTTTGCCTTACATGTATATATATGCCTTAACATCTGTTTTGCATGTATATATATGCCTTAACACCCCACCTTGGTACGCTCACCCCAATTGCATATTTGATTTTGTGTTTCTTCTGGTTTTAAGTGCTTTTAGTTAGTTTTTGTAACTTCTGTTAAGTTCCTGATTGACTCCGTTAAGTTCAGGGACTAAACTGAATAACAGTTCTAACTTTCTAGTCCATTCTGTCAAAAATGCCTTTTCTAAGTCGCGTGCCTCCGTGTCCATAGGTTAGACACGGACGCCTTCCGCCTCAATAGGCCGGAGGCGCGTGCATTTGGGCGTCAGTTACAGATTCTGTCCAAGAATCCTCCCCTTGGTCAATTTACATGATTTTGCCCAGGAATTCCCTCTTTATGACTTCGTTTTGGCACAAAAAACAACTGATTTTCACCTATAAAAACCCCTCTTCGTCACCATTGAAAGGGGGAGGACTTTTGAGATAATAAAACGATACCAAAACTCTTAAGGCATTTTCAAGCATTTTCTCCAAAGAAGCCCTTGAAGACTCTTGAAGTTTAGGTACTTTTTTACTTCTCTCTTTTCTCTCTATTTCTCTCATCTCAAACTCTTCTTTTATTTTTCATCAAAGTGTGCAATCATCCAAACCATTTTGGGACATGACACCAAAGGCCACTTCATTCCATTGATGTCGGCCAAGGAGTTATCTCCCCATATTCAAACCCCTCCTTTTAACCCCTTAACTCATTTTTAAAGAATTGGAAGAACACATTTTTTATGTAGATTATGAACAAGCAAGACCAAGGTTAGTTGGGTGAAATGGGTGTTTAAGTACTTTCAATTTCGTAACCTAACCCCCGAACCTCAATACAAGAATCTCTGGTTTTCGTAACAAAACTTAGGCTATATTAGATTTTTCTTATGTTCCATTAAAAACATAGGTGGTGACTCTAAACACTAAAACCAACTTAGACATCCCAGGATAATCCGCCTGCTCTAGCCTAAAGCGCGTGGGTTGCCCGCACCCCGGGGTATCTACAGTGGCGACTCCGCTTGGGATGATTGACGGTTAAACTTGCATTTTGTTTGTAATCTACATCTTTCTGGGCATTCTGGTTCTTTATGGTGGGAAGCGTGCGCCTCCGGCCTTCTTGGCCTAAGGCGCGCGCGTCTCACATTAGTGACCAGAATCGCCCACTTCCCATGTGTTCTTCCTATTCTTCTTTTTTGTACTAATCATTTATGCAGGGGTTACAAAATATGTTCAGGACCAGGGCAATCCCCTGAGTCTAAGTGTCTAAAAGGTTTACCCAGAAGCGGGCGCCTCTCAGTTACTAGGCGCAATGCTCGCGCGTCCCAGATTACAGGCCAGAGGCGCGCGCTTCTGGACAGTTTTCCAGAACATGAACAGGTCCTTGAACAGAACAGAATGATGGGGTGTGGGCACAGTTGCCTGTATCAGGACTGATTTGGACCCCTAAACTGTTTTCTTTTATGTTCTTTATTATCGGTCACACAGGTGATTCGAAAGTTGTAATTATGTGCTTATGTGCTTTATTTTTAAATATAAAAAATATATATATATAAAAATATTTTGTCACTTGTTGGACCTCACACTATGTTCACAAATTCCTATTAATTGCTCACTATCGAGTCGCACAAGTTCATAACCCCAAACTCGTCGAGGCCCGTCCTAGAGAGTTTCGAGCTCCACCAGACCTTGACTCTCTCGAAGCGGTAAACCTCAGCCCATGGCGTAGTTCATGACTACATTCCGGGGGTGACCTTTAAGCCTCTCTTTAGCCGAGCACAAGCCAACTGTGAGCGCGCGCCTTTTCGCTGCCGTTCGTGCGTTTTCCTTTCAGGTTTGGTTGTAAGGACTTGATTTTTGATCAATTTGTTGTGAGTGGCCACCATGTTTAACAGAACACAAACCATGAGATCTTGGATTCAGGGGCTAAGTTATGGATTAGGAAGGTCAAGGAGCACCCAATCCACCCAATCTAGGATTGGTCTTGCTACGAAATCATCATCATCGTTATAAAATTAAGCAAACAAAGTACAAAGAGAGCCAAATAAATAATCTCTTATTTATTTGGAATGTTGGATCATGTGCTTCGAGACCATATCCATGGATTCGAGAGGCTCTAGGTTTATCCTTTTTGATAGAATTACACTACTTCAAAGCAAAGAAAGAAGGTGAGAAGAGAGAAAACAAAGGAATTACCTAAGCGTTTCTTCGAGAATCCTATGGATGGCCTTGACAAAATGCCTTGATGATCCAAAGAACTTGACTTGATTTGTATTATGGTCTTGTAAATTTCATGGGTAGGGGAGAGAGACTGATTATGAGAGGCTTCTTGATCAGATTTTGAGTGGTTTTGAGACGATGAATGACCATTAGAGGTTTTTAGTTCAAGAACCTCTATATTTATAGGTTTTCTTGACTTAGGGATCAAGCCAAGGGGTTAAGATTGGATGGGAATCAAATACTCAATTCTCAAGGAGTTATTTTTGGACTCTTAGATCGTCCTTCCTTTCTTTCCCGGATTGTGGAGTGTTTGCCAAGAAACGAGGTTGAGATCAACAAGGAAAATGCTGAGAACCTGTCTGTCAAGGGGGATGTCTCGTACGAGACATTAGATGTCTCGTACGAGGCATCTTGTGTTTGAATCACAATTTGCCCTCTGCAGAAGTTTTAATGTTCATTTCGGCCCCTAACTAATGAAGTCAGTCAGAAACTTAATGAAACATGTCAAACTTAATGAGTTTCGACCCAAATCAAAGGCGAGACACAGAAGTAGTGTAATTATGAGTGAACGTTCAAAATGGGGTGTCTACAGAGCCCCTCGGCAATGATACTTATGAAAGAAGTAATGTCATCGATAGAAAAGACACCATTTAGAACTTAGGGTATGGTCGTGCTGAAAAGCTGCCTATGTATTCGTCAAAAGGAAATCAGACCAAACGTAGTTCGACTCCAAAAACACACAAAACGTTCGCTTGAGGTATTTTGAAAACAATACTGCGGTAAGTAAAGTTTAGAGTTTAGAGAGTAACCCATACTGAGGAATCAATGTCCTTGACCCAATTCTGAATATACCCTGCTGATGACGAATCGCCTTCAGTTTTTTTTATGCCGGAATGACCATGGAGGTGCTTATTTTTATGCCTCAATGGCCATAGGGTGCTTTCGGTGCCGGAATGACCATAGTGGTGCTTACATTATGCCTCAGTGACCATAGGGTGTCTTTAGATGAAGATGCCGCGATGCCAGAGTAACCATAGAGGTGCTTATTTTTGTGCCTCAATGACTACAAGGTGTCTTCGAATGCTCTTCATCGAATTTGTGGAGACGCCAATTTTCGGACCTTTCTTCTCCTTCTTACGAGACTGCCTTTCCGTTGAAAATGTGAATCCTATGTTATTAGCTTTTCCCTTGATAACGATTATGGGATTCCAGGTTTGGAGACGCCAATTTCTTGGACCTTGCTTCTCTTTCCAACGAGATTGCCTTTCCGTTGAAAATGTGGATCCTATGCCATTAGCTTTCGCCTTGATGACAATTATGGGACTTCGAGGGAGGTGAATCCTGTGTTATTAACGTTCGTCTTGATAATAGTTGTGGGATTCCCGGTGATGTAAATCCTCTGTTACTAACTTTCATCTTGATGACAGTTGCGGGATTAGAGTTTGTTGATGTAGATTTTTGTTTCTCACCCATGATCTTTGATGCACAGTGAGAATAGATTCGTACTGAGAAACAACTTGTTCCACTTCTGAAAATATTCTTTTGTTGACGACTCAATGTTCCATCTTGAATCGGGTTCAGATTCGACCTTTTAGTCAAATCAGGGCTTTTTATGACATTTCTGTTAAAAGCAGGGCTTTTCTGGAATTTTCTAAGAGAACAGGGTTTTTTGGAATTTTCTGAGCTATACCTCGTACGAGGTATAGATGTATCGTATGAGGCATCCTTGTTTTTGCACAGACCAGACGCATATCAGGCGCTGAATTGTGATTCAAAATCACTTTTTCCATTTTGTTTTCAAGAGTTCTCCGACCCTAGGCGATTTTTCTTCCCCAAAATCTCCATTTTCATCAAGTTTAGGTGATGTTCAACCTCTTCCAATGGCCTGTGCACATAGATCACACAAGGAGAACCTTTTTGGTAGGCACATGAAAGGGAAGGTATGGAGGACGGATGAGTTATTCCCGTTCCCCGAGGAGCATATCTTCCATGCCGTTTGGACGAGGAGGGTAAGGATCTCTTCCTTTTGCTGAGTTTCCATGTCAATTTTGTTGTTTCATGCCTCAATTCTATGCCTTCGCAGTTGATTTTGTCGACTTTTGTCAATTCTCCACCTAGACTTGCTGCTGCTAGGGTTTATCATGCATGGCTGGTTTTTTTTATGGAATTTCATCCTTGTTGATGTTGATAATCAATGTAGTATAGTAGTACATGATTTTGACTGTCGTTCTAGGCAATTCTGCGACTTTGGGTACAGTGCTTAAATGAGGATTTTACCAATTTTCTGACATTCTCCTCTCTTGTCTTTGTTCTTACATCCATACAAGATAGTCAACAACTGCAGGGGGAGCGTAAGAGCGGTTCTAGACAAGTGGGGGACTCTCAACGGTGAGGTGAAGGAGGAGATTGAGAACATGGGGCTCAAATCCTTCTTTGATGGTCTGGTGGGTGAGCGGAGGAACACCCACGTGCTCCAGGTTATTTGGGAGCGTTGGTGGGATAGTAACCACACGATGCATATGAGGTGGGGTGAGGTCACCATGACTCCTACCGATTTTCATGCCATTACTAGGCTTTCGATCGCCGGTGATCCGATCGAGGTGGAAACAGACTTCTCTCCCAGTGATGATGATATGAGGCACCTTCTAGGCTTCACTGTGCGTACCCTGGGAAAGGGTGTCCCTCTCAAGGATCTGAGGGATAAGGAGGATGCTTACATCACCACTAATGAGTTTCAGATGAGATTTGTCAATGCCCATGCTATAGCCGTGTAGGGCTTCTTGTGGTGGGAATTCTCTGAGACGCTGTTTGCCAATCATATGTCGACTGCCTTGTTTACTTTGCTGAGTTGCTTGAGGGACATGCAGCATGTTACTGATGCCAGTTGGGGTTTAGCTGGTTTGGCCCACTGTTATGTGGCCATGGATGAGAGTTCGCGTGACCGTGCGAACGCTGGCATATGTGGCTACATCCATGCTTGGGAGGTACAATACTTGCTCTTTACCGTATTCCATTTTATTTCATCCCCAGTTTATTTTATCTCAGTAGCATTCTTATTTTAGCCATTGTACGTTGACATCCTCTATGTTTCTCCCATTTGCAGGCTTGGGGTTATGCCATGTTCGGTCTCTACAGCTTTGACCTCCGGGACAACACCATCATGTTTCCGGATACGTTGAGGTGGCGTAGGGGAAACAGCGATACCCGTGATGAGCAGGCTGAGGGGCCAGATTTGCCCGTGGAGCATATGCGACGATACCTTGATGAGTGGTAGTCGTCCTTGAGGTTGACACTGCTCTCCTCCCTTGGAGGAGTTTGGGGATTGACCATGCTTACTGGCAGGAGGGCCTGAGGTTGCTGATGATTGGCCTTGGTGGGGGATGCTTTTATTTGGGAGAGCGAGTCTCTCGCCAGCAGAATGGTGGTAGGCTGGACCTTATCGTCCCGTTGGACCCACCGGTTCATATTCTTAACTCCTATGCCATTGGGATGAGGAGAGAGAGGACCTCATGATAGGTCAGGTCTCCTTCGACCTCATACATCTAGAGGTGGATTACCAAGATTTTCTGACTCATCTTATGCCTCGACTGATCATGGAGGGTGACCAGGCTCAGGCTCAGGGGGTTGTTCATGTCCCTTTGCATCCGTAGCTCGGACCGACGTCATTTTCCTACAGTATGGCTGAGGGTGTGGAGAGCATCGAGGATCTTCCTGCTGAGTATGATATGCCGGAGGGACTCATACCTCCTGCTGATGCGACCATGGTGTGACTCATAACTTTTTTTTGTCATTTTCCGTCGCTTTATCATTTCATGTCTCTGCTTTATCATTTGATTGAGGATTTTGATATTTCTTTGTTTCTTCTCAACAGGTGCCCATTGCGGAGTATAGAGAGGTCGTGGGATGGCTTGCCCAATCCATGGCCTATGCTAAGAGAGTGAAGAGCGACACAGTGGGGCTCTTAGGCCAGTTGGCTTGCCAGACAGCGGAGTCAGTTTCTTGCGGGAAGAGGCCTCAGACGAACGAGTGATACGTGGCAGTGGCAACGTCCCTTTATTTGATGCCTGGGTAGATAGGATCCCCCGTACCCTCCTTCATTTTTGTTGATGTAGTTATTGCCTGGGTGTAGGCGGAAATAGTTTTTTTTTCTCTTTCTTTTTGTTTGTACCTGTGCAACAAGTAAATCCTAACTCTAGCACACACATTGCTCTTCAATTTTAGTTTTGCTTCTGGCTGTATAATGGTTCGATGCATGCTTGGTTGGTCAACCGTGGGTTTTTTGTGAAATGGATTCGCGTTGGGTTATTTGTATGTGATGATGAACTGTTTTGATGAGTATCTGAGGTGTTTGAGACATGTTTTGACATGTTGGACAGCCTGAATTTTGAGCAGAATCGGTGCTGTCTGAACTGGGGAAATCCCTCGTACGAGACATCGATGTCTCGTACGAGCCATCCCTCAAATCTGGGACAATTTCTCCTTTTTCCTCGAGGATTTGGTATCCAAACTCATATATAAAGACCTCTAGTCCATCCTAGAATTCCATGCAGCCTCAAATCAGTTCTGGGAACTCTCCTTTTAAAGCTAAATTCTTAACCCTTTGTTCCTAATGGCCCTAAGAAAGTCCATCCCTTCATCCATGATTGTCGATGAATTCTCTCTAGACTCGGAATCGGTGGAGCGTTATAAGGATGACTTGGCTATGTTTGTTCGTTCTTTCGACAAGTCTCATCATGAGAGATTCATGGAGATGTTCATCCTCTTCACTTTGAAGAACTTAAAACCGGGTTGGGATCTCTTGAAAGGAGCGGCACGCTTTTGGGATCCTTCGACCCATCTTTTCAACTTTTCACTTAATGAGATGGTCCCTACCATGGAGGAGTTGCAACTATCATGGATATGACATTGATCGGTGTGATTGCGGTTCCCAAGCATGACAAGGTACTGTCGGAGTCTCTCAGAGACTTATTGAGTATAGGCCTTCACGAGGCGAAAAGGTATATCCATAACCGTCATATCGATATCTCCGCTTTGTCAAAGAGATTTATGGGTCGCGTGACATGCATTTATGGTATGGATTCTCAGTGCTGCCTGTTGTCTTAGTGCTTATTCCGGAACGTGCTTTTCATGAGCAAGTGTGTCATGGCGGACACGGAGCTCGTGGCCATCGTTTTTCAAGCTAGAGGACGGGCCTTCAACATTGTTCCTCTTATCTTAGGGGAGACCCTTCATGGTCTTGATGAGTTGCACCGAACCGGCTCCATGACTAGGGGAAGTCCTTTGTTATTGACTATTTGGCTTTGGGAACACTTTAGATTGTTGAGTTCTCCGACCGAGTATTCTCCTTATACTTTCCATAGGCGGAGATTGGTAGTGAAGGACCTTAGCATTGAGGAGTTGGCCTATCTTTTTACAGAAATGGAGACTGGTGACATTGCTTGGTGTCCGCCTTTTTGGAGAGTGAAGAAGTTTGTGTCTAGCACCTACGGATATGACAGGGTCGTCCTTCCGGGTTTAAGAGATTCCTCCTTTTATTTTGCTCGAAGGGTGATACGGTAGTTCGGTCAGCAACAAGACACTTTGTGCTAGGAGGACGTGCTCGAGATATCTCTTCCATGGACTCGGAGTTAGCTGCGAGTTTGGCTCGTGCTTGGGGGCAGGGCACCACTACGGACCGTTGGACTAATCTCCGTCATGATGGAGGGAGAATTACTTATCGGATAAATATTTGGATTGGTTCCTCAAAGAACTCCGTCACAACGTCGAGGGTATTGATGAGATTCATCGTCACCTGTTGGGGGACCAATTCGAGCCTAGCTTGAGTCTAAGGAAGAAGGAAGCTGAGGAGGATCCTTCCAATATCAGCGCGGATGCTACTCAAGATTTTCTTGATAGTGACTTTTATGAGAAGATAGCGGATGGACTTCCTGGTAATTTGCAAGCTCTTGATAGGCCTCATGTGTTCACTAGATTGACTCCCTCAGTGTTCAGCAGACTTGATGTTCCTCCCGGTTTAGAGATACCATGGCACAAGAGGAAGAGGGATGACAAGACGGACCATGGTCAAGCCTCTACTAAGTCAAGGAAGAAATATATCTTTAGGAGTATCGAGAGATTGCATTAGATAGACCAATATTTTGATTTTTAGTATTTTGTTTATTTTCTTTTGCAAGTTGGTATCTCATGTTGAGAATTTTCCTATTGTTTTCTTGAAATGCATTCAATTAATAAAAGAACAAGATTTTTATTTTTATTTATTGAATAGAGCGGACCAAAAGGCTGCCTACGTTCTCCTTTTACATCAATTAAATAAGGAACTCAGGTCATCGTAGTTCTTGTTCAGGAAAGAGGAAAAACGTCTGTCTGCTGCTTATTTTCTTGTCTCGTACGAGACATGGATGTATCGTACGAGACCTGCCCCAAGTTATATTTATATATATATTTTTTATGCACACCCTGATTTTTTCCTAGACCGCCCTTTCAGGTTTTCAATCTAGCGGGCTTCTTTTCTCGTGCTCTTCTCTCCTTTTTTTTTGAACTAGGGGACGGAGCTATGAGTAGTACTTCTTCAGCTTGTCCATGTTGACGGGCTTCGGCAGTTGATCTCCATCTAGGTCTACAAGTTGTACTGCTCCTCCGGAGAAGATCTTCTTGACTATGTAAGGACCTATCCATCTGGGTCCCCATTTTCCCATGGGGTTGAATGGTCCTGGACGATGTTCGCGTAGGACAAGGTCTCTTTCTTTAATGTTTTTGGATTTAACTTTCTTATTGAATGCTCGGGCCATTCTATGTTGATATGCTTGGATATGCTCGATGGCTCGAAGTCGTCGTTCATCTAGCAGGGCTAGTTGTTCGTAACGGTTGTTCAACCATGTGACTTCGTTTACTTGGTTTTCTAGGAGAACCCTTAGCTAAGGTACTTCTAATTCGATTGGTAACACTGCTTCCATACCATAGGCTAGGGCATATGGAGTTTCACCGGTGGCTGTACGGATTAAGGTACGGTAGTCCCAAAGTGCGAAAGGTAGCTTCTCGGGCCAATCTCTGCTAGTCTTAGCCATTTTTCTGATGATGGTCTCAAAGGTTTTGTTGGCAGCTTCTACTGCTCCATTGGTTTATGGTCGGTATGGTGATGACTGATGCCTTTCTATCTTGTACTCCGTGAGTAGTTGGTCACATTATTTCTTAAAGTGTGTGCCATTATCGGATATCATCTCATGAGGTACCCCATATCAGCATATGATGTTAGTCTTAATAAACTCAACCACCTTTTTGGCGGTGAAGACTTTATAGGATTGAGCTTCGATCCATTTGGTGAAGTAATCTACGGTAACCAATACGAACGAGTGTCCATTGTGACCTATCGGTGAGACTTTGCCAATGATGTCTATTCCCCATGCAGAAAATGGCTAAGGGGATGTCATGGGGTATAACACGGACAGTGGTGCGTGTTGTAAGTTAGCATGTATCTGACACTTATGGCTTCTTAACCATGTCAGCGCAGTCGGCTTCCATTGTAGTCCAATAATTCCCCAGTCGGATAATTTTCTTTGCTAGCATGTTGCCGTTCATGTGGGTTCCACAGACTCCTTGATGGACTTGTTCCATGACTTCTATGGCTTCATGCTCATCAGCACAGAGTAGACACTGCTTGTGATGTTTCTTGTAGAGGCGATCACCTATAATCATGAATTTGGAAGCGAACCATTTGAGGGCTATCTTTGCTTTAGGTGATGTGTTTAATGGGAATGTTCCATCTAGGAGGAAATTCCATACGTCGTAGTACCATGGTTTATCTTCCAAGGTATTTACGGAAACAGAGTTACACCCCTCGTTATAGTCATGAAAGTTTATGATCGAGTGATAAGCAAGATTTGTTCGCCTCATGACTTTGAAAGTTTTGACTTCAGTCCATTCGGGGATCTCCACAAGTGATGCTAGCATGGCTAGTGAATCTTCTAAGCGGTTCTTATCTCTAGGAAGATAGTGGAAAATGACTTCTTTGAACTGTTTGACCAAGTCTTGGAGATGGTCGTTGTATTTCTGAAGTGTAGGATCTTGTATCTTCCACTTATTGAGTGACTGATAGATTATGACTAGTGAATCTCCGTACACCTCTAGTTCGGTCACATTTCTTTCTAAGGCCACTTCATGCCCCGCTATGCAAGCTTCATACTCGGCAATGTTGTTAGTGGCCTCGAAGTCAAGGTGAATTGCGAGTGGAGTGTATAAGTCTGAGGGATCTACTAGTAACATGCCGATACAATATCCTCACTTGTTGGCTGCGCCATCGAAAAATAATTGCCACTTATTTTCTGCTATTGCCATGATGTCTTCGTCAGGGAATCGTGGGTCTTCCCCATTCGCTTCATCACATGGAAATTCAGCTAAATGATCAGCAAAGACTATTCCCCTTACGGATTTCTGTGTGATGTAAGTGATATCATACCCCGCGAGCATAAAGTACCACTTACCTATTCTAGAGGAGACATGAGATTTCTCAAATATGTACTTTATTGGGTCCATTCGGGCAATCAGTTGCAAGGGAAATTCCATGTATGGCTTGAGTTTCTCAGCCACCCATACCAGTGTAGCACACGACTTTTCTAATACGGAGTAGTTTAGTTCAGCCCCTTGAAAGCGACGGCTGACAAAGTAGATGGCATTCTCTTTCCTCGAGTCGGGTTACTCTTGTGCTAGCATAGCCCCTAGTGCAGTGTCATTGACTGTAAGGTACAGGATCAACAGTTTTTCTTTATGCGGTGGGACCAATACTGGAGGATTAATTAGGTATCCTTTGACCTTTTCAAAGGCTTCTTAGCACTCTTCGGTCTATTCTAGGGATGTATTCTTCTTGAGGAGTTTGAAGATGGGTTCACACATTGTCGTAAGTTGGTTGATGAAACGACTAATGTATTGGACCCATGAATCCCTTTACTTCATTATGCATCTTAGGTGGAGGCATGTCAATGATGGCTTTAATCTTAGTGGGGTCAGCTTCTATACCACGCTCGGTGACCATGTACCCAAGGACTTTCCCTTTCACTACCCCAAATGTACACTTGGCTGGATTTAGCCTCATCATATGGTGTCTCAACCTTTCAAAGAATTTTCTAAGGTCAATAAAGTGCTGTCCTGGAGCCTTTAGAGTGTATGATCATATCATCAACGTACACCTCTATTTCTTTATGTATCATGTTGTGGAATAGCACAGTTACAGCTCTCTGGTAAGTGGCTCCGGCATTCTTGAGTCCGAATGGCATGACTATATAGAAAAACGTCCCCCACAGTGTGGTAAACGTCATCTTGTGTTGATCCTCTTCAGCCATAAGGATTTAATTATACCCAATGAATCCGTCTACAAATGAACGGACTTCGTACTTTGCGGTATTGTCGACGAGCATGTCTTTATTGGGAAGAGGAAAGTCATCCTTCGGAGATGCTCTATTGAGATCACGAAAGTGTACGCAGACACGAACCTTTCCATTTGCTTTGGAAACCTACACAGTATTAGCCAACCAGGTTGGATATTCTATCACTTTGATCAACCCGACACTCAGGAGTTTCTCTATCTCTTGCTTGACTTATACCGACCACTTGGGTGTAATTCTGCGGAGTTTCTGCTTGACTGGCTTCGAATCGGGAAGCAGCGGTATCTTATGTTCAACAATCGAATTGGATAGCCCCGACATAACTTTGTAGGACCATGCGAACACATCTACGAATTCTCGGAGAAGCGCTATGAGGGCTTGTCGGTCTTCTCCCTTGAAGAACCTACCAATCTTGGTCTTTTTCGGATCATCATCCGTCCCCAAATTAACTGTTTGCATTTTTTCGGCATCAATAGGACCATTTCCGCCACGATAACCTACTTGCTTATTAGTTTCTTTTAAGATTTGTTCATTTTCTTGATCTATCTCTTCAAATGACTCATTATTATCTAATTCGTTAGATTTATTAGTTATTTCATCATTTAAGATGCTTGCAATCTCAGGATACTCGGAAAGATCTAAGTTTTCATTACGAAAGTAGGGGAATACACGTTCCGCGATGGCATCCAAGTCCCCTTCGGTGAGCTCATCGGTAGCGGTATCTGATTCTAAGGTAAGAGTTACAAGGTTTCTCTTCCTATGGGGATGGGGAGTGCATCCTAGCTTTTTGATCAGGAAGTCTTCACTTACCATGGGTCCCCCAGTTGTGTACCAGTTCTGGATGGGCTCGTCACATTTCTTGATGAGTTTGGTGTAGTCTTGCGTTGGAGCATCCCCTTGTCTATTGCATTGATCTGAGTGTCCTCTAGCTTGCAAAGGTTGAGAGATTGGCGTAGTAGGTCTTCGCCCAACACAAAGTCCATTTCACTGAATACTTCGGCCTTGGTGCCCCCTAATTCTCGAGGTAGCCACGAGAATTGAATCGGTTTTGTTTCAAGTGAGTACGGATCACAGTCATCGAAGATTTCAAAGCCCGGCTGTTGCTTCCCCTTATGGTCGGTCCATGGTTTAGGGAACATGAAGTATGGAAAGTTTTCCCCCTCGCGTACAAAGTACCCGTTTAGAGTCTTTCGATAGGGTGGTGCAATTGGCACTATGTATGAAGTGCAATCCCTTTTTTCTATAGGGATGCTCTTGAGTGGTGACTCATATCCTAGACCATACTCGGGCGGATACTGAACGACGGGTGGTGGTTCTTTGATCCCTTGCAGGTCTTTGCCAAGTCCGAGACCGGGGAAGTATCCTTCCTTTAGCACCATGATGAGTATGGGGCGTGTTCCAGAAAATGGAATTGCCTTTGAATAGTCATTCTCATTGCGTACTTCTATCATTTCTATGTTACTTTGCTTCTGGATTTCGAATCCATTAAAGAGGTGGTCAGCCGCCTCATGCTGAATCTCTATGATTGAACTAGCGGTGACTAGTTCCCAAAGTATGGTGACTATTGTGTTTAAACTTGACACATTGGTGGAGAGTTGATGGTACTCCCCCAGTTTGGTGTAGCCACGGACTTCCTAGAAGAAGATTGAAGGAAGAGGGAATGTTGATAACTTGGAATTCCGCCCTTGTGGTTATCTCTCCCACTACAACCATTAGAGTGACTGTCCCCATAGGTGAGCATGCGGTGCAATCAAACCCTCGTACAGTAAGAGTTGACGGTTTCATATCTCTTGAGGTAAGGCCAAGTGTTATCATGACTTTCTTTGGCAAGACATTTCTGGCAGATCCATTGTCTACCAGGATTCTGGGGATTTGATGCCCATTGACTTTCGCTATTAAATAAAGAGCTTCGGTGTGCCCTCCACCGTATTGTGGTAAATCTAAGTCAGTAAATGTGATCACATTGCCAAATTGGATTTGGCCTACCATTTGTGTTAACTCTTCTGGAGTTATTTCTTTCGGTACCTCGACTTGGGCCAATGCTTTTTATATCATCATTCGATGTTTGTGAGACGAGCCTAAGAGATCCCATATGGAAATTTTGGCTTGTGTTTTCTTTAGTTGTTTGAGAAGTGGATCATCAAGCTCAACGGGTTCGGGCTCTTTTGAAGATGATGGCTCTTCTATTCTTGGATCTTTGTTGGTTATAACTCGACTGGATCGGGTGAATTAGTTAACATCTTCTTTTTCCTTGTTACTCTTCCTATCTAACACTTGTTCCCAAAACAACATGTAACAAAAAGAAATTTCATTATTAAACTTTGGAGTGCTCTCGCCCACATTTTGGGACTAGGCGAGTAGTCTCCTTTTCCTCACTAGCTATCTCTATTACATTGATCCCTCCTCCCGCAGTTGGGAGAGGGTTTATTACTACATTAGGAACCCTAGTTTCTTAGAGTCTATGAGATTTTGGATCACATCTTTGAGGTGTTTCCAAGAGTCGGTGTCGTGGCCACTGAACTGGTGGAACTTGCAATAGAGGTGGTGAGCATGATTTGCAGGGAGTTCACTTAGAGTAGTAAGAGGCTTCTTTGGCGTGACCTTACCGGCTTCCACGAGTATGTCGAAGAGTTCTCCTTGAGTGACAGCTTCTAGTTTGTTGTAGACTCTCTCTTTCTTCTTTTCCTTATTTGGTGGAGGGACGGAGGAATAGTTGCTCCTCCCTTGGTTATTGAAAGCAATGGTGTTGACGGAAGTGTCCTTGCTAGTATACCCCTTGTTAGTGTAACGGTAACCACTATCCTTCTTAGCTTCTTTCCTATTCTTGAAAATGTCATCTAGTTGAAGACCAGCCTTATGAAGTTCAGAGAAGCTTGGGAAGAATGTACCGGAGAGACGGTCCTCATACTCATTACGAAGTGACTTGAGGAAGATGTGCATTTGGTCTTCCATAGTTGGCCTATCAACAATCTCGGTGAGCTTGGCTCTCCATCTTTTGACAAAGTCACCAAATGTCTTATTAGTGCCTTATTAGATTTGTTCGAGGTCTCTTTTAGTGGGACGGTATGTGGTGTTCTCCTCGAAACGCCTCTGGAAGATTTCACATGCAGTGGCCCAATCGGTTCTTGTATCTAAGGGGAAAGACATGTACCAATCTTTTGCCGCCCCTTCTAGAGTTTGGGGAAAGCTTTGAGCTAAAACGGTGTCATCTACATTCATCGGAAGCATGGCCCAAGTGTAGGTTTCAACATGAATACGGGGACAAGTAGTGCCATTGAACTTGGCAATGTCGGGAGTGCGGAACTTTCGTGGGAGCTTAGTGATTGACTTGCGGAGTGCAATGGGGTCAAACGGAATAATGGAGCCCTTTTCTAGATCAAGGTGTGCGAACCTCTTTTCGAGAAACTCAGCAGTGGCAGAGTTGATGATGTTGGTGTCATCACTAGCTCTCTTCTTCCTATCATTTGTATTGGTATCCTCGTCATCGGAGGAGGAGGGATAGTAGGATGTATTTGAATCGGAGTCGGAGTCATCATCCTTTTTGTTCTTCTTCTTACCATGGGATTCCTCATCTTTGGAGGAGGATTTTGACTTCTTATTACTCTTTTTGAGTTCTTGGAGATCTTGTAGGACAGAGTGTATGTCTTGGTCATGACGATCACTCTCACGGGCAGCAATTTCAGGTTGCTCTTTCTCACTTGCTGTTCAAGTCGTGCAATGACGGTCTTAGCGATTTCTAGATCGGTGATGGGGGGGTACCGGCCATTACTGCAACCTTTTCTACTCTCTTGGTCTTGGTATAATAGATGTAGACTACCAAAGTGATTGTGTTGGGAGTGTGGAGCTACCTTGCTGATTCGGACGGACCTAGAGTTCAGAGATCGTGTCAAATCCAGGCTGGGGTCCCAACAAGTCAGTTTTTTACGGGTTTCAAGTTGACTAAACGGTAGAAACACATACAGAGGGAGGATGTCTCGTACGAGGCATCCAGCCTGACAGTCAGATTACAGATTTTAATCCTATTTGGTCGGATGGAATTTAATCCATTTTGAGGGTTACTACCTAGTTCGTCCTGGAACAGTGGATTTTGTCACCCTAGAATATGAGCCCCTTGTTTTTCACCTGTATTGCACTCTCCCAAACGGACAATTTGGGCAAAGGTCCCATATTCTCATCGGAATCCACCATTCAATTTAGCCAAACCTAAGTGATTTCGTAATTGTTTTGCACTTTGTTAAACAACGCCTTTAATGCAATCAAACCTTATGAATTATTGTATGGGACAACCGAAAGGGACATTCTCAAACGTAGTATCTTGATAGAAAAAGAGACTAGACTCGAATCCTCGTAGAAAAATTCTCAAATTTGCCATCGCGATCCCTTGTCCAACAATTTTACGAAGGGACATTCATCAAGAATTCATGAAGGGAGTATTATAGACTGTAGAAGAAGCGTTATCTTGGGCAAAGATTAAAACAATCCTAAGAATCGAACCGACTGGTCTCGAGGAGTGTCCTATTGACTATTATGTATGCAAGAGGTTGATACAGGGCTTACGGCTAAGGCTCCCCATGAACACAGTCAAGGAGCGTGTCACGGAGTGGGTACACCATCTTTGGAGAGACCGGCAAGGAAATGCTGACCGACATCCGTCCTCCGATTGGGACTCGGGTTAAAGGGTATGTAGTGCAATTAATCTACATATGTGCACGTGTGTAAGAGTCAAGTTCTAGGTGTCAAAGGGAAAATAGAAAGTTTTTTTTTTTTTAAGATAAAACAGAAAACATCAATGGCCGGGCCAAGTGGCTGCCTACGTTTCCCTCTTGTGGAGGAACTCAGGCCTTCGTAGTTCACACATAAACCATAAGATAAGTAAAGAAGATAGATTCTAGTTTGAAAATACTCCTTCAAAACAAAGGTTAGCTCTATGGTATACGGGGAGTTTCTTTGTCGTTAGGAAGGTCCTAAGACTCAGAAGGGGAGGACAAATTCTGGAATTCTGTTTACGTGTTTGAACCGGACGGAGTCCCTTTTTCAAACCTGAAGACCAGTTTGTCGAGACAGAACAGAGATGTCTCGTACGAGACAATGATACCTCGTACGAGGCATCCCAGTCTGGGAGCAGAAACAGTACAGAATCTGCAGAATTTTAGAACGATGATGATTTTTTCAATGCAAGTCTAGCCCTCTGTAGATACCCCGGGGGACCACGGCATGGCTAGAGCGCGTGAATTACCTAGGATGTCTACTTGATTTTAAGAGTCGCCACCTATGTTTTAGAGGAACATAAGAAAAACCTAAAAAGAGCCAATTTTATATACAAAACCATAGATTTGGGAAGAGAAGGGTTCGGGGGTTAGGTGACGGAGTGGGAAGTACTTAAACACCCACTCCGCCCCGCTTACGCGGGTCTTGCTACTTTTGGTGTTCTAATGCTAAATGTCCTTCAATTTATGATAAAAGAAGTGTGCTAACAATTATAATGAAAAGAAAGGAGAAATTTATAGAGGAAAAATAAAGGAGAATTGCTTATTTATTGATTTATACTAAAGATTACATGTCGAATTATTGCTAGATAATTACATTAAGAAATGAGAATGTAAATTAAAGTGGAATTAAAATGTTGGGATGTAACCTTGACCAAACTTCAATAGTGAAGTGGTCTTTTGGTTGTATCCCTTTTTATGGAGATTGCATACACATTAGAGATGAAGAAAGTAATTTAAAAGGTTTTTTGTTTAAGAAGTGATAAAGAGAGAATATAAGATAAAACAAGGATTTAGAAGAAGAATATGGACATTGTACCTTGTGCTTTCAAGAGGAAGGACCAAACTTTGTGTATAATGACTACCTTTGAAAATGGACTTTTGTGTGTTTAGAGTGTTTTTGACTCAAGAATTCTTCCTCCTTTCCATGGTGGAATGAAGAGGTATTTATATGTGTTAGGGAAGTGTTTTTGGTCACAAAGATGGCCCTTCCCCGGATCAAGCCAAGGCATAATGGCCTTGGGGGTTACAAATCAGAAAAGGAGGGAAATTTGGCCAAATCTGAGATTCTAGAAGCGGGAAGCGCGCGCTTCCCATTCCCCTATGGGAGGAGCATGCCTCCCAAAAAGGAGGGCAAAGGCGTGCGCATCCCAGCTTCAGAAAATTCATATTTTAGCCCAAATGTTAACCCCGTTATGCAGTTAAGCCCCAAAACTAACGGAATTAGTCCAAAAACTTAACGAACATCACGAAAGTCAATGAAAATAAATGAAACAAAGACTCAAGTTTGACTTTGCCACTTAGTCAAATCCAAGACTAACGGAGTAAGTCAGGAACTTAACAGAATGTAACGAAAGTTAACGAAAAGTAACAAAACTTAACAGAAAAGAGGAAGACAAAGAATGTGTATGCAATTGGGACATGAGAGGTCCAAGGCGGGGTGTCTACAGAGCCCCTAGGCGACGTGGATTTCGAAGCAAAACGCGTCAACGAAAGAAAGACAATCACCGAGGACATCGACAAGAGAAAGCAAAGACTCAATAAAACATGAATTTGAAATTTGTGATGGATAGGGGTGCGATCCCTGTATGAGCGGCTTTCGCGGATGGAAAGGGTGTGGTGGCTTGAGGCGGCCCACCACGGCCACAAAATTTTTAAAAAGGTGTGGTGGCTTGAGGCGGCCCACCACGGCCACAATTTTTTTTTTTTTTTTGAAACATGGTTCTCAACTCCACGCCTATCTCATAGGCTTCCAAATGTTCCAAACTTTGTTGGAGTTTTGAACACATAGCAGCAAGCATGAGACAACTTACATCTCTAGAATCATTACGATGTTTCTTGTAATTGTCCCTTTCTACCCTAGGGGCAGTAGGCGGTGGTTCAGCAGGGAGAGGCCCATCGAGAATGTACAACCTATCTTCTTGCCTAAGAACGATTCTTATGCTACGGATCCAATCCATAAAGTTTGTACCATTCTCTTCGAGCTTATCCTTCTCAAGGATCGATCGCAATGACATTGATTGAGTGTTATTAGTCATTATCTACAAATATGCAAAATTTCCAAAATTTAATAAGTACCGGTTTTCATTAAAGAGATAAATAATGTATTTCTCAAACAAAATACTCCCACTAAATTATATAACCTTCTTATACATCCAATGTATAATATAATTTAATTGGGCTAAGATCCAACTTTAATTTAACTTTTGAGTCCACGGAGGCGGACCGCTCAAAAACTAAATTAATTAGGTAGACAATCATGTCAATCATATCCCATATGATTCTTAGATCCTTTTTATGAGATTCTTTGAGAAATCCGATTTCAAAAAGCATGTTTAATCTCATCTTTTGCCTAGGCCCAAAACTGTTTTGACGCCTAATTAAGTCCGACCATTTTAAACGCATAGGAACCATTTAATTTAACGCACCTTGCGGAGGCAAGCCCACATTAAATTAATGAACCTCATCTTGCTCATACATGAATAAAATCAATGCACTTCGCGGAGGCGAACCCACATCAAAATCACCCATATATAAACAAGTGTTTTAATCATGGCATGGCAACGAAGGACTTAAAACTTCCTTTGAAGGTTCATCTCATATAGCATATAACACATTTATGAGCACATAATATAAACATGTTACACATCAAGTTTAGCCACTAAATTAATCTCTATTAATTTAAGCATGATATTTATGTGTCATTAGTTTCTCTATAATTATGAGGATGAGACTATTTCAACTTTGGTTATTATCTCCAAATCAAGACAACAAGAAGTGCGGTCGAACTAAGCCATTAGGCAACCACAATCCCGCACTAATTCAAGAAACCAAGAAAGTAGTCCATGTGACCGAAACTAAGCAATAGATGGTCTCGATGAACGTAGGCCAATTGCATTCACAATTCCACATGGATCTCCAATCATTGAATCAAGAACCTTTGTTTCTCAATTTTAGCAATTATGAACTCTTCATAATTCTAACTTCGTTTTATCTTTGAAACTTTGATTGCGATCAATTTTGGGAAACACAATCTCGATGAACGCAGATTAGCCATCCAAAACTTGAACCAATCTAGGAATCACAAGACTAAAACAAATAAGAAAATCAAACCCCAAAATCCACACACACAAACCAACTACCCAAAACCCATTCCAGATCAACAAGTCTGGACTGGTTCTGTTACTGGTTTTGTCGAATTTATCGAAAATTTCATATTCAGATTTTAACCAAAATCAGAACAAATTTTGACCACCGAGCGCCCGCCTGCAAAGGACCAGGCGCCCGCTTGAATGGCCAGAATAGTATAGAATTTTAAAGTTCAAAATTTTGTCTCAAAATTATTTTTCCTTGATTATTAAAACTTTGATCCAATCAAAATCAATAATCGAAATAATTCAGAATCCACCATAATTTTTATTGCGATTGAATCGTGCGATTAAAGTTGCAAAACAATAAACCACATAAAAGCACAAAACACATAAGCATCATATATTCCAATGTTCATATCATGCAAGGCACATAAACAATTTATATACACATAACATGATCCAAGTATTGAATTAATCAACATGAACGGGGCTCTGATACCACTGTTGGGTTTCCAAGTAACATGCGCAGCGGAATATAGCAATTGAAATTTTAAGAAAACCCAAAGCCATAGATCCGTTCATATGATTAAATCAAATACAACATGATGAATAAAGGAAAAACTAACCCTTGATGGCTATCAAATTTTCTCTTGGTCTTTGGTGGAGATTTGAAGACTTGATCATGATCACAAAGCTTGAACACGAACTTTGAAGATGATGATTTTCACCCTCTAGCGGTATCCACACTTCGAACGAATATCAAAGGAGCTTCTTTGATCTTGGTTGCTAGACCAATATTATGAAACACACTTTCACAATTTAATAAAGAACTATATGGAATTTATTTGTGAATTATTTTGTTCCTCAATCAATGATATCTTAGAACAAAATAAAATCTCTCTCAAACTCTTTGAGACTCACAAAAAGCACTAGCCAATATGGTCTGGCCAAATTGAGGTTTTTATACACAATTAAGACCTATTCCAAATAGGTAACTTGTGCCAAAAACCTTTCCTAATCGAATTAGGAATTGTTCTGTCGGCATACCGGGCGCCCGCCTGGTCCTACCCAGGCGCCCGCTTGTTTGGACAGAAAGTCCAATTCCTTTCCGGCTTGTTCAGGCGCCCGCCTGTTGCAACCCAAGCGCCCGCTTGGTTGACCAGGAGGCCCAGAACTTTCCAGAAATTCCTTGGAGGTCCTCCGACCCTAAATACGAATATAGTCCTCTTATTTAAGATTCGTTCTATTGTGTGTGACCCTCTAGGATTATACTAAGTTGGCAATGGGCTCAAACATGATTCCATAAGATATGATTAGGTTCTAGCAAACCGTCATACCTACCCAAATAGTATAACTAGATACAAGTTCGCATTCCTTTAGAATATGTCACAATCCCTTTGTCCACGATGTCATTGAACACAAGTCATGGTCAAACAGTCAACTTGTTTTGTTCAATACTTTCTCGATTCTGAATATGTTGATAATTCAAATGCTATTGATCCAATCAATCCATTTAAGTCCGGCCGAACATTTCATCAACATCATTCCTTCGAGGGGCCCAAGCTTGACATCTCTCCGTGGAGGGACAAATCCATTTAGCTTATTATTCTTCCCAACGGGAATCCGATTATGCCAATCATACCCTTTATAACTACCGTGTTAAGGTAGCGTTTGAATATGTCAAACACTGTCACGACCCGAAATATAGGCTCTATTTTATTAGTAATTAAATGATTTTTATTTATTTATTTGCTTGTTTATTTATTTAAATTATTATTCATTTAAATATTATGTGTGCATTTTATGTTTCATAATAATTATGCCTAGCATTTTAATTGGGTCATTTGGGTTAGTGTGGTATTGTTGGATCTTAATTGATAGTTGGGAGTGTAGTATTTGTGTGTAGTGTGAGAGAGGGGGCCTAAGAGTAAGTGTTTGAAATTATTTCCCTACTCCCTCCCTATTCCCCTCACCCTCCCAGCATCTCTCTCTCTCCTAGTAGAAAAGGGTAAGTTTTCTTCATCTTCCTTCTCTCTTCATTTACTCCTTCTTCCTCTCATTATTATTCATTTCTTAAAACGTAAACATTGTTTAGATCGTCGATAGGATCGCGTAGAATCAAAAAGATTTGAAATCCATCAACTTTGAGAAAATTCAAGTAAGTTACTTTTCCCCCATTTTAATGCTAAAATGTTCATATCATGCTTAGATAATGTTTGATGTGTTGTAGTTGAAGTTTGGTTGGGTTTTGAATTTATTGGGAATTTATTTGGAGTTTTGATCAAAAATGGTGAAATCTTGAATGTTGGTTTGATTCTTGATTTTGGTTGTTAAATGTTGTTATATGAGTATTTTTAGACTTATTAGTTGTTTTGGCACATTAGTATGTGAGTTGGAAGGTTGGATTTTGGGTTGAATGTGTTTTGGGTTTGAAAATGGAAGAACTCATGTTGTTCTTCCCGATTTCTGGAAATTCAGAATAGTGGGAGGCCGCACAAAATCTCCTGGGCGACCGCGCATCTTTCTGAAAGCTTTTGTTCTTGTTTTGAGGCTTTTTGGGCGACCGCACATCCCCCTTTGGGCGGCCGCACATAACCCCTGAAAATTTACATTTGTTAAAATTATGTGAATGAAGGATGCGTTTTGGTCTAAGTCTTGGGTGTCATTCTAGTTGACCTTAGTAAACATTGTAGTACACTTTAGTGATGGAATTGGGTCCTTTGTGATCAAGTCTGTGTTTGATATTCATAAATGGTTAATTGGGACTTTGAAGCACCTTTATTGTGCATTGTTTGTTCATTTCATCTTCTTGGTGATTAATTGGCATGATTCCCTACTTTGGAATCCTTTGTTGTTTATCGCGCTAGTATTTTATTACTTAGCCTTTACGTGAAAGTCCAGCTGGTATTTTGTGTGTGTTTGGGCGATGGGAAAGATTATAATGGCAAAGCCAAGTCCATTATAATGTTGACCATTGTTTTGCCCCCTTCTTTACCCCTTCTCCAGATTGGCCTTGGAAAGGATAAGTCAGCGTTCCTTTGTGAATGTATCTGGCTAGCGGGCATGACTTTGTGTCATGGTCCTTGTCCCTTGTGACACTTTTATGTTATTGGTTCCGGTACCGGGGTTCTTTCTTCGGCTTTCATGCTATTATGAAGATGATGATTTGTTGATTATTGAAGCTGCGCAGCGATCCTTTATTTGGATGTTCCGGTTTGGAAAACCTTGGCTATATCCTTTGTTATGTGTTTATTTCCGCTGCTATCTGATACATGCTAAATGCTATGTGCTATGTGATATTTATTATTGCTTATTGTATATTGCATAATAGCATGTCATGTAGTTGCATTAGTAACTTATTGAGATTTATCTCACCCCCTTTTCTTTTATCCTTGTTTTTCCTTAACCCCCCCAGGTGCTAAGGATTAGTCTCGCTGATCACGAGAAAGAGGACGTCGAGTGTGGATCCGTTCTTTTGGGGAAGGTTGATATAGGTTGGTTTACATTATGTAAATGTGTAACCATTTTGGGATAGTTGTACCAAACAATGACGTCACTAAGAATTGTATATTTGTATTTTGTTGGGCATAAACTTGTGGAAGTTTATGATAGTTGTAATTGATTTTTATCCAACTTGGTTTTGTAAAACTTTGGATCATTACCTTTTGGTATCAAATGGAATTTTTTTGAACTTCAGTATTTCACAGTTTTGGTTTTAGAGTCGACGTCCAGATCGCGGTCTCGGGCCCGCGGGGTCCGGGGTCGCGACAGTTGGTATCAGAGCTATGGCATTAGCTCTATGTATAAGTCTAGGTGGATTAGTATGACCTAGGTGGGTAGTAGTGTGCGGAGTGATTAACGGTTGATGTCTTATGCAGGTAATTGTTCTCAATGTCTGGAAGAAGAAACAGAGGAGGTACTAGTGGGACACAGAATCAAAATGATACAAGGGAAGAAGCCTGTGCCATGTTTCAAGGCATGTTTGAGGCGGCCATGAAGGCCATACATGATCAAGGTCCGAGGGTAGAGCAAGCACCACCCCACTTTGGATTGGAGCAATTTCTGAAACTTAAACCGGTTGAATTCAATGGGGAACCCGATGTAAGGAAAGCTGAGTTGTGGATTGAGTCTTTGGAGAAGATTTATGATGTATTTGGGTGTTCGGATGAGGACAAGGTCCGGTTTGCGGCTTACAAGCTTGTGGGAGCCGCCGAGCATTGGTGGAAGGGCGTTAAAGCTACTTGGGATGACACTCACACGGTGTATGCGTGGGAGTTGTTTGTGCGCAAATTCAAGGAGCATTTCATTCCGGTATTGCGACTATTTGGTGAGGACCGAGGAACAAAAGGCTATGAGATTCATTCGGGGATTGAAGACCTCCATCCGTACTCAACTTATTGCTCAACGGATTGTAACATTTCAAGATGCGGTGGATCGAGCCTATCTTATAGAGCAAGATATTAGGGAACATAAGAGGAAGACCGAGGTGTACAACCCGAGTAAGCAAGGAGCACAGAGCAAGTCACAACCAAGGATTGATAATCGAGGTAACTTTGGGGGACAATCTCAGTCCTGAGGGCAACCGATTCCAAGGAACCCGGGTACCACTTCCGGGAACCAAGGGATCCTAATGAGGAAGCCTTGTACCTTTTGTCAGAAGGTAGGCCATGCGGAGGATAGGTGTTGGAAAAAGCAAGGCAAGTGTACCAATTGTGGTGAAATGGGGCACTTTGCGAGAGAGTGCACGAGGTACCGAGGTCAAGCATCCGGGTCAGGAGTTGGTATTAATCAGGGTCAGAAAAGGGATGCCGCCGGGAAGCCCAAGGTTCAAGGGAAGGTTTATGCCATGAATCAACAACAAGCTACCGATGATCCATCCGTTATTGGAGGTATTATTTCTATATCTAATGTGAGCGCACGAGCGTTAGTAGATCCAGGATCATCTCATTCATACATTTATGTAAAATTTGCTTCTATGTTAAATGCTGCATTCGAGTCTTTACCGTACGTGCTAGAGGTGTCGACCCCTATAGGAGAATGCTTGATTTCTGATCGAGTCTTTCGTGCTTGTGATGTGGTTATTTGTGGTCGAGTCCTTTGTGCGGATTTGGTAGTTCTTCCTATCCAAGATTTTGATGTCATATTGGGTATGGATTGGTTGAGCAAATTTCATGCGTCCGTTGATTGCCGTAAGAAAACTGTTACTTTTTCTATTCCCGATGTGCCTAAGTTTGTGTTTGAGGCTAGTCCTCTGAGTAGAAAGGTTCGCTTAATTTCTTTTATGAAAGCGAGGGAATTATTGCATAGTGGTTGTGAGGGGTATTTGGCGAGTGTTCTTGATACTAGGAAAGAATCCCCTAGTTTTGATAGTGTTCGGGTAGTCCGGGAATTTCCCGATGTTTTCTCCACTGAGTATGATATGCCTCCCGATCGTGAGATAGAATTTTGTATAGATCTTTTGCCGAGTACGGCTCCAATTTCGAAAGCACCTTATAGGTTAGCTCCCGCAGAATTGAAGGAGTTAAAGGTTCAGTTGCAAGAGTTGCTTGATCGAGGGTTTATTCGCCCTAGTGTTTCCCCGTGGGGAGCACCGGTTTTATTTGTGCGGAAGAAAGATGGTTCGTTGAGATTGTGCATCGATTACCGGAAGTTGAATAAGGTTACGGTGAAGAATAAGTATCCTCTACCGCATATTGATGATTTATTTGATCAGCTTCAAGGGTCCGTGGTTTTCTCTAAGCTTGATTTGAGGAGTGGGTACCATCAGTTGAAGGTTCGATCGGAGGATATTCCGAAGACTGCTTTTCGCACTCGGTACGGTCATTATGAGTTCTTGGTTATGCCGTTTGGATTGACTAACGCGCCGGCCGTATTTATGGATTTGATGAACCGAGTTTTCCATCCCTACCTTGATTCGTTCGTGGTAGTCTTCATCGACGACATTCTTGTTTATTCGAAATTTCGAGAGGAGCACGAGCAGCATTTGAGGACAGTTTTATCCGTTCTTGCGAGGGAGAAATTATTTGCGAAGTTCAGTAAATGCGAATTTTGGCTCGAGAAGGTGTCGTTTCTGGGTCATGTGATTTCTAAAGATGGGATTTCTGTGGATCCTTCAAAGATAGATGCTATAGTGGATTGGAAGAGACCCGAATCAGTGACAGAGATTAGAAGCTTTCTTGGTTTAGCCGGTTATTACCGAAGATTTATCGAGGGATTTTCGAGGATTGCTACTCCGATGACTCAGTTGACCCGGAAGAATGTTCCGTTTGTGTGGACCGAGAAATGTGACAAGAGTTTCGAGGAATTGAAGAAGAGGTTGACTACCGCACCGATCTTGAGTTTACCTAATGGGAGTGATGGCCTAGTGATTTACAGTGATGCTTCGAAAGAAGGTTTGGGTTGTGTGTTGATCCAGAACGGGAAAGTAATTGCTTATGCTTCGAGGAAGTTGACCCCTAGTGAGCAGAATTACCCGACTCATGATATGGAGTTAGCGGCTATTGTCCTTGCGTTGCACAAATGGAAGCACTACCTTTATGGGGCGAAGTTTGAGATTTTTACCGATCACAAGAGTTTGAAGTACCTTTTCTCTCAAAAGGAATTGAACAACCGTCAGCGCCGATGGATGGAATTATTGAAGGATTATGATTGTACGATTTCTTATCATCCGGGGAAGGCGAATGTAGTAGCCGATGCGATTAGTAGGAAGTCTTATGTGGCTTCGATGATGGTTCGAGAGTGGAAAATGCTTGAGGATGTTCGAGATTGGTCTCCTCGTGAATCGAGACATGGGGCTATTTTTGCGAATATTAGGGTATCTCCGACCCTAATTCAGAGGATAAAGGAAGCTCAGAAAGAAGACCCCGAGTTGGTGAAGATAATGGGTAAATTGAAGGAAAAGAACTTCGAGGATTTTTCTGTTAGCCCGATTGGAGTGTTGACTTTCCGTGGTCGTTTGTGTGTTCCGGATGTTGATGGAATTAAACAGAGAGTTCTTGATGAGGGTCACAAATCGAGGTATACTATTCATCCGGGTAGTACGAAGATGTATCAGGATTTGAAGCAATAATTTTGGTGGGTTAACATGAAAAGGGAAATAGCTGAGTATGTGTCGAGGTGTTTAACGTGTCAGCAGGTCAAAGCCGAGCATCAGAGACCCGCGGGATTGCTTCAGCCGTTAGAGATTCCCGAGTGGAAATGGGAGCATGTGACTATGGATTTCGTTACGGGACTGCCTCGTACCCGTAGGAAGTATGACAGTGTTTGGGTAATAGTGGATAGATTGACCAAGAGTGCTCATTTCTTGTCTATTGACATCAGATATTCGATGGAGAAGCTTGCGACCCTTTATATCGACGAGATTGTGAGATTGCATGGGGTTCCGGTTAGCATTGTGTCAGATCGAGACCCGAGATTTACTTCTAGATTCTGGAAGGCGTTTCAGGAAGCTTTGGGTACAGATTTGCGTTTCAGTACAGCTTTTCATCCCCAGACCGACGGTCAATCCGAGAGGACTATTCAGATTTTGGAGGATATGTTGCGAGCGTGTTCGATAGACTTCTCTGATTCTTGGGATTCGCACCTACCGTTAGTGGAATTCTCTTACAACAAGAGTTATCAGGCTAGTATCGAGATGGCGCCGTTTGAGGCCTTGTATGGAAGAAAATGTAGATCGCCTATTTGTTGGGATGAGGTCGGTGAAGCGAAAGTTTTGGGTATCGATTTGCTTCGGGATTCGGTTGAGAAAGTTAAAGTTATCCGGGATCGTTTGAAGACAGCCCAGAGTCGATATAAGAGCTATGCAGACAACCGAAGGCGAGATCTTAGTTTTCAGATTGGTGATTTGGTGTTCTTGAAAGTGTCTCCGAAGGTGGGTATTCGTAGATTTGGGAAGAAAGGTAAATTAGCTCCGAGGTTTATTGGCCCGTTTGAGATTTTGGGAAAGGTTGGACTTCTAGCGTATCGTCTTGCGTTACCGCCATCTTTGGACCGGTTGCACAACGTGTTCCACGTTTCTATGCTTCGGAAGTATGTTCATGATCCGTCTCACGTGTTACCGAGGATACCGGAGGATATTGAGCCCGATATGACGTATGAGGAACGACCGGTTCGGATCTTAGATTCTAAAGTCCAAGAGTTGAGGAGCAAGAGTATTTCTTTGGTTCGAGTCCTTTGGAGGAATCATAACATCGAGGAGTCGACGTGGGAGCTCCGAGATGAGATCGAGAGGAAATTTCCGTGGCTTTTTGTTTAAGGTGAGTCTCGTTAAAATTCGGGTCGAAATTTCTTTAAGAGGGAGTGAATGTCACGACCCAAAATATAGGCTCTATTTTATTAGTAATTAAATGATTTTTATTTATTTATTTGCTTGTTTATTTATTTAAATTATTATTCATTTAAATATTATATGTGCATTTTATGTTTCATAATAATTATGCCTAGCATTTTAATTGGGTCATTTGGGTTAGTGTGGTATTGTTGGATCTTAATTGATAGTTGGGAGTGTAGTATTTGTGTGTAGTATGAGAGAGGGGGCCTAAGAGTAAGTGTTTGAAATTATTTCCCTACTCCCTCCCTATTCCCCTCACCTCCCTCACCTTCTCCCTCACTCTCTTCTCCCTCCCAGCATCTCTCTCTCTCCTAGTAGAAAAGGGTAAGTTTTCTTTATCTTCCTTCTCTCTTCATTTACTCCTTCTTCCTCTCATTATTATTCATTTCTTAAAACGTAAACATTGTTTAGATCGTCGATAGGATCGCGAAGAATCAAAAAGATTTGAAATCCATCAACTTTGAGAAAATTCAAGTAAGTTACTTTTCCCTCATTTTAATGCTAAAATGTTCATATCATGCTTAGATAATGTTTGATGTGTTGTAGTTGAAGTTTGGTTGGGTTTTGAATTTATTGGGAATTTATTTGGAGTTTTGATCAAAAATGGTGAAATCTTGAATGTTGGTTTGATTCTTGATTTTGGTTGTTAAATGTTGTTATATGAGTATTTTTAGACTTATTAGTTGTTTTGGCACATTAGTATGTGAGTTGGAAGGTTGGATTTTGGGTTGAATGTGTTTTGGTTTGAAAATGGAAGAACTCATGTTGTTCTTCCCGATTTCTGGAAATTCAGAATAGTGGGCGGCCGCACAAAATCTCCTGGGCGACCGCGCATCTTTCTGAAAGCTTTTGTTCTTGTTTTGAGGCTTTTTGGGCGACCGCACATCCCCGTTTGGGCGGCCGCACATAACCCCTGAAAATTTACATTTGTTAAAATTATGTGAATGAAGGATGCGTTTTGGTCTAAATCTTGGGTGTCATTCTAGTTGACCTTAGTAAACATTGTAGTACACTTTAGTGATGGAATTGGGTCCTTTGTGATCAAGTCTGTGTTTGATATTCATAAATGGTTAATTGGGACTTTGAAGCACCTTTATTGTGCATTGTTTGTTCATTTCATCTTCTTGGTGATTAATTGGCATGATTCCCTACTTTGGAATCCTTTGTTGTTTATCGCGCTAGTATTTTATTACTTAGCCTTTACGTGAAAGTCCAGCTGGTATTTTGTGTGTGTTTGGGCGATGGGAAAGATTATAATGGCAAAGCCAAGTCCATTATAATGTTGACCATTGTTTTGCCCCTTCTTTACCCCTTCTCCAGATTGGCCTTGGAAAGGATAAGTCAGCGTTCCTTTGTGAATGTATCTGGCTAGCGGGCATGACTTTGTGTCATGGTCCTTGTCCCTTGTGACACTTTTATGTTATTGGTTCCGGTACCGGGGTTCTTTCTTCGGCTTTCATGCTATTATGAAGATGATGATTTGTTGATTATTGAAGCTGCGCAGCGATCCTTTATTTGGATGTTCCGGTTTGGAAAACCTTGGCTATATCCTTTGTTATGTGTTTATTTCCGCTGCTATCTGATACATGCTAAATGCTATGTGTTATGTGATATTTATTATTGCTTATTGTATATTTCATAATAGCATGTCATGTAGTTGCATTAGTAACTTATTGAGATTTATCTCACCCCTTTTTCTTTTATCCTTGTTTTTCCTTAACCCCCCCCCAGGTGCTAAGGATTAGTCTCGCTGATCACGAGAAAGAGGACGTCGAGTGTGGATCCGTTCTTTTGGGGAAGGTTGATATAGGTTGGTTTACATTATGTAAATGTGTAACCATTTTGGGATAGTTGTACCAAACAATGACGTCACTAAGAATTGTATATTTGTATTTTGTTGGGCATAAACTTGTGGAAGTTTATGATAGTTGTAATTGATTTTTATCCAACTTGGTTTTGTAAAACTTTGGATCATTACCTTTTGGTATCAAATGGAATTTTTTTAACTTCAGTATTTCACAGTTTTGGTTTTAGAGTCGACGTCCAGATCGCGGTCTCGGGCCCGCGGGGTCCGGGGTCGCGACAAACACAATGTTCATCAAGTGGAAGACTATAATAACTTCATGTCTAAGGATTCAAATGACATAACTAATATGAGATATATGTACGACATAGACCATGACATAAATCTCATACAGCGGGTCATGTCCAGTACCTTGTTCCAAACAAGTACCCATAAATCTAACATGATCATCCCATGATCATTTAGCCTTTATACTAGTGCTTAACAAGTACTAGGGACGGGGATTATTATAAGTAAACATGAACAACAATAATAATCAAAACATCTCTTTATTGATATGAAATAAATGATAACAATTACAACGTTTATTAAACGTGCCTAGGGCACCACTACCAACAAGTGGATCCTAGAAAAGACGGTCACGAGTTCGAGGAAGGATTGGTCAATCAAGTTGAACGATGCTCTATGGGAATATCGCACCGCTTTCAAAACACCCATCGGAACCATACCTTTCCGGTTGGTGTATGGGATGCCGTGTCATTTGCCCGTAGAACTTGAACATAAGGCGTACTGGGCTATTAAGGCCTTAAACTTTGATATGAAGGCCGCCGGCAAAAAAAGAAGATTGCAACTACAAGAACTTGAGGAGCTCCGACTTGAGGCATACGAGAGTGCCAAACTTTATAAAGAAAAGACAAAGAAATGGCATGATTCACACATAATAAGGAGAGAATTCAAGGAAGGAGACATGGTTCTACTTTTCAATTCCCGGTAAAACTTTTTCCGGGAAAATTGAAGTCAAGATTGTCGGGCCCATTTCAAGTAAAGAAAGTTTATCCGTACGGGGGTATCATAATATGGAGCGAGTCAAAAGGAGAACTCAAGGTCAATGGACAACAACTTAAACACTATATAGTCGGTGATCCAATTGAGGTAATGGCTTCAATGATACTTGAAGATTGGTCCAAAAGAAAGGCGTCGAGCTAATGACCTAAAACAAGCATCATCGGGATGGTAACCGATGGATTATTTCATTGTTTCATTTTAATTTATTGTTTTATTTATTTATTTATTTATTTATTTATTTATTTTTATTGTTATTTTGTTTTTCTAATATTTATTTTGTAGGTAAAAAAAAACAAAAAAAAACAACAACAGGGGAACAGCACAACCGTGCTTATAAAAAAGCGCGACCGTGCAAAGTGATGCGAGAAGGCAAAATAGAAGACGGATTTTGGCACGACCGTGTGTTAAAAACAAGCACGATCGTGCCGTTTAATGCGAACGAGGAGCTATGTTTTGGAATATTGGCACGGCCAGTTTACAAGCATGACCGTGCTCGGCAGTCAATCTGACGCAACTTTTCAGGAAAAACACGGGTCCTCTCAATTTTTCTCCAAAATCTCATCTTCTTCTCAACTCACTCTCACTCTAAAACCCTCACACCATACCCGCCTCTCTCTCTCTCAAAACTCTCAAAATTCCTCCCAAAATTGCCATTGAATCCAAGCCATAACATCTCCCTAACCTCCATTCTTCTCCCAAACACCATCAACAAACCTAAAATCAACCCAATTTCAAAAGCACCCGAAACCCTAGAATTTGCCCCAAATTTCAAAATCTCAATTTTGGGACAATTCGAGCTTCAAGAATCAGTTTTTGGGAGACATCAAGGCTACGGGAAGAAGAAGAACAAGGATTTACAAAAGTTCGAGGTCATTACTCTAAGTTCCGGGTAACAAAATTCTTCTTCACTCCTTTCACTTTAAAGCAAGTTTTGAGAAATTTTCATTGAGTTCACCATGTCTGGTAGAAAAGAGAAAGGAAAGGGGAATTGCCAAAAATCCATCCAAGAGAAGTAGGCAAGAAGCCAACCCTAGCATAGAACAACCCAGCAACAACTTGGGTATAGAATGTACAAGTGTTCAGCAGGATAAAATTCTCCAAAACCTACCCCATAGTCGAGTAAAGGCCACTTAATTCCCTGACGAACCAACCCTCCAAGGATTGGGAATTTTTGATAATATAAAATTTTTGCATGAGTACCAAGCCTGTGTCGATTTCCTGTCTCTAAATGCCAAAACTTATGAGAGTTTAACCCTAGAGTTTTTGTCATCTTTTAGTACTAGAACGGAGCTTGAGCTTTCCGAAGAGGGTCAAGAAATACCCGAGCCTTATATTGACTTTCGTTTTTTCAATCATGACCACACTCTATCTTTCACCCGAGTCAATGAGATTTTTGGATGGCCATTGCATTTGGGTTTTGATAATAACTTCGCTTTTGGGTACAATGATGGGATGTTTTGGAACCAGTTAACCGGGTCACCTCATTACAACCCTAGGACAGCCAAGGCCTCTTCCATAATCCACCCCATCCTTAGGGTCATCCACCGACTTTATTCTTGTACCATCTTTGGAAGGAAGGAAAAAGGGACAATAAATAGTCGAGAGTTGTACTTATTACGGGTGTTTGTTCATTGAGGTAATAATTTTAACTTGGATTTTTGGTTTATCCGTCATTTAAAAGGATTTCAAAGTGAGGATTGGAGAGGTGAGATCCATTTTGGGGGGGTTTATAACGATTCTTGCGAGGGGTATGGGTTTAGAAATTCTGGAGAATTTAAAAGCCGTCTCCGACTCCACAAAGCTTAACCTAGAGGCCTTAAGAAATATGAAAATGATTCGAGGTACCGATAATAGACGGCAATTCATTTGGTTGCTTGGGCCGGATGACACACCTTACACCATTTTGCCTAACCCCAACATACCCCTTGTCCAACCCAGCAGCCCCGACTCTTGGATTTCCCCAAAACCATAGGGGACGATGATGACAATGAAGAGAAAATTCACCAAAACCCACCCATACCACCAGACTTTTTCCAAATATTTGACCAAATGGTCCTTCAAAATAACCAAATGTTCCAAACCATCAACCAATTATCCCAAAATTTCAACTTCTTCCAAGGTAACATAGAGAGACGTATGGATCTTGTCCAAGGGAGAGTTGATCAGATTTACGACTACAGGATAGCATATTAGGAGAATTTTCCACACGAACCACAACCACAGTGAGTATTTATTTCCCCGTCCCCATTTTACTAACTTGTCCAATTTTCTTTTTACTTTCTTTAAACATTAGGGATAATGTTTAGTTTAAGTGTGGGGGGGGAGTATATTTATATATTATCCGCTTTTCTAGATTGCATGCTAGTTTATTTATCTTTTACTAAGTTTTTTCTTTTTATTTTATGCATTTAAAAAAAAATTGTAAGGGCAATGTTCCCGAATTTAAAAAAAAAAAAAAAAACCAGTGCTCCCATTCATGATGAGACTGTTATTGATAAATCTTAATTATCATTTGCCTAAGTAAAATCTTTTCTTTCTAACTTTTACTTCTTGAAAAACTTAATAAAAACAACTTAGGATTATATTGGATATTAAATGGAAAACTCTAAAATTAATATAGACTTTTAAATCTTATTGAATAAAAGCATTACTTTATTAATGGATTTGTGCTCTTTAAGTTTGGTTACATTATACTTGTGAAACTTTTAAAACATACTTGTATATGCATATTAAAAACTTTCATTTTTACTCTTTTCCAAAGGTATACATTCTTGTTATGCTCTTCTCGAATCACAAAAGCTTTCACTATAATCCATCTTTCCATTTCCACTTTCAAGGCTAATAAATGAATATAATCTTCTTGTAAATTGTCCACTCGAATATCTAAATGAACATATCATTATAGAGTGTGACAATTTAAATCAAGAAACTTAAAAAAAAAGTCTCTCTCTAGCATTTCTCTCTCTAGCGGCTCTCTCTTCCCGTTTCTAGGGTTTCCCTAGTGGCTTTGACCGGCAGGCATGGCCTCACCGGCTGCTTGGTTCCCATCGATGAATGCAAGCTCTCATAATCCCTACTTTAATCCTTCGTTGCAACATTCTCCGACCCAAAACCCTAATGTTGAGCCGCCGCATGCAAACCCTAATATTGTAGCGCCTAACCCTAACCCTAATCCGATTAAGAATCTATCTCTTTCTCCGGCACCTAGTATCTCTAATCCTTCTCCGAATACTAATCAGTCTGCTCCAATCTCCAAATCTTTTGCTGATCTATTCTCACAACCTACTCAGCCGTCTCTAAATATTCATACCCATAAGATCTCTGATATTCCTATCTCTACTCACAAAGGTACCCCTGCTATTAAACTTTCCAAGGAAGTTCTTGATCAGTTTGTGAAGCCATTCACATGGACTTTAGTGGGCAAATTTTCTCATGGTCGTCCATCTATGGAGGCTAGTAGAATTGCTTTCACCAAATTCAACTTGAAGGGGGCTTACAAGTTGGGCCACCTTGATTCGAAGCATCTGTTAATTCAGCTTACCACTGAAGCCGATTACCAAAGGTTATGGATGAAGGAAGTTTGGTATGTGGAAAAATTCCCTATGCGTACATTGGCTTGGTCCCCTTCATGGAGGGCTGAACAAGAATCCTCAATTGACCCGGTTTGGGTTGGTCTTCCGGGTTTGTCGGTGCATTTGTTCAACAAGTCTTTCTTATTTTCCTTGGAAAAGGCAATTGGAACTCCCCTCTCTATAGATAAGGCGACGGCAGAATTGTCTAGGCCTAGTATTGCCAAGGTATTAATACAAGTTGATGTGCTTAAAAAATTGCCTAGAGAAGTGTTTATTGATTGTGGTGATTCTCTTCCTAGCTTTTTTCAAAAAGTGGAATATGATAACTTACCTCAATATTGCAAGCATTGCTTTGTCCTTGGGCATAATATCAATGATTGTCGAAGAGCTAACCCTAATGCAGGTGGGATGAAAAAGCATGGCCATGATAAGGAAACTGATTCTCAGCCTCAAAAGGTTGAAGTGACTAAGGAGGTTAATAACATGAAGAATGGGCAGGCTATCCCCCCTTTAGCTTCCAGTAGTGGATCTAAGGGGAATGGTATTGCTATAGAGCCTGAGGTCATTGAGGTTGGGGCTCCAACTAAACTCGGGGTTCCTAAAATGGCTAAGAGAGGTGAACCCATTCCTGCTGTCGTGAATTTGGCTCTCCAGAAATCAACTACTGTTAGTAATCAAAAGTCTCTAGAACGGGATTCTCATCCTATGGGCAATGCTTCTATCAAAGGAAATCTAGATGCTGTCTTGAAGAAAGTTGCTCAACATAAGGAGCAAAATGCCAACACTAATTTGAGGTTACTCCTGATGTTACAATTAATGATCCTTTGGTGAGTTCTAATGAAGTGGTTAAGGATCTGAATTTATCTCCCCGTGCTCCCCCCTCTACCAATTTTGTTACTGAATTGGCGGGTTCCACTCCATTTGCAAATCTATCTACATCAGATGTTGATGCTGATGGGTTTCAACGGGTGAAAGTAAGAAAATGTGGTAGTAGGTCTGCTTCTCTGCCTCTCTAATTCTCCACGTAAATCTCTTATTCTTCTCTATTTTGTTTAATAATGGTAGCTCTAATTTCTTGGAATATCCGGGGTATCGGTAATAAAGCTTCGATTAGGAGAGCCAAGAGGTTGCTTCGATTGCATGGAGCATCTTTTCTTGCTATCTCTGAACCTAAAATTTCTTCCTCTCAGATTGTGAAGTTTCAAAGGAAGCTTGGCTGTATTGGTAGCACTTTTAATTGTAATGGTAAAATCTGGTTCTTTTGGAAGTATGGGTTTGACTGTAGGGTTATCCTTGATTCTACTCAAGCTCTCACTCTCCAAGTGTCACATTCCCAATGGGATACCATTATCTTTATAACAGTTGTTTATGCGAGCTGCAATCGCTTTGAAAGAAGAGATTTATGGGATAATCTGATGGATTTTAGCTCTTGTTCTGATCCGTGGCTTGTCATTGGGGATTTTAATTGCGTTCTGGACCAATCTGAAAAAAAGGGTGGTAAAGGTATTCGGGAAAGTGTGGTAGCAGAATTTTCGGATATGGTGCAATTCTCGGGCCTTATTGATGCAGGTTACTCTGGTAATATGTTTACTTGGGTGGATAAACCTAAAGGCAAACCAACTATTTTACAACGTCTTGATAGAGCTCTATATAATAACCAATGGCTTGAAAGGTTCCAATTAACTTCAGTTTCGCATATTAGTCGCACTTGCTCTGACCATAACCCTCTTGTGGTCCAAGTTCAGGTTCATGTCGAGACTACTAGAAGTGCTTTTCAGTTTATTAATGCTTGGATTAAACACCCTTCGTTTATAGGCCTTATTTCTGATTCGTGGAATCAGTATATGGATGGGAGGCCTATGGTTCGGTTTGCAAAAAAATTAAGTCGTTTACGAAAAGTCATCTCTACTTGGAATAAAGAAGTCTTTGGTCGGGTTGACCAACAAGTTCGTAATGCTGAGGATGAGGTAACTCAAAGGGAGCTTGATTTCCAGAATGATCCTTCGAATTCTAATAGGGCAGCCTTGGGCCTTTCTCAGGCTAATCTATTGTCTAAATTGAAGATAGAGGATGATTTTTGGTCTCAAAAAGCAAATATATCTTGGTTAAAAGATGGGGATCGGAATACAAATTTTTTTCAATCATATGTTCGCAAAAAGAGACAAAAGCTTCACATTCATAGGATCCGAAATGGTCATGGTCAGTGGCTGACTTTTAAGGATGATATCCAGAAAGAAGCTGTTCAATTTTTTACAAATCAACTTCAGAATCCTCTAAATAATCCTACGGAGGACATTCTTGAAGTCATTCCAAGGTTGGTCACTTTTGAGGATAATGAGATGCTCACGTCAGCCCCCACTCTTCGTGAGGTATATGATATTGTGTGTTCTATGAATGGGAATAGTGCAGCAGGTCCGGACGGATTTTCTGGTGAGTTCAATAAAGCTTGTTGGGATGTTATTAAGCTTGATTTCCATAGAGCTATTAATGAATTCTTTGCTGGGTTCCCAATGCCGAGAAGCTGGACATCTACGTCTATTGTGTTGATTCCTAAAGTAAGTGCTCCTACTTCTTTTTCGGAGATGCGCCCTATTAGCCTCTGTAATTTTTCTAATAAAGTTATTACCAAGCTGTTAACTTGTCGGCTGGCCCCTATCCTTCTGAGAATTATTTCTCCGCAGCAAAGTGGTTTTGTGAAGGGTCGGATTATTCATGAAAATGTTTTGTTGGCTCAAGAACTGATGCAATCCATTAAAAAGAAAGTTTGGGGGTTCTAATGTTAGTCTTAAGCTGGACATGGCTAAGGCTATGACAGGATTTCTTGGTTTGCCTTAATCAAAGTTATGAGAAAGTTTGGTTTTTCTGAAATTTGGAATGATATGATTTTTCGGTGTATTTCCTCTTGTTGGTTTTCTGTCCTAGTCAATGGGGAGAGCTCGGGTTTTTTCCATTCTTCTCGGGGTCTTAGACAAGGTGATCCTATCTCTCACACCTTGTTTATTATTGCTGCAGAAGTGTTGAGTAGAGGTCTAAATTTGCTTCATAATGATTTTCCTCAATATCGTTATAGAGCTCATATTCATACTCCTATGATCTCTCACCTCTCTTACGCGGATGATATTATTATCTTTTGCAATGGCTCAAAAGATTCTCTCGAGGCTCACATGAGATGCTTATGTTGGTATCAATCCTTCTCAGGTCATCTTGTTAACACGGACAAGTCTTGTTTTATCACTGGTGCGCATGATGACACTAGAGATGCTACTATTGCTGCAGTGACAGGTTTTGGTAAGAAACCCCTCCCTATTACCTATCTTGGCTGTCCATTATATGTGGGGAAAAAACGTATATCGTTGTTTGATCCGGTGATTAAAAAAATGGAAGACCGCTTAGCTACTTGGCAAGGGAAAATTCTGTCTTTTGGAGCTAAATTAATTCTTATTCGGACTTGTCTTCAGGCCATCCCTCTCTATTATATCTCTTTGCTTGATCCCCCGAAGGGTGTCATCTCTACGATGTATAGACTAATCGCTAATTTCTTTTGGTGCAATGAAGAAGGCCACAAGAAATGTCATTGGGTTCGTAAAGACTTGATGTTTATGCCAACGGATGAAGGGGGTCTAGGGCTGCGTCGATTTGAAGATCTAGCTATGGCTTTTTCAATGAAATTGTGGTGGCGTTTTCGGAGTACTCAATCCTTATGGACTGATTTTATGATGGACAAATATTGCTTTGGATCTCACCCCATTGATGCTACTAAGCCAACTTATGCTTCTCACATATGGGCCCGTATGATTCAAGCAAAAGATCTGGTTGAACTGCATATTGGATGGAGGATTGGGCATGGGAGAATTTCTATTCATGAGAGATGGTTAGATGGTCCCTCTCTTTCTCTCCCAGGGAATCATGTCGAAATCTCTTCTATTTTTGAAGAAGGCCAGATCAAAGAACATTTTGTTCGGGAAAATTATGGTGAACAGCTTCTTCAGTTAATGCAAGAGAAGAATATTCGGGTTTCTAATGTCCCGGATCAGATCTATTGGCTTCCCTCTTCCAAAGGTAATTTCTCAGTCTCTTCGGCTTGGCAAATTTGTAGAAAGAAAGGTATTAGTAGTCTGCTCTTTGATTACTGTTGGCATAAGCATTTGCCTCCTAAGATTTCTGTTTTCTTATGGCAGCTGATTCATAATGGCCTTGCTACGGATTTGGCTATCCAACATAGAGGTATCCCCATTGTCTCTTCTTGTGATTGCTGCAGTCGGCATTCTCTTGAGGATAACCATCATTTATTTGCTCATAGTATGGTGGCAACTGAGATCTGGTCTTATTTTTCTCGAGTTATGGGACTCTCTATTGTTATGTATAGTCCTCGATCCATTCTATCTTCTTGGTGGTTCAGAAGGAAGAAAGGTCATAAAGGTTTGCAATGGTTGTGCAGAATTCTTCCTTGTTTTATTTTTTTGGGAAATATGGATTAGTCGAAACAAGGCCAGATTTGAAGGTATTAAGATGTCGTCTCAGGCTATTATTGGGGCTGTTTTCTCGTATATTCTGAATGTGGTCAAAGCTTTTAAAGTTTCTTTCCTCTCTTCCTCGGATAAAAATCATTTTATTTATTTGTTTAAGATTCCTCTGTCCACTCCTCTCCCTCGGAAAATTAGGTTAGTCCATTGGATTTTCCCTGATTTTGAGCATGTTAAGTTAAATACGGATGGGGCTGCGAAAGGAAACCCTGGTTGTATCTCGGGTGGGGGTATCTTTCGGAATAAAGATGGAGAAATCATTTTTGCTTTCTCTAAGTATTATGGAGTTGGTACTAATCTCATGGCCGAAACCAGGGCTGTTTTGACTGGTCTTACTTTTGCTCTTGAGTTTGGTATTTCGGCTTTATGGCTTGAAATAGACTCCGAGATTCTGCTCAAAATCCTCATTCAAGATTATCACATCCCTTGGAGCATCTGGTACGAGATTCATCAAATTAAACGTCTTATGTCTCATATTGCTGTTCGTGTTACTCACATCCTTCGCGAGGGAAATAGGGTGGCCGATGGCCTTGCTAATGTGGCGGCCATCTCGAAACCTAACCTTTTTGTCTATGATTCTCATAACCTCCCTCATAGCTGTAAAGGTGCTTATCACTTAGATAAAGCATCTACCCCTTATATTAGAAGTCATTAGGTCCTCATGGCTGATCTTTTGTTTAGGTTTGTTTCTTTTTTTAATTCTCCCCATCCTTTTTGTAGAGGTCTTATGGCTTGTATAAGTACCTCCCCCCTTGGTTTTATTTTCCGGTGGTTAAGGCCGTCACGTCCCCCACCATTGTTTTGTACCTTTTTCACTTAATCAATAAATCCTAGGGAGTACCGTCTCCTTTCGCCAAAAAAAAAAAAAAAATTAAATCAAGAAACTCAATTGCCAAGTTTAATCAATTTAATCTCCAAAGCCTTTTTCCACTACCATCCTCCGCCTTTTCATCTTTTGTGATTCAAAGTGCATAGCAACAAATGAATATCTTTGCTAAAGAATAAAAATCATAGTTAAAGAAATGTATTTCCAAGCATGAAAAAAATTTCTTCACAAAGCACTCTAAAGAGTGAATTTATCTTTCAATCCTTACTTGTGATCCACAAATTCATTTGGTTATCTCAAATATTCTTTTACTCAATGGAATTTATTCATGTTATATTAACATAAACACTTTTCTATTTACTCTCCAGTATTATCCTACATTCTTTTTCACAAATTTCTTAGGACGGAAAATTTAGAAAGAAAACATTTTATAAAGGCAATACTTTATATAACAATATTCTGAGGAACATTGATGAAATTTCTTATTCATCTTTTTATTGTCATTTACACTCCTCTCTTTTATTCAAATGTTTAAACTTGCTCGAGGACAAGCAAGATTCAAGTGTGGGGGAGTTGATAAATGGCTATTTTATAGACATTTAAGGCTCTATAATGTTATATTTTCATCTTAGTTTAGTTAGATTTTAGTTAACTCTAATTCATTTTATCTATGTTTCGCGGATTTTATGCTTGTTGGTGTTTTGTGGTGGTTTGTGGATGGAACAGGTTATATAGGTACTTTTCAAGGTGAAATATAGCGTATATGGTGAAAACGGAGCAAAGGAATTAAAGATGGAACTAAATGGAGCAAACTGGGAAGAAGAGGAGTAAAAATCAGAAATTTCAGATTGCACGACCGTGCTTCAAAATCAGCACGAGCGTGCCATTCAAGTCGACAATCAGCATCAGAAATGGATTTCAGCACGGCCGCGCCAACTTCAAAGCACGACCGTGCCAAGTCTCACAGCACGGCCGTGCCACTTTAAAAGCACAACCATGCCAGAGTGACTGTTCCGACATGGCTTTTCGTTTGAAGACTTTTTCTTGAAGGGACTTGGCTTTTAGCCTCTAGCACTATATAAAGACATTGTATAGGCCAGAATAAGGATCCAGAATTTATTGTAAAGTTACTCTAGCAAATTATAGTCTCAATACATATTTACTTTCCATCCTTTTGAGGTGTTCTTGAGGAGAAGTAATAAAAATTCTTGAAGAGTTATTTTCAGCCCTTATTCTTCTCATCATTACAAGACTAAGTTTCCTTCTCTCTTAATCTCTATATTTCTATTCTTAAATCTTGTTTATCTTGTTTTCATAATGGCTAGTGAGTAATCCCCCTATTTCTTGGGATTGGATACTCAACATAATATGTTCATCAACTTTAATTTATGCTCTCTCTTCTTCTTTTCATCTTAAACAATCTCCTCATATTATACTAAAACGCCTACAACCATGATGAGCTCCATGCTTTGTATGAATCTCAGTTAGTTGAGAGAAGGACCTAGCGGTGAATCTCGATTAACGGAACCATATGAATTGACTGGGTTTCATTAATCATGAGAATAGATTAATGGCCTAGGGGTGCTCCTTGAGTGGAAGTACGTGGATTTTAATAAACTTAATGGGTTTTTACTAATGGACGGAACCCTCGAGAGAAAGGCCGTGTTAGTATTAAAATACATGTGTTTTAAGCCTTAATTAAGAAGTTGACACAACATAGCGTACCACCCTTGTTTTAAAATGAATCTTTAAATCTAGAGAGCATGATTAATTGACGAATATGTGAATGTTCGAGTCCCAATCCCGGGAATTCATTCAAAATAAGAGTTTCAAATCAAAGTTAGAGTAATTACAATTTATTTCTAGTCAAGTGAAACAATTTAACCCCCAACCATTTTCTTTTACTTTTTTTCTTAAAGCAATCATTTTCTAAAAGTAAACATTGTCTCTATGGGATCGACCCGCATTTGCCGTATTCTATATTATAACAACACCGTGCACTTGTGGTATTTTATAAACTAAGCCTTCGTTTAGGCCTAACACCGGCCACAAGTTGTCTAAGTACTGCCGGGCTGAGACCAAGCTGATAGGGACAGTGCCAGTCTTCATATTTCGGGCCTTGTAAGACCACCTCGCACTATTCGGATACTGGGGCTGACCCTCTTTCTCAATCCGAAAGTCTCTCATACCCAGAATGGAAAAAGCCCACAGCTGTAAACAGAGACAAAGACATGATTACAGACAGTCAAAAGTACAGACAGAGACAGAAATCTGAAAGAGGCAAAGTGGTGAATATACCTCCTAACTGAGAGATATACCCGTAACTGAGCTCCTAGTCGAACGACTAGTCAGATCCATGCCATGATAATAGGCAGCCAAGCCCGCTGCACCCCAGTTATACTGTGCAGCATGGTCCAGATCAACTAGAAGGTCCAACAAAGATAGAGAAGCAGAACACCCCCTAGTCGCAAACAAGGTGTAGGACAAAGTGAACCAAATAAAGCAACGGGCCACTGCATCGACCCGGTCACCAGTAATACCTCGGGTCTCAGCCGCAAGGATGTCAAAATAAGCTTTAATCTTCACCCATGTCACTCGGAAGCTCTTCACTGCAAACTCGTAGTCAACCAAAGCCTGTAACTGAGCCGGTGTTCGAACAGTTCCCCTTACAGCGTAAGGGACGGCCACTCTAGAAAATGGCAGACCAGTCAAAGTTGTGAAGTCGGTCGGTGTCATGGTCACCTCGCCTATCGGCAAGTGAAAATTATGGGTGGTATCCCCACCATCTCTCTCTCAAAGCCTGGATCACATCAGGGTCATTCTTCAAAGAAGGCAGGTTGGTAATGAAAGTGTAACGACCCGAAAACCTGTCTCTATTTTCTTAGTAATAAATATTTATTTAATTATTTATTTATTTATGGGTGCATTTTGTGTTTCTTAATATTTTATGTCTTGCATTTTAAATTAATCAATTGTGCTAAGTGTGAAGATAGGGGATTTAGTTGAAAAGGGTTTATGTGTTCAATGTTGTAGTGGAGGGGTTAATTGTGAAACTTTTCTTTAATATCTTAACTACTTCCCCCTCCCTCCCTCACTCTCCTGCATACTCACTCCTTCCTCACACACACACACTAGTTTCTCCCTCTCTCTCCATTGTTGTTGAGGTAAGAAAAGCTCCTCCCTTTTTCCTTCGTTTTGATCATCTTCCTCTCATTATTTCTTATTGCTCATTTTATGAAAAATGTGTAGAGCTAAGAAAATTCAAATTCCGTCATCTTTGATAAATTCCAAGTAAGTTGCTTTTCCCCCATTTATGCTAAAAATGTTCATCTTTAGCTTATATGATGCTTTAGTTGATATATGGCCTTTTGGTTGAGTTTGGAATTTGTTTACATTTTTGGTTAACTTTGTGATAATTGATTTTGGGATTTAAATCTTGGTTTGGGTTGCTAGATGTTGGTTATTTAGGTTCTTACTAGGCTTCCTTGCTGTTTGGGCACTTGGGTATCCTAGTAGAAGTGTTGGTGTTGTTGGATTGAGTTTTGGTAAGAAATTTGGGAAGAACCCAGTTCATTCTTGCCGATTTTCGGCAGAACGGGGGGTTGTGGGCGACCGCCCAAAATGGGGCGTGCGGCCGCACAACTTACTGGAAGGTTTTTGTCTTGTTGCAGGGTATAGTGGGCGACCGCACAACCAGAATTGGGCGGCCGCACAGTGGTTACTGAAGGTTATACTTTTTCTTTTTGTGTGATTTAAGAATGTGGTTCAGTCTGGGTTTTGAGTACTATTCTATTTAACTTGTATGAGCATAGTGGAACACTCAAGGGTTGTAAAGTGGTTCCGTTGTGAGCAATTGTGTTATGGAATTAGTCTAAGTATTGTTTGGGAATGTTTGGTCATCTTATGAGGTGTTCATGATTGTGCCAATCGAATTGATTTTTGGATAAGACTTGGTCTAGGTTTTAGGTGATATCCTATAGTATCTAGAGGGTTGTTATGGAACACCAAAGTGTTGGGTTTGGTCCGTATGTGATCATGTATGAATAGGTGTAACCTTTTGGGTTCGTTCGAGTGTTAAGAATTGGTTCGTTGATGAACGGATGTAAGACATGAATTGGTGATTGGGTACCTACGGTGTTGATTATCTTTAAGGTGTATTTATTCGGTTTTCCTATTTGGAATTCCAAGTGTAAGAGATGGTTGAGTTCATGGTCATAGTACTCTTTATGAGTAGACGTTTAGGGTCGTTTTGGTAATAATTATTGTACCAATTGTGAGCGACCGTTTGAGTTGTGCTCCTTATGAGTAACTCGTGGGTATCATCTTTAAGATGTGTTTGGTATGGTCCCTTATCATGGAATCATCATGTTTTAATGATCAATGTTGTTGGGATTGTTGGTAGTGGTGCCCTACGCACGTTTAATAAACGTTGTAATTGTTATCATTTATTTCATATCAATAAAGAGATGTTTTGATTATTATTGTTGTTAATGTTTACTTATAATAATCTCCGTCCCTAGTACTTGTTAAGCACTAGTATAAAGGCTAAATGATCATGGGATGATCATGTTAGATTTATGGGTACTTGTTTGGAACAAGGTACTGGACATGACCCGCTGTATGAGATTTATGTCATGGTCTATGTCGAACATATATCTCATATTAGTTATGTCATTCGAATCCTTAGACATGAAGTTATTATAGTCTTCCATTTGATGAACATCATGTTTGACATATTCAAACGCTACCTTTAACCGGGTAGTTATAAAGGGTATGATTGGCATAATCGGATTCAAGTAGGGAAGAGTAATAAGCTAAATGGATTTGTCCCTCTTCGGAGAGATGTCAAGCTTGGGCCTCTCGTAGGAATGATGTTGATGAAATGTTCGGCCGGACTCAAATGAATTGATTGGATCAATGTCATTTGGATTATCAACATATTCGGAATCGAGAAAGTATTGAACAAAGACAAGTTGACTTGTTGACCATGACTTGTGTTCAATGACATCGTGGACAAAGGGATTGTGACATATTCTAAAAGGAATGCGAACTTGTATCTAGTTATATTATTTGGGTAGGTATGACGGTTTGCTAGAACCTAATCATATCTTATGGTTTCATGAACTTAGTATAATCCTAGAGGGTCACACACAATAGAACGAATCTTTAAAAGGACTAAATTGGAATTTTCAGCAATTCTGGGCAGGCGGGCGACCGCCCACAGACTTCTTTGGGCGGCCGCACGGTGCTGTCGGGAGGCAGATTCCTAATTTGATTAGGAAACGAATTTTGGACGGATTTTGACACATGTTTCCTATTTGGAATAGGTCCTACTTGTGTATAAAAGACAAAATTCGGCCAGCACTCTTCCCCAATGATTTTGTGAGTCTCCAAAGAGTTTGAGAGAGTTTATTTTGTTCCAAGACATCCTTTGATTGAAGAACAAAAATAATACAAAATAAAATTCCATATAGTCATATTAAATTGTGAAAGTGTGTTTCATAATTTTGGTCTAGCAACCAAGATCAAGAAGCTCCTTGATATTCGTTCGTGGTGTGGATACCGCTAGAGGGTGAAGCTCATCATCTTTAAAGTTCGTGTTCTTACTTTCATTGTGATCAAGCTTCAAATCTCCACCAAGATCAAAGCTAGAATTCAAGGTCATCAAGGGTTAGTTTTTCCTCTATTCATATTGTTATATTTGATTTAATCATATAAACGGATATATGGGCTTTGGGTTTCAAAATTTTAAATGCTATATTCCGCTGCGCATGTTACATCGAAACCCAACAGTGGTATCAGAGCCCCGTTCATGTTGATTATTTCAATACCTAGATCATGTTACGTGTATATAAATTGTTTATATGCCTTGCATGATATGAATGTTGGAATATATGATGTTTATGTGTTATGTGATTTTATGTGGTTTATTGTTTTTTAAACTTTAATCACACGATTCAATCGCAATAAATAAATTATGGTGGATTCAGAATTGTTGATTATTAATTTTTGATTGGATCAAAGTTTTAATAATCGGGTAAAAACAATTTTGGGACAAAATTTTCGAATTTTAAAAATTCTGCACATTCTGATAGCACCGGGCGACCGCACAGGTCCTTTTGGGCGGCCGCACAAAAGAGTCAGAAGACTGTTTTGGTCAAAAAACAGAATCTGGAATTTTTCGAAAAATTCAACAAAACCAGTAACAGAACCAGTCCAGACCTGCTGATCTGGAATGGGTTTTGGGTAGTTGGTTTGTGTGTGGATTTTGAGTTTTGATTTTCCTATTTGTTTTTGTCTTGTGATTCTAAGATTGGTTCAAGGTTTGGATGGCTAATTTGCGTTCATCGAGATTGTGTTTCCCAAACTTGATCGCAATCAAAGTTTCAAAGATAAAACGAAGCTATAATTATGAAGAGTTCATAATTGCTAAAATTAAGAAACAAAGTTCTTGATTCAATGATTGGAGACCCATGTGGAATTGTGGATGCAATTGGCCTACGTTCATCGAGACCATCTATTGCTTAGTTTCGGCCACATGGACTACTTTCTTGGTATCTTGAATTAGTGCGGAATTGTGGATGCCTCATGGCTTAGTTTCGGCCGCACTTCTTGTTGTCTTGATTTGGAAATAATAACCAAAGTTGAAATAGTCTCATCCTCATAATTATAGAGAAACTAATGACACATGAATATCATGCTTAAATTAATGGAGATTAATTTAGTGGCTAAACTTGATGCGTAACATGTTTATATTATGTGCTCATAAATGTATTATATGCTATATGTGATGAACCTTCAAGGAAAGTTTTAAGTCTTTTTGCCATGCCATGATTAAAACACTTGTTTATACATGGGTGGTTTTGATGTGGGTTCGCCTCCGCGAAGTGCATTAAGTTTATTCATGTATGAGCAAGATGAGGTTCATTAATTTAATGTGGGCTTGCCTCCGCAAGGTGCATTAAATTGAATGGTTCCTATGCGTTTAAAATGGTTGGACTTAATTAGGCGTCAAAACAGTTTTGGGCCTAGGCAAAAGATGAGATTAAACATGCTTTGGAAATTGGATTTCTCAAAGAATCTCATAAAAGAACCTAAGAATCATATGGGATATGATTGACATGATCGTCTACCTAATTAATTTAGTTTTTGAGCGGTCCGCCTCCGTGGACTCAAAAGTTAAATTAAAGTTGGATCTTAGCCCAATTAAATTATATTATACATTGGATGTATATGAAGGTTATATAATTTAGTGGGAGTATTTTGTTTGAAAAATACATTATTTATTTCTTTAATGAAAAACGGGTACTTATTAAATTTTGGAAATTTTGCATATTTGTAGATAATGACTACTAACACTCAATCAATTTCGTTGCGATCGATCCTTGAGAAGGATAAGCTCCAAGAGAATGGTACTAACTTCATGGATTGGATCCGTAGCCTAAGAATTGTTCTTAGGCAAGAAGATAAGTTGTACATTCCCGATGGGCCTCTTCCTACTGAACCAGAACCTACTGCCCCTAGGGCAGAAAGAGACAGTTACAAGAAGCATCGTAATGATTCTAGAGATGTAAGTTGTCTCATGCTTGCTACTATGTGCTCAAAACTCCAACAAAGTTTGGAACATTTGGAAGCCTATGAGATAGGCGTGGAGTTAAGAGCCATGTTTCAAGAGCAAGCTAGGAAAGAGAGGTACAAGACCATTGTTGCATTCACTACTTGCAAAATGAATGAAGGGCAACAAGTGAGTCCTCACATGCTGAAAATGAAAGGTTATGTAGAGAACCTTGAGAAACTTGGCTATCCAATCCCATTGGAGCTAGCCACGGATCTTATTCTTAATTCATTGCCTAAAAGTTATAATCAGTTTGTGATGAATTATAACATGCATGGAATGGATAAGAATCTCTCCGAGTTGCATGGGATGCTCAAAACTGCGGAGATGAAGATTGCGGAGAAAGGTTCTCCCATGCTCTTAGTTCATGATGGGAAGAAGGCTGGTGCCAAAGGAAAGGGTAAGAAAGTTGTCAAACCCAAGATAAGCAAGGCAAGTGTTGCCAAGGCTTCTGAGGCAAAACCCGATTCACAAAAGGATGCAATCTGTTTCCATTGTCAAGAGATTGGTCATTGGAAACGTAATTGCAAGGCTTTCTTGGAAGAGCAAAAGAAGAAGAAGGGCAGCAAGGCTGCGTCGACTTCAGGTATCTATATGATAGATATTCTCCTTTCTACCACTGATTCTTGGGTATTGGATACCGGATGTGGTTCTCACATTTGTTTAAATGTGCAGGGTCTAAAGAATAGGAGACTACTTAAAGAGGGTGAAGTAGACCTACGCGTGGGGAATGGAGCAAGAGTTGCTGCATTAGCCGTAGGGACTTATGAAGTCACTTTACCTTCCGGATTAATTCTTGTTTTGAACAATTGTTATTATGTTCCGGATTTAAGCAGAAATATTATTTCAATTTCTTGTTTGGATAATGAAGGTTTTAAGTTTCTTATTGAGAATAAGAAATTTTCTATTTATTTAAATGATGTGCTTTATGGTATTGCTAATTCATTTAATGGCCTTTATATCTTGAATGTCAAGAATGAAAATAATGACAATGTCTATCATATAAATAAGAAATCTAAACCTAACGATGTAAATCATACCTATTTATGGCATTACCGTCTTGGACATATTAATGAGAAGCGTATCTCAAAACTCCACGGGGACGGACTTTTGGGTTCATATGACTTAGAGTCATATGATACTTGTGAGTCGTGTCTTCTTGGAAAAATGACTAAGACACCTTTTACCAAGTTGGGTGAAAGGGCAACCGACTTATTGGGGTTGATACATTCCGATGTATGCGGACCATTAAGTAGTAATGCTAGGGGAGGATTTCAATACTTCATAACCTTCACTGATGATTATAGTAGATTTGGGTATGTTTACCTAATGAAACATAAAAGTGAAGCATTTGAGATATTTAGAATATTTCAAAATGAAGTAGAAAAACAACTTGGCAAAAGTATTAAGGCACTTCGATCAGATCGTGGTGGAGAATACTTGAGTCAAGAATTTGATGATCATCTTAAGAATTGTGGAATAGTTTCACAATTGACTCCACCCAGAACACCACAATGGAATGGTGTGTCCGAGAGGAGAAATCGGACTTTGTTAGACATGGTTCGATCAATGATGAGTCAAGTTGATCTTCCAATATCCTTTTGGGGTTACGCTCTAGAAACCGCTGCTTTTACACTGAATCGTGTTCCAACTAAATCGGTTCAAAAGACTCCATATGAGATGTGGAGCGGAAAGAAAACTTGTTTATCTTTCATGAAGATTTGGGGTTGCGAAGCTTTTGTCAAAAGACTTGTCTCTGACATACTTGCACACAAATCTGACAAATGTATTTTCGTGGGATATCCAAAGGAAACTAGAGGATATTACTTTTACAACTGAGAGGACAACAAAGTGTTTGTTGCCTGAACTGGTGTCTTTCTAGAGAAAGAGTTTCTCTCCAAAGAAATCAGTGGGAGTAAAATAAATCTTGAAGAAATTCGAGACCCAGAAAATAACATTGAACCAATAGTGGAACAAGAACAAGAACCACAAGGAGTTGTGGAACCTGTTCAAAATACACAAGCAACTCGCAAATCTAGTAGGTTACGATCCGAGCCCGAGAGATACGGATTTCTTGTAACGGATAGTAATGAGGTGGAAATCATTGAGAATGATGAACCGACAACCTACCAATAGGAGATGTCTTCTCCTGATTCGTATAAGTGTCTTGGAGCCATGGAATCTGAATTGCAATCCATGCAATACAATCAAGTTTGGAATTTGATTGATGCGCCCGAAGGTGTAAAAACCATAGGATGCAAATGGGTCTTCAAGAAGAAGACTGACATGGATGGGAAGGTTCATACTTACAAAGCTAGACTTGTAGCGAAGGGTTATAGGAAAGTTCATGGTATTGACTATGATGAAACCTTTTCACCCGTAGCAATGATCAAATCTATAAGAATTATGCTTGCTATTGCCGCATATCATGACTATGAAATATGGCAAATGGACGTCAAAACCGCTTTCCTAAACGGAAAACTCCAAGAGGATGTGTATATGACACAACCAAAAGGTTTTGAACAAAATTCTAAAGTATGCAAATTGCAGAGATCCATCTATGGATTGAAGCAAGCTTCAAGGAGTTGGAATCTCCGTTTTGATGAATCGGTCAAAGAGTTTGGATTCATCAAGAACGAAGATGAACCTTGTGTATACAAGAAGATTAGTGGGAGCATAGTGCTATTCCTTGTTTTATATGACATATTACTCATTGGAAACGACATTCCTACACTTCAGTCTGTGAAGACTTGGTTAGGAAAGTGCTTCGCAATGAAAGATATGGGTGAAGCCGCATATATTCTTGGCATTAAGATCTATAGAGATAGATCAAGGAGGCTACTTGGTTTAAGCCAAAGTACATACATTGACAAGTTTCCTATTTGGAATAGGTCCTACTTGGAATAGGTCCTACTTGTGTATAAAAGACAAAATTCGGCCAGCACTCTTCCCCAATGATTTTGTGAGTCTCCAAAGAGTTTGAGAGAGTTTATTTTGTTCCAAGACATCCTTTGATTGAAGAACAAAAATAATACAAAATAAAATTCCATATAGTCATATTAAATTGTGAAAGTGTGTTTCATAATTTTGGTCTAGCAACCAAGATCAAGAAGCTCCTTGATATTCGTTCGTGGTGTGGATACCGCTAGAGGGTGAAGCTCATCATCTTTAAAGTTCGTGTTCTTACTTTCATTGTGATCAAGCTTCAAATCTCCACCAAGATCAAAGCTAGAATTCAAGGTCATCAAGGGTTAGTTTTTCCTCTATTCATATTGTTTTATTTGATTTAATCATATGAACGGATCAATGGGCTTTGGGTTTCAAAATTTTAAATTCTATATTCCGCTGCGCATGTTACATCGACACCCAACAGGGCTCTCTATGAGAAACCCTGTTTATCGGTGTTGGACTCTCTATGAGGAACTTCTTGTGTTCATTGTTGTTGAACTCTTCATGAGTAATCGTTTGCATCTTTATGGTGATTATTTGGTATGGTTCCCTACTTTGGAATCTTTGGTTGTTTATCGAGCTAGTATTTATTACTTAGCATTTATTTGAAAGTCCAGCTGGTTACTTGTGTTCGAGTCAGGCAATGGATAATGTTATAATGGCACGAGCCAAGTCCAGTATAGCATCGCCCATCGGTCCTTCTTTCCCCTTCTAGATGGCCTTGGTTGGGATGAGCTAGCTCCATTAGTGAGTATTCTAGCTAGACGTTTTGGGTATGACTCTGTGTCATTTCCCCTGTCCTTTGTGACATGTTACATTGTTATGGTTCCGGTACCGGGGTTGTCATCTTCAGCTGTTTATGCTACTATGAATATGGTTTGATTGATTGATTGGTCAGTTCTGACCGGGGTTCTCTTCAGCTGTTATGCTGCTATTGTTGATTGCTTGATCGGTTGAAGCTGCGCAGCGATTGTTCTATCAGTTTGGTGAAACCTTGGCTTGGTATCCTTTGTAACGTGTTTGTTTCAGCTTTATGTACTGCATGATGAGCTGGTCGTTATTTCCAACCGGTATGGGACGGTTGCGATAGGGAGCCTCTCATTTGTTGTTATGTGATTGTGCATTATGAATGCTTATTGTTATATTCCTGTTCATGACAGCATGGCACTTAGATGCATTTAGTAGCTTACTGAGATTTTATCTCACCCCGTTTCTTTTTATCTTTGTTGTTTTCCTTACCCCCCCCCCCAGGAAAGCAAGTGGTAGCGTTGTGAGGTCCGTTGTAGCGAGAATCTTCTGAGCAGGTTGACCTCCTTTGGGGTAGTTGCTCTTCGGAGCCTTTATGTATTTTGTTGTGAGATCGAGGTAGTACAGTGTTGTGTAAATACTGTTATCCGTTGAGTTTTTATATTATTAGTTGTTCTTGCTTCCGCACTTGTAGATTGTCTCCGAGTTAAAATCTCGTGAGGTGTTGTTTAATGGTATTGGTTTATAGTTGAATTCACGCGCCCGGTTTGATATTTTGCATTTTGGAGATGTACATTATCTAAATTTTATGTTTACGGATTTTAGAATTCTTCGGGGCGTGACAGAAAGGACCAAAACAAGTTCCCGAATCCCGAGCCCGGACGTTCTTAGGTAACTTCTTCCATATAGAGACAGGCGCCTAAGCCCCACCTCGAATCTCAGATAAACGGGTCCATTTCTGAAAAGAAACAAGAGGCAAAGAAAAATTCGTCAGCATAACTACTAGAAAATGACCAAGCCCAACATGAAAAAAATTCCACAACATGGCAAATTCACAACGTGCAAACAAGTGTGTGAGCATGTAAATGGGTGTACAAACACTTCTGTCAAGATGAATCAGCAATGACAGAAAGATGCAGCCATGATCGACAAGAAGGGTTACAATAGCAGTATCGCAGCAAAGAACGGTACAACCCTAGAATGCGAAATCGACAAAGAGGGTGTGAAACTCTTACAAAACCCGCAGAAACAAAGTGGGAGATATGAGTATGAGCCTCATAGGTCAACATCCTTGGGTCCATGGCTTCAACCCCAATTTCGGCATCCTCTCCCATTGGCATGTCAAGAGGAGGGTATTGATGAGAACTCGACATGTTTTCACAAAGAAATAAGCCTCAACTCAAGAAAGGAAATGTTTGGGGGTGTTTTCCTCGCAGGAATTCGACTCATAATGTAAGCTGTTTGGCAAGTTTTTGAACTTGGTTCGTGCAGAATGAGCAGATTCTGTATTCATATGCTGAACTTAAGTGCAACGCGCGTGCCTCCCGCTATGCCTCCGAGACGCGTGCGCATCCCATAACAGCGCTCAGACGCGCGCGCCTCCCATTTCCTGACAGGTCCAAGTTCAATTTCCCATGCAGGAATAAATGCATCACATCAATTCCTATCCACTCTCATCCAAGTTTTCATTTCGGCCATTGGGGCGTTTCAAGCAACAAACTCCGCAACGGACACTGTTAATCTAACGGTTGCAAAAATCTTTATTCAAGGCTAATCTCAGCATTTTCTCTCGAAAAGGGGAAAAACTCAGGAAAATTTATGGTCCGCAGTCAACTGTGCCCACAGCCTACATAAGTCAACAACATATAGCAAATGCGGCTCCGAACAGCATAGCAAATGCGGCTTCAAACAGCATACAGCAAATGCGGCTCCGAACAGCATAGCAAAAAGCTGCTCCGAATAGTAAGCAAATGCGGCTTCAAACAGCATACAACAAGTGCGGCTTCAAACATCATACAACAAGTGCGGCTTAAAATAGCAAGTAAATGCGGCTTCAAACAGCGTATAGCAAGTGCGGCTTCAAACAACAAGCAAATGCGGCTTCAAACAGCATACAGCAAATGCGGCTTCAAACAGCAAGAAAATGCAGCTTCAAACAGCATACAGAAAGTACGGCTTCAAAAAGCATACAACAATTGCGGCTTTAAACGGCATACAGCAAGTGCGGCTTCAAACAGCAAAACAGAAAATGCGGCTCCAAACAAAAATTTGGTCCATGGTGAACCACTGAAATCACCACCCCTTCCGTCAGTAAAAGCCACTCACACAGGGAGCGCACTTCTATCCTTGTAATTTCAAAATTCCTGCTTTCATTGAGTCTTTGTTTTTTCCTGGTGATGTCCTCGGCGGATGTCTTTCTTTCGTCGGCGCGTTTTGCTTCGCAATCCAAGCCGCCGAGGGGCTCTGTAGACACCCCGCCTTGGGCCGCTCACCCCGATTGCACATTTGATTTTGTGTTTCTTCTGGGTTTAAGTGTTTTTCGTTAGTTTCTGTTACTTCTGTTAAGTTCCTGACTGATTCCGTTAAGTTCAGGGACTAAACTGAATAACAGTTCTAACTTTCCAGTCCATTCTATCAAAAATGCCTTTTCAAAGTCGCGCCCCTCCACCTCCATAGGTCAGACGCTCGCGCCTTTCGCCTTCATAGGCCGGAGGCGCGCGCATCTGGGCGTCAGTTACAGATTCTGTCCAAGAATCCCTCCCTTGCTCAATTTACATGATTTTGCCCGGGAATTCCCTCTTTGTGACTTCGTTTTGGCACCAAAAACAACTGATTTTCACCTATAAAAACCCCTCTTCTTTACCATTGAAAGGGGGAGGACTTTTGAGATAAAAAAATGATACCAAAACTCTTAAGGCATTTTCAAGCATTTTCTCCAAAGAAGCCCTTGAAGACTCTTGAATTTTAGGTACTTTTTTACTTCTCTCTTTTCTCTTTTCTCTCATCTCAAACTCTTCTTTTATTTTTCATCAAAGTGTGCAATCACCCAAACCATTTTGGGACATGACACCAAAATCCACTTCATTCCATTGAAGTCGGCCAAGGAGTTATCTCCCCATATTCAAACCCCTCTTTTTATCCCCTTAACTCATTTTAAAAGAGTAGGAAGAACACATTTTTTATGTAGATTATGAACAAGCAAGACCAACGTTAGTTGGGAAAAATGGGTGTTTAAGTACTTCTCATTTCGTAACCTAACCCCCGAACCTCAATACAAGAATCTCTGGTTTTCGTAACAAAACTTAGGCTATATTAGGTTTTTCTTATGTTCCATTAAAAAGACAGGTGTCGACTCTAAACACTAAAACCAAGTTAGACATCCCAGGATAATCCGCCCGCTCTAGCCTAAAGCGCGTGGGTTGCCCGCGCCCCGGGGTATCTACACCGTGTCCGCGACCTTGTTTTCAAAATTCACACGTCCTTGACTTTAAGCCGGTTTTTGTCCGAGGGAATTTTTGGTCAATCCTATTCTCTTCAAAAGATCATAAAACGATCTCAAATGTGGACATCAAATGAAATGAATGTGATTTATTCAAAATTGCCAAAGACTCTCACGTAGACCGTAACGAGAATGGTGGATCCCTGAAATGGTATAGGCCCTTCGTTTGGGGCTTATGACAGCCATAGGAACAGGTGAAAAACATTGGTCCTATACTCGGGAGAAGGAATCCACTGTTCCAGGAATTAATCAAGATAAGGTGTCAAAACTAAGCGATGTGCTTGTCTGGCTTCCTAGGGTTCTGTGCGTTGTTTTATTTTCAATCTTTCGAAATAAAATCATTTTGCATTCTTCATTTCCTAAAGCATCATTCTTTTGCACATAAAATACCGTCCCCTTTTGAAAACGAAAACATTTTTTCCAATCAATTTTTTAGAGGGAGAATCTTGCTTGTTCTTCTAGCGCGATATTCAGGGTTTGTTCAAAGCACTTCTTTGATCAAGCCCTACTTCAACTTCTCTCGAATCATTATGGATGAAGAACAAAATGATCAGAGGTTTGTGCCGTCAACAGGGCTTCAAGCCTGGTTAGATTAGAATCTGAAGGCTCACTCCGACAGAATAATGGAACATATGAGAACTCAGCAGGAGGCAGTGCTTGTTACTTGGGTTCAGTTGCGGTGGTGAGGCACAAACCAATCAGAGGCAGAATGTGAATGGTCTCAATCTTGATCCAAACGCCAATTAGAATAACGGTCCAAACCCCAACCCCAATGACAATCAGAATGGAAATGGAAATGGCCACACTGGCCAAAATGATCCCCATGTCACTGTCCAAAATGTCATCCCTACACAATTAAACATCACAGTCAACCCATCTCAATTCCCTCCTAACCATAATGCCTACCTTCAGTATATGCAAACCCTCTACCCCAATGGTGTGAACCCTACTGGAGCTTTTCTCGATCAAGGGGCATCTCAAGCTTAAGGCTTCAACTTCGCCCTTCATAATGGTGTTCCACAAGTTCCTCTCACTAAATAGGATCTCGAGATCAAAGAATTGAGGGAGATGTTAAAGAGTGTTATAAAAGGATTCTCTTCAGACTCTTTGAAGTTGGCCCCTCATACGGTCCTCCCATAAAAATTCAAAATGCCTGACGTCGAGAAGTTTGATGGTACTGGCTGCCCCATGGCGCACCTAAAGTCATATGCCTATGCTATGCAATCGCGTGGGGTAAACACATCAGCGATGGATTCCAATTTTCACTTGACTTTAGTTGGACCAGCTAAACAATGGTTTATAACTATGGATACTAGTTTGATCGACGATTGGTCCAAGCTCGTAGATTAATTTCAGAAACGATACAAAGATAATTCAGGTTGGGAAAAGAGCCGCCGTGATCTTGATTCTTGTGCCTAAAGAGAGAAGGAGAGTTTCTCTGAGTTTGCTAACAGATGGAGAAAGAAGGTTGCACAAACCTTGGATAGGCCCAATATTGTTGAACATACTCATATTTTCCTCAAGAATCTCCAGCCGTTTTACGCCGAAAATATGAAATACCTCCCCTTTCCTGACTTTGCTTCCATCTTGGATGTGGGATCTCGAATTGATGAGGATATCCGTACTGGTGTGATTAAGATTGGCTCCCATCCTCCATCATACCAATATCGAGCACCAGCTGAAGCCCCGCAAGCGGCTGTCAACAATATTGTTTCTCCCGATAAAAATGGAAGTTCAGTCGATGCTCTAGGTACTCGTGAACCGAATGTTCCAAAAAAGAGGATCCTTCGTAATGGCAGGCACTTTGATGATTTAAATGCCCCACTCTCTGTTATGATTTAAGGACTAAGCGCTCAAGGATTTCTAAAACCCTTGGAAGGATATCAACCGGAGTACCCTACACGTGGAAAGAAAGATAGGTTCTGTCAATATCACCAAAATCCCGTCCATGACACTGACTCACGTTGGGCACTCAGGAAAGCCGTCCAGGATATCATCGACAGTGAAGTTATCCCGAAGCCACCTCCGAAGGCTTGATGTTTGAAGGTGTTATCCTAGGGGCTCCTTGACCCCCGAGGAAGGTACTTTCTTTTGCCACGATGACCGTAACTTGCCACCATGAAAGAGTTTGTGACATTTTTTGCTAAATAATGGAATCTTAATGACCCGATGGGATATGTCTCTTTTGCTGTGAATAGGCAACACCGTCCAACTCTAATCTCTTTTGTTTTTCGGGCCCGTTCTGAAAATGCTCACTCTTTCTTTTTCCTTCCAAATCAAAACTTGCGTGTCATATTTTGTACAAATTTTAGTTGATTGCTTGTCTTGTAAAATATGTTTATAGTCAATGAACTCAGCTTATAATTAAGTGCTTCTTAATCACGCAAAAGATTAATCTCACTTAATTAAAATCCAATAATAAAAATGAACTAATTTTAGACTGCGATTAATTAAGATGAGAACTAGATCCATGAAGGTGAAAAGTGAAGTTCACAAAGGCGATCAATGGAGTTCCCAAAAAACGCTCAATCAATCGAAATTCAAAGGCAATTTGGCGCAGATCCAAGGTGGCCCATCCAAGGATCGGGAGCGAGAAATGATCATGATTACTGTGCGGGTGTTGTTAATTTTTCTGTCAATGTATTATATGTTGTAAGTTTGTGTTATGTTCTGCATTGTAAACTTACAAATGTTATGAGTTTATGCTTTACAAAATTTTGTTATGTTAAAAAAAAAAAAAAGATGAGCACAAAAAAAACAAAAAAAATTATTATTATCTCGTCTTATTCTCGTACATTATTTTATTCTTTATATATATCACATGTATCATACATAATTATTCTCTACCCCATTGAGCGAGTACCATCAACAACGGCAACTGGTGACTCTCGCTAGAGACCTTATGCTCTTAAACCGTCTCTTACACTGAGAGGTTAAAAACTCTTACCCCAAAATTTTTTAGAGTTAAACATTTTCCCTTAACATACTAACCTCTCAACTTTAGAGGTTAGAGACCAAAAGTCAGACAGCCTCCAGAGACTCCATCAAGATTGAAAACAACGACAACGACAGCAACGAAAACAATGAGAAGGACCTCCCACCCACGAGGTCAACAGGTGGTGCTAATTATGACAATTGTTTGATGGTGTAGATACACCGAGAGAAGCCCACTACTTGCCTAGAGCGGTGGAAGGATCCTATGATGTCTAATTGATTTTAATTGTTAGAGTTGCCACCTATTTTATTAAGGGAACATAAGAAAAACCTAAAGATAGCCTGATTTATGTTACGAAACCAAAGATTCGGGAGAGAAGGGTTCGGGGGTTAGGTTACGGAGTGGGAAGTACTTAAACACCAACTCCGCCCCGCTAACACGGGTCTTGCTACTAAATGTGTTCTAATGCTAAAAATTCATTCTTTTAATTATACTAATTTGTGCTAACAATTACATGGAAAGGAAAAGGGGAATTGCAAAAGAGAAATAAAAAGTAACTTGTTTTATTGATGTTTATGTCAAAGGTTACATGTAATAACCTTGTGTAGACACCCCATTTTGAACGTTCATTCATGATTATACTACTTATGTGTCTAGCCTTTGATTTGGGTTGAAACTCGTTAAGTTTGACATGTTTCGTTATGTTTCTGACTGACTTCATTAGTTAGGGGCCGAAATGAACATTAAAACTTCTGCAGAGGGCAAAATTGTGATTCAAACACAAGATGCCTTGTACGAGACATCCCCCTTGACAGACGGGTTTCAGCAGTTTCCTTGTTGATCTCAACCTCATTTCTTGGCAAACACTCCACAAACCGGGAAAGAAAGGAAGGACGATCTAAGAGTCCAAAAATAACTCCTTGAGAATCGTGTCTTTGATTCCCATCCAACCTTAACCCCTTGGCTTGATCCCTAAATCAAGAAAGCCTATAAATATAGAGGTTCTTGAACTAAAAACCTCTAAGGGTCATTCATTGTTTCAAAACCACTAAAAATCTGATCAAGAAGGCTCTCATAATCAGTCTCTCTCCCTTACCCACGAAATTTACAAGACCATAACACAAATCAAGTCAAGTTCTTTGGATCGTCAAGGCCGTCTGTCAAGGCCATCCATAGGATTCTCGAAGAACGCTTAGGTAACTCCTTTGTTTTCTCTCTTCTCATCTCCTTCTTTGCTTTGAAGTAGCATGATTCTATCGAAAAGATCATCCTAGAGCCTCTCCAATCCATGGATATGGTCTCGAAGCACATGATCCGACATTCCAAATAAATAAGACATTATTTATTTGGCTCTCTTTGTACTTTGTTTGCATAATTTTATAACGATGATGATGATTTCGTAGCAAGACCACTCCTAGATTGGGTGCTCCTTGACCTTCCCAATCCATAACTTAGCCCCCGAATCCAAGATCTCAAGGTCCGTGTTCCGTTAAAAATGGTGGCGACTCACAATAAATCAAGCAACAATCAAGTCCTTACAACCAAACCCGAAAGGCAAAACGCGCGAATGGCGGCGAAAAGGGCGCGCGCTCACAGTGGCGACTCCGCTGGGGAAGAATCATCATAAGAGGACTAGACTTGCGTTGAAAAAATCGTCATCATTCAAAAATTCTACAGATTCTGTACTGTTCTTGCTCCCAGACTGGGATGTGTTAGTACCCGATCTAAAAATGAGTTTATTAGGGTTTTCCCAAATATACAAGGACTTTATAGGAGTTAGAAACCTTGTAAAGACTTATCCCGAATTCCCAAAATATAGATCAATATTCTAGAATGTACCAAAAATGGCCAAAATAGGGTTTCCTTATCTCAGATCAAACCCTAACTTGAAAATCACGTCAGACGGAGGACTTGGCCACGCGGCCACTTTCGACCTTGGCCACGCGGCCACATCTGCCTCAGGTGATCTGGACCGTCAGATCTCTCCACCAGTTTGTTATATAAAGGCCTCCCTTGCCTCATAATTAAGGATCCGAAATTTAGAGCTCTTATGTGGTGATTTTACTCCCAAATCAAGTCATTCAAGCATTCAAGAACACTCTCAAGAATCCTAAGAAGATCTAGGTTTATTTCTTGTCAACATAGGTAAGTTTTCTAACTTTTTCTTCATGTTCTTACTATGTTCTTAGTGTAGATCCATAATATTCATGTTTTGATTACATGTTATTTCATAGCCGATGATGATCTAAGGTTCATCAACCCGAACATTATCTAGGAACTACTTCTAAACCCTAATCTTTAGGTAATTTTCCCCTCATTATGCATGATCCCGATTCTTCTACCATTCTAAATTCTTCTCAAACTACGCTGACCTGAGCTTCTCGCATTGTTAGGAACGTAGGAAATCTTCGGATCCGGTCTCAAACACCGCACACAACCTACACCGCATCATGATAGAAAGACCGATCATTCGGGCGATAGGAGTGATAATGCTTAATATTCTTCTCTTGTCGTAATTTGACCGCCGAACCCATTTACATGCTTTTTCTCAATATTTTGGCTAATTAAAACGGCATGGTGACTCCTATATTTTTAATGTTGCTATGAATATCTCAATTTTAAACACACGTATTCACATTGGCGACTCTGCTGGGTACTGCATTGAAACTTTTTCAAACTTAGTGGGTCTAACTTTCGTTCACATCATGATGTTTGCCATGTTCTTACATGTACCTCTTACTTTAGCCACGTTCTTACATGCCCTCTATAATTTAGCCATGTTCTTGCATGCACCGTACATTTTTCCATGTTCACACATGCACCTCATATTTTGCTATGCTTCATACGCTCCTTGTACTATACCACTTCGTCACATGTACCTTGTATTTTTGCCATGTTAACACTTGTGCCTTGTATTTTTACCATGTCAATACATGTATTTTTATACATTCGCTATGTTCACCCTAGTACTAATGACAAACAAAACTTTGTTATGCTCCCTTGTACATTCTTATATTTTCTTATCTCTTGCACTGCATTTAATACATACCAACATCAAGAACTTCTCTTTTTCTCCATAAAAAGAATTAGTTTCTTGCCACACACTACCACTAGTCCGTGTTAGCACTGCACATGTCCCTTATTACCCTCAGAGCATTCGATGTGCATAAATTAGTGGTGCTATTGTTGCCCTCTTTCGAGACACTCGTTTCCTACGCTCACCGTGTACGCTTTGCGAGCAGTGGGAGCCTTTTATCCTACCCGTGTTAACCCACACGAAGAGATTAAGACACTCCTTGGACCAACCAATTAGGATGTAAATAATGCAAAACTTTTCATAAAATAAAACATGCATTGCATCTAGGAAACCTCTAGGACCCTCCGAGTTCCATTGCTCATTCCTTGGTCCATCTATCAAAACTCGTCATATTGACCTGTCTAGGTTACCTACCTATTACGTTTGACCCATCTAGGTCTACCCATCATCGTGATCCATTTGGGTCTACCCTTCATCTCGACCTGCTTTGGTCAAAACCTTATCACCTTTGACCTCTTAGGTCAACCTTATCCACCTTTTGACCTCTTAGGTCAACCTTTGACCCCCTAGGTCAACCTAATCGCCTTCGACCTCTTAGGTCAACCCTTGACCTCCTCAGTCAACCTTATCACCTTTCGACCCATTAGGTCAACCTTATCCGCTTTTGACCTCTTAGGTCAATCTTTGATTCCATAGGTGAACCCAATTACCTTTGACCTTAACCCGCTTAGGTCAAACCGTCATCTTGACCCACCGTTGTCCTGACCAACCTAGGTCACCCCGTCTCGACCCATCTAGGTCCACGCACCATCCTTGACCCATTTAGGTCAACTTGTCTGTCTTAGGTTAAAACTACCCCTTCACCCATCTAGGTCAATCCTTGACCCGCTTAGGTCGACGTACCTATCTTGGATCCATCTAGGTCAATCTCCAACCTCCCTTGGTCAACAAACCCGAATAGGCCAGCCTACCCGTATTTGACCTGTCTAGGTTGATCATTAACCCGCTTAGGTCGACTTACCTCCCTTTGACCCGTCTAGATCAATCATCTAGGCCAACCAACCTACATTTGACCCACCTAGGGAAAACCACATCTGTCCATCTGTAACCTGCTACCTTAATCCATTCACCATATAGGTCAATCCAACCCTTCTCATTTAGGACAAGATACCCTTCACCCATCTAGGTTAACCTACCATTATCGACGCGATCCTTCTTGACCAACCTCTTGGCTTATTTAGGTCAAACCTTAAGTCAAACCTTACCCGACTCCTATAGGCCTTCCTCACCCATGCTTGACCAAGGACCGAGTCATCTCCCTCTTTTCAACCCCTATGGTCATCTCTCATGTCACGACCCGAAATCTAGGCTCTATTTTATTGGTAATAAATACTTATTATTTATTTATTTGCTTATTTATTTATTTAAATTATTATTTATTTAAATAATTATGTGTGCATTTTATGTGTTATAATAATTCATGCCTAGCATTTTATTTGTGTTAATTGGGTAGAAGGGAGATATGGGTTTATTTGTGCTAGCTTAGTGAGGAGGGGGCCTAGGTGTAAGTTTTCAAATTATTTTTAACTACTCCCTCCCTACTCCTTCTCTTCTCCCTCATCATTCTTCCAGCAACTCTCTCTCTCTCCATTGTAAAGGGTAAGCTTCCTCTCCCTTCTCTCTTCATTATCTTCCTCTTCCTCTTGTTATTTCTCATTTCTTAAAACATGAATCTTGTTTAGATCGTCAATAGGATCGTAGGAGGCCAAAAATATTTGGAATCCATCAACTTTGAGAAAATCCGGGTAAGTTACTTTCTCCCTTCTCTCTTCATTATCTTCCTCTCCCTACGGATGACAATGTTGCTCGAAAAGGTATCCTTCTTGTTTCTCGTTGTAATTGCTGTCAAAACCCTTCCTTAGAAACTATTCATCACATTCTGCTACAAGGAGATATTGCTTTAAAAGTTTGGCTGTTTTTTGGAAATATGCTTGGCTTTCTTGTTTCGGGTATCACCCTCTCGCAAAGGCTGGTTTCATGGCAAGCTTGCAAGCATCCTAAGCTTAGTCGAGTGGTTTTATGGTTAAGTAACATTATCCCTGGTTTTATTTGTTGGGAGCTTTGGAAGCATAGGAACAAATGTCGATTTGATGGTATTGCTCCTAATCTGGATAAAGTGCTTAATGGCATTCAACTCCAAATTAGTGATATTGTTCGGGCTCACAAGCTTTCTTTCAAAATTCTGCCCTCTGACTCTTATATTGCTCAATATTTCAATATGCCTACGGATGTCCCTCCTATAGTTCATGCTAAAATTGTCACTTTGAACCCTCCTATTATGGATCAAGTTAAGCTCAATTCGGATGGAGCTTCTAGAGGTAATCCAGGTATTGCATCGGGTGGTGGAGTGTTGCGTAGGCATGATGGCTCATTTATCTTTGCTTACTCTCGGTTCTATGGTAATGCCTCTAATATGGTTGCTGAAGCTAGGGCCGCCCTTGATGGAATCTCTCATAGCCATTTGTTGGGTTTTCATTCTGTTTGGCTTGAAGTGGATTCCGAAGTGTTGTATCATATTTTGAACCGGAAATACAAGATCCCATGGGAGATTTGGTACTTTGTCCAAGCTATTTTCAGATTTATGGAGGAGATCACCATCAAAGTGTCTCATGTTTATAGGGAAGGTAATAAAGTGGCTGATTTTCTTGCAAATCATTCGGCTAATGAGCAAACAGATTTTGAGTTTTATTCTTTGGAATCTTGTCCCCGGATGTGCCAAAGCATGCTTCATCTTGATAGGATTTCTTATCCTAATATTAGATCTTAGAATTTTCCGGTTTTTTAATTGTTCTGTTCCCATTTCTTTTGGATAGGGCCCCTCCTTTTTTGTAGAGGATCTTATGGTTTGTATAAGACCTCCCCCTAGCTTTCTCTTTCGGTGGTAAGGCCGTCATGTCCCCCACCTTGTTTTTGTTATTTTTTCCTTTTATTTATAAAATCTAGGGAGTACCGTCTCCTTTCGCAAAAAAAAAAAAAAAGAAGATTGGGTTGGTTTTGGATTTGGGGTTGTTAATGGTAGAAACCCAGATTTTTGGCCGGAATTTGCCTTTCTGGGCAAGGAGGCGCGCGCACCCTCCCATAGGAGGCGCGCGCACCCTTATGTCCCTCTTGAGCAAAAATGCTTCTGTTTCATGGAGGCGCGCGCACCCTCTCCTCCTCCAATGTTGATTTCCCCTCTGTCGAAGGGAGGCGCACGCACCCTTTTATATGAAGCGCGCGCACCCTCATTTACCTTTTGGCGCAATTTTCCTTCTGAATCCAGGAGGCGCGCGCACCCTCCCATAGGAGGCGCGCGCACCCTCTCCCCTGTTGTGAAATTTATTTCCCCTTTTTGTCCAATCTTTCGAGGGCCATATCTTGTTCATCCGGACTCCGTTTTAGGCGTATAAATTATCGTTTTAAAGCTCTCCTTAAGCTCTTCGAGATGAGTGAGTAAATTTGGTTGAGTACTCGAATTAAATGGATCCTTTGTGGTCAAATGTGATATGGGAATTGTGTTATCATTGTTAAGATTGTTGGAACACTTTAATGGTGTGTTGTTGGTTCATTTCACTTTCTTGGTGACTTCTTGGTATGGTTCCCTACTTTGGAACCCTAAGTTGTTTAATTAAGCTAGTATTTATTACTTAGCATTTATTTGAAAGTCCAGCTGGTATTTGTGGTTGTGTCGGGCGATGTGAGATATTGTGATGGCACCGGCCAAGTCCATTATGGTGTCGACCATTGTTTTGCCCTTATTTTCCTCTTCCAGATCGGCCTTGGTTGAGACGTTTGGAGCATGACTTTGTGGCATGGCTCTCGCCCTTTATGGCACATTTCTTTGTTATTGGTTCCAGTACCGGGGATTTCTCTTCAGCTTTCATGCTATTATGAAGATGTTGATTTGGTTGATCGTTGAAGCTGCGTAGAGACCTTTATTTGGTTATATCAGTTTAGAAAACCTTGGCTATATCCTTTGTTATGTGTTTATTTCCGCTGCTATCTGTTATGTGATAACTGCTATGTGCTACCTATGATTTGTTATTGTATATTGCATCATCGCATGTCATGTAGTTGCATTAGTAACTTATTGAGATTTATCTCACCCCCTTTCTTTTTATCTTTGTTTTTCCTTAACCCCCCCCCCAGGTGGAAAGGATTAGACTCGCTGATCACGAGACATGACGTCGAGTGGGTTCGAGCTTTTGGGGCAGGTTGATATTGGTGGGTTTACATTATATAAATGTGTAACCTTTTTGGGATATTTGTACCAAACGTTGATGTCACTAAGATTTGTATATTTTATTATTTTGTAGTGTGAGCTTATGGGTCTTACACTAGTACATTGTCGTTGTAAATTATTTTCCAAAACTTTGTGTTATCTTCTTTTGGTATAAAATGAAATTTTATCTCCATTATTTTAGAGTTTATTGTTTAAGTCGACGTCCAGCTCGCGATCTCAGGCCCGCAGGGTTCGGGGTCGCGACATCTCATCTCTTTCTAACTTGACTCGAAATACGGCGACCTGAGCCTCTTATTGTGTGGGACCTCTCCCTCATGGTAAGGGGAACGTAGGCAACTTCGGCCCGGTCAAACTTTCAAATTTTTACCAAAATGCATTTAAAAAATGTGGAGATCGAGTCTTTTCATAAAAATGATTTTATAACGATGCCTTGTCATTAATTATAAATCTAAGCTCAATTCAACGACATAATTCCCCTACAACTATTGTAGAATCCAGCATCATGTCTGCTGAAAGGAACATTGAAATTGCAAATGAAGCTGTTACCCAAGGTCTTGAGACAACTCTCCACACCAACACTGCTCTCAATAAGCAAGCATCCCACTTCGAAGCCATCCTCGATGAACAAGCAATCCACTTTGAGGCCATTCTCAACGAGCAAGCAACACACTTTCAAAAGGAGATGCATAAGACCCTAAGAGATATCGACAGGCGCCATCTGTCTAAAATTCGTGGCATTTTTGAATACCTCGGCCGAGTTCTCCCTCATGCTCAGTTTCAACACCCGTACGCTCCTCAAATGTATGGGCCACCACAGACTTTCTTCATTGGGATGCCTCCTATAACTACTCATCAACAAGGGGTACTGGTACCTAAACCACCCTCCAAGATGGTTCGTGAAAAGAAGGATGAACACGAGTACGATGACTTGGGTATACCATTAGCCAAACTCTTCAAAGGACTAGTTCGAGCCGGCAAGTTGTTTCCTTTGCTCAACTATGAACCACATAGGGTGAAACGAGACTTGGATGCCTCCAAATACTGCAAATACCACCACTACATTGGGCATGACACCGAAGATTGCCTCCAATTGAAGAGGAAGATCCAAAGCCTCATTGATAGCGGAGCCATCACCTGTCAAAGGAATGCATGGGCATGAGGAAGGTCCAAACAAGAGAAAGCAAGCTGGGGCGACCTCCTTTAAATAAATAATAATAAAAAAAGGGGTCATTCAGTCTTCGTAGGTTCTAGAGTGTCCTTAGTCAAAAGTCCACCTTGGACGATTTTTGTTTCTTTAGTAAAAGTCCACCCTGGACTAGTCAGTTTAAATCTTTTAGTTCCGATAAAAGAGTCTTTATTTCTTTTCTCTCTAGACTTGAGACATAATCTTGCATAAATCAATTCCATTGAAAATTGTCTTATTCACCATTTTCACTTGATTGCTATATCTTTATATGATGAATTAATCTTAATCTTACTCATTAATAAGGACTCATTAAAAGGTAAATGGACCCGCAAACCATTCACATAACTAAAGTAAACAATTAATCTCATGATAACAAATGCTTTGATCAATTGGGATGAACGAATCACTTTCTCTTCTCTCTACATTCTATCCCCATACACTCTCTATACACTCACCTAGTGTACATCCTTCATGTACACTCACTCTATACACTATCCTCATACACCTCCCATCTCACCATTGGACCCCTTTTCCATACGGTTATGACAACGAAATGCACTGCAGATGCTCATCATCAAATAGGAATCCACGCTGCCATAATGCAAGAGGTTGTTTGAACTCTACATGCCAATACATCGGGGTTGTCCGTATTCCATCAAAAATGTAAAAGAAATGCACGGAGTTGTTCATACCATTCGTAGGTGCCACGTGACAATCCGATGGAGCTCCGCCGATGAAAATTAAGGGGCTACGATGCCCGCCGCCAGCAAAAGGCCACTTGAACTATAAGGAGGCTACCTCGCAATCGAGAAAGGAAAAAGCAAACTAGGGGGCTCGTCTTGCCCAATGTTTCATGTACAAGTATAAAAAGAAAGGCTCGTTAGGTTGAAACCCAAAAAGGCAAACTAGGCAAAAATTAGAGCATTGCACAAAAAAGAAGCCCGCTAAGTTGAAAACCCGAAAGAGCAGCCTAGGCAAAAAATGGATGTGCACAAAGAAAAAATATAAAAATAGAAGGGGCTATCACCATAGAAAAGTAAAAGTCCCATTTTCTTTTCAAATTCAAATGTTCTATTTTTCTTTCTTTCCCTGTAAAGAAGTTTAACACGGCAGCAGCAGCCCATGACAACTACAATGAAGAAGTCCAAAGCAACAAGCAACAATGGAGCAACTCACCTCTATTAAATGAACCTCACTGTTGGTGTTGGTGCCCTAGGCACGTTTGTTAAACGTTGTATGAGTTATCATTTATTCATAATGATAAAGAGATAATAAGTTTTCTTATTACAAGAACTTGCGTATGTGATAGGACACAATCTATTGCAAGAAATATTGGATATTTCGAAATAGAAAGTGTTGAGGTAAAGTTCATTTGGAATGAAGTATTTACCATCTATCAAAGATGCAATGTCAACTCCACATATTTAGATTAATGACTTGGAGTCATGAAATCTAAAAGGCAACCCATGTGTAATAATCAAGTTTGGAACTTGATCATTCTAACCTAAGGTGTAAAAACAAAGGAGAGGAATGAGTTTTCTTGGAGAAAATTTTACATGGATAGCAAAGAAATTTACTAGAATTCTCGTAGTCACATGTTCATATTTGGAATATGAAAATTGACAAAATGATGTCAAAACAAGTGTTCCTCAACGGGAACTCACTTAAGGATGTATTGGATACAACCTAAAGGTTTTGACAGTCAAAAAAAATTCTGATAAATTATGAAAGTTGCAGAAATCCATTGGATGGATTAAAGCAAACTTGTGGGAGTTGGAATCTCCTTTTTGATAAATCAAAAGAGTTTGACTTCATCAATAACGAAGATGAACCTTGTATATACAAGAAGATTAGTGGGAGCATAGTGATATTCTTTAAATTAAATATGTGGATGACATATTGCTCATTGGAAACGAAATTCCTATACGTTAGTCTGCAAAGACTTTGTTAAGAAAGTGTTTCGCAATAAAGAATATGGATGAAACTGCATATGTCCTTGGCATTAAGATCTATAGAGATAGATCGAAGAAGCTAATTGATTAAGCCAAAGTACATACATTGACAAAGTCATTAGAAGATTCTGCAAAGAAAATTCTAAGAGAGGACGGTTGTTAATGTTACATGGAGTTTTCTATGCAAAGACTCAAATGTCCTGAGACAAATGATGAGCATGAGAAGAATGAATGGGATGCCATTTGCTTCGGTAATTGGATCCATCATAGCATGATAAGTACTAAGCCGGATATATCTAAATGCTTGGAGCATGACGAGTAGATATTAATCCGACAGCCGGTGAGAATCACTGGATGGCTGTGAAACAATTCTTAAAGTACTTAAGAAGGACTAAAGAATTGTTATGATCTATGGAGGGATGGAAGATGATCTCGATGTATATGGATACACGGATGCATGCTTCCAAACCGACAAAAATGGTAGAAATCGCAATCGAGTTTTATAAATAATAGTGAAGCTATAAGTTGGAATGGTTCCAAGAAGAGTACAGTCACTAATTCTACGACTAAAATCTAAGTATATTGCTGCATTAGATGCTGCAAAGGAAGTTGTTTGGATTAAGAAGTTCATTGGTGAACTTAAGATGGTTCCTAGTATTGCTAATTCAATAGACTTTATTAGTGAGTATAGTCGTGCTATTGATCAAGAAAAGGAACCAAGGGCACATCCTAAATCCAAACACATACTTAGGCGTTTTCTTATCGTTCGAGAAATAGTTGATAAGAAAGACGTATATATATGCAAAGTACCTTCCTAATGATAACGTTACAGACACGCCAGACAATGGGACTTCCATAAAGCTAAACATGATGGTCATGTTAGGTCTATGGGTATTGGATACCTAGGGAATTGGGCCTAGGGCAAGTGGGAGATTGTTGGTGTTGGTGCCCTAGGCACGTTTGTTAAACGTTGTATGAGTTATCATTTATTCATAATGATAAAGAGATAATAAGATCATTATTATAGCTCGTGTTTGCTTATAATAATCTCCGTCCCTAGAGCTTGTTAAGCCCTAGTATAAAGGCTAAATGATCATGGGATGATCATGTTAGATTTATGGGTACTTGTTTGGAACAAGGTACTGGACATGACCCGCGGTATGAGATTTATGTCATGGTCGATGTCATATATAAATCTCATATTAGTTATGTCATTTGAATCCTTAGACATGAAGTTATTATAGTCTTCCACTTGATGAACATTATGTTTGACATATTCAAACGCTGCCTTAACACGGTAGTTATAAAGGGTATGATTGGCATGATTGGATTCACGTAGGGAAGAATAATAAGCCAAATGGATTTGTCCCTCTTCGGAGAGATGTCAAGCTTGGGCCCCTCGAAGGAATGATGTTGATGAAATGTTTGGCCAAACTCAAATGAATTGATTGGATCAATGTCATTTGGATTATCAACATATTCGGAATCGAGAAAGTATTGAACAATACAAGTTGACTTATTGACCATGACTTGTGTTCAATGACATCGTGGACAAAGGGATTGTGACATGTTCTAAAAGGAATGCGAACTTGTATCTAGTTATACTATTTGGGTAGGTATGACGGTTTGCTAGAACCTAATCATATCTTATGGTTTCATGTTTGAACCCATTGCCAACTTAGTATAATCCTAGAGGGTCACACACAATAGAACGAATCCTAAAAGGACTATATTGGAATATTGGGTCGAAGGACCATTAAGGGATTTTGGAAATTTGGGGGTGTTCCAGAGCAAGTGTGCGACCGCACAGTTTGACTTGGGCGGCCGCACAGTGTGGCTCAAATATACCATATTGTTCCAGATGACTTGGGCGACCGCACAAGTGTTCTTGGGCGGCCGCACAGTACTACCGGGGACTGGTTACCTAATTCCAACAGGAAACAAATTATGGAAACGTTTTGGACTTTCCTAACTGATATTCCTTGCGGGTTTAGACACAAGTTACCTATTTTGAATAGGTCTAACTTGTATATAAACATCCCTAAGTTGGCCAAAATCACTACTAATGTTTTGTGTGAGTCTCCAAAGAGTTTGAGAGAGTTTATTTTGTTCTAATAGATCCTAGATTGAAGAACAAAATTATACACAAATAATATTCAATATAGTTCATGTTTAATTATGAAAACGTGTTTCATAATTTTGGTCTAGCAACCAAGATCAAGTGTTCTTGATATTCGTTCGTGGTGTGGATACCGCTAGAGGGTGAAACTTATCATCTTCAAAGTTCGTGATTCTTACTATGTTCGTCATCAAGGTTTCAAGCCTCCATCGAATTCAAGGTTGCAAAGTCAAAGGCATCAAGGGTTAGTATTCTAGTATTCATCATATTGTATTTGACTTCATCATATGAATGGATCTATGGGCTTTGGGTTTCTATTAAATTTTTAAATGCCTATTTTCCGCTGCGCATGTTGCTATGAAACCCAACAGTGGTATCAGAGCCCCGTTCATGTTGATTATTTCAATACTAGATCATGTTGTGTGTATATAAATTGTTTATGTGCCTTGCATGATATGAATATTGGGATATATGATGTTTATGTGTTATGTGATTTTATGTGGTTTATTGTTTTACAACTTTAATCGCACGATTCAATCGCAATAAATATTATGATGGATTCTGAATTGTTTGATTATTAATTCTGATTGGATCATGGTTTTAATAATCGGGGAAAAACAATTTTGAGACAAATTTTCGAACTGAAAAATTACCCTCTGATCTCATCGTGCGACCGCACAAAATTACCCGGGCGACCGCCCAAGGTTGGGCGACCGCACAGTAATTTTTGGGCGGCCGCACATACTGATCAGATTGTCTGATTTTTGTTGAAATCGGAATTTGGAATTTTCGAGAGGTCCAACAAAACCAGTAACAGAACCAGTCCAGACCTGCTGATCTGGAATGGGTTTTGGGTAGTTGGTTTGGGTGTGGATCTTGGGGTTTGATTTTCCTATTTGTTTTAGTCTTGTGATTCCAAGATTGGTTCAAGGTTTGGATGGCTAGTCTACGTTCATCGAGATTGTGTTTCCCAAACTTGATCGCAATCAAAGTTTCAAAGATAAAACGAAGTTAGAATTATGAAGAGTTCATAATTGCTAAAATCAAGAAACAAAGTTCTTGATTCAATGATTGGAGATTCATGTGGAATTGTGGATGCAATTGGCTTACGTTTATCAAGACCATCTATTGCTTAGTTTCGGCCACATGGACTACTTTCTTGGTTTCTTGAATTAGTGCGGGATTGTGGTTGCCTAATGGCTTAGTTCGACCGCACTTCTTGTTGTCTTGATTTGGAGATAATAACCAAAGTTGAAATAGTCTCATCCTCATAATTATAGAGAAACTAATGACACATAAATGTTATGCTTAAATTAATGATGATTAATTTAATGGCTAAACTTGATGCGTAACATGTTTATCTTGTGTGCTCATAAATGTGTTGTATGCTATATGGTAATGAACATTCAAGAAAGTTGTAAGTCCTCTTGCCATGCCATGATTAAGACACTTGTTAATATATGGGTGACTTTAATGTGGGTTCGCCTCCGCGAGGGGCATTAATTTTATTCATGAATGAGCAAGATGAGGTTCATTAATTTAATGTGGGTTCGCCTCCGCGAGGTGCATTAAATTGAATGGTTCCTATACGTTTAAAATGGTTGGACTTAATAAGGCGTCAAAACAGTTTTGGGCCTAGGCAAAGATGAGATTAAACATGCTTTTAAAATTGGATCCCTAAGAATCATATTGGGTATGATTGACAAGAAATTGTCTACCTAATTAATTTGATTTTGAGCAGTCCGCCTCCGTGGACTCAAAATTAAATTAAAGATGGATCTTAGCCCAATTTAAAAGAATCTCAGAAAAGGATCTAAGAGTCATATGGGATATGATTGACAGGGTTGTCTACCTAATAAATTTAGTTTTGAGCGGTCCGCCTCCGTGGACTCAAAATTAAATTAAAATTGGATCTTAGCCCATTTAAATTATATTATACATTGGATGTATAAGAAGGTTATATAATTTAGTGGGAGTATTTTTGGAAAATACATTATTTATCTCTTTAATGAGATTGGTACTTGTAAAATTTTAGAAATTTTGCATGAGTTGTAGATAATGACAACTAACTTCGTTGCGATCAATCCTTTAGAAGGATGAGCTTCATAGAGAATGATACAAACTTCATGGATTGGATCCTGAGCCTAAGAATTGTTCTAAGGCAAGAAGATGGGTTGTACATTCTTGATGGGCCTATTCCTAAAGAACCTAATGCCGGAGTAGACAATCACAAGAATCATGATTATGATTCTAGGAATGTGAGTTGTCTTATGCTCACGATTATGTGCTCTTAAACTCCAACAAAGTTTGGAACTTGTGGAAGCCTATTAAATAGGTGTGGAGTTGAGTTACATGTTTCAAAGAGCAATCTAAGCAAGAGAGGTATAAAACCATTATTGCATTCACTTCTTGCAAAAGGAGTAAAGGATAATATGTGAAACCTCAAATGCTTAAGATAATGGCTACAAAGAGCATCTTGAGAAACTTGGGAGTCCAATTGGATTGGAGCTAGCCATGGATCTTATTCTTAATTCATTGACTAAGAGTTATAATCACTTTGTGATGGACTATAACATGTTTAGAATGAATAAGAATTTCTTCGAATTGCATTAACATGCTAAAAACTGCGAAGATGAAGATATTGGTGAAATGGTTCTCCAGAGCTCATGGTTCATAAGGAAAAGGGCCAAGTGCCAAAAGAAAGGTAAGACAAGAGTTGTCAAACCTAAAAGAAATAATTATGGTTAAAATAATAACTCTAATTGATGCAATTTGGTAAAAATGGCAATTGGATTGACCATTTAGAATTGTAGTCAAAATTCTGGATGATCAATAAAAGGAATGGTAGTGGGACTACCACTTGGGAATTTTATGTTATAAATTATTCTTTCTAAATTTAATTATTGGGTATTGGATACCAGAATAATTAGTAAAATGAAAGCCTACTTATAGTAAAGTTTTATCTACAAACGGTAATGATGCAATGGTTGCAACATTGTTTGTAGAACACTTGTAAAGTGACTTTACTGATGAAGTAGAAAACATTATTTTGTTAAAAGATAATGAAGGATATTAATTTCTTGTTTGGAATAAGAAAAGTTCTTTATTTATTATTATTTACTTCATTGTGTTATCATATAAATAAATCTTATATCCTAAATCTTGAAGAACAAGGTAATAAAGGCTATAACATAAATAATTAAAATTCTTTATGCATTATTGTTTTGATCAAATAAATAAAAGATGTATATCTAAAATTCCATGGGACGGAGTTTTAAGTCATATGATTTGGAATCACATGATTTATGCAAATCTTATTTACTTGGACCAAGACATCCTTTACTATGATTGGTAAAAGGCTAATATCTTAATTGACCTAATACATTTTGATGTGTATGGTGCATTAAGAAGCAATGCTAAAAGAATTTTTTTATTATACTTGGTAAAACTATTCAAAGATTCTGATTGGATCATGATGACGAATAATTGAACCAAGAATTTGACAGTCATCATTAAAATTGTGAAATGGTTTCACAAATTAACTTCACTAAAAACATCATTTTAAATGATGTGTCTGCATGGAAGTATAAGAACCTTATTGGATATGGTTAATTGGATGACTAAGTCAAATAGATCTTCCTTTATTTGTTTTGGGGTTATATATTTGAAACCGCTGTGATTATACTAATCTGAATTCCATCAAGAGAGGTTAAAAGATGAAAGAAAACTCGGTTTGCCTTTCGCAAAGATTTAAGATGGTGAGACCTTTTGGAAAGGAGTTGTCTGGGACACACTCACATTTAAATCTAATAAATATATTTTCATGGGATATCCTAAGGAAACTTGAGGATATAATTTTACTCATAAGAAACAAATGGTTTGTTGATTATGATGATACTTTTCTAGATAAATGGTTTATCTCTAAAAGAATCAGTGGGAGTAAAATGTATCTCGAATGGTTCGAGACCTATAAAATATATATTTTAACCTAAGATGGGAGTTGAACAAGTTTTCACAAGGAGTCGTGAAAAGTCCGTTCAAAAGATATACAAGAACTTGCGTATGTGATAGGACACAATCTATTGCAAGAAATATTGGATATTTCGAAATAGAAAGTGTTGAGGTAAAGTTCATTTGGAATGAAGTATTTACCATCTATCAAAGATGCAATGTCAACTCCACATATTTAGATTAATGACTTGGAGTCATGAAATCTAAAAGGCAACCCATGTGTAATAATCAAGTTTGGAACTTGATCATTCTAACCTAAGGTGTAAAAACAAAGGAGAGGAATGAGTTTTCTTGGAGAAAATTTTACATGGATAGCAAAGAAATTTACTAGAATTCTCGTAGTCACATGTTCATATTTGGAATATGAAAATTGACAAAATGATGTCAAAACAAGTGTTCCTCAACGGGAACTCACTTAAGGATGTATTGGATACAACCTAAAGGTTTTGACAGTCAAAAAAAATTCTGATAAATTATGAAAGTTGCAGAAATCCATTGGATGGATTAAAGCAAACTTGTGGGAGTTGGAATCTCCTTTTTGATAAATCAAAAGAGTTTGACTTCATCAATAACGAAGATGAACCTTGTATATACAAGAAGATTAGTGGGAGCATAGTGATATTCTTTAAATTAAATATGTGGATGACATATTGCTCATTGGAAACGAAATTCCTATACGTTAGTCTGCAAAGACTTTGTTAAGAAAGTGTTTCGCAATAAAGAATATGGATGAAACTGCATATGTCCTTGGCATTAAGATCTATAGAGATAGATCGAAGAAGCTAATTGATTAAGCCAAAGTACATACATTGACAAAGTCATTAGAAGATTCTGCAAAGAAAATTCTAAGAGAGGACGGTTGTTAATGTTACATGGAGTTTTCTATGCAAAGACTCAAATGTCCTGAGACAAATGATGAGCATGAGAAGAATGAATGGGATGCCATTTGCTTCGGTAATTGGATCCATCATACCATAATAAGTACTAAGCCGGATATATCTAAATGCTTGGAGCATGACGAGTAGATATTAATCCGACAGCCGGTGAGAATCACTGGATGGCTGTGAAACAATTCTTAAAGTACTTAAGAAGGACTAAAGAATTGTTATGATCTATGGAGGGATGGAAGATGATCTCGATGTATATGGATACACGGATGCATGCTTCCAAACCGACAAAAATGGTAGAAATCGCAATCGAGTTTTATAAATAATAGTGAAGCTATAAGTTGGAATGGTTCCAAGAAGAGTACAGTCACTAATTCTACGACTAAAATCTAAGTCTATTGCTGCATTAGATGCTGCAAAGGAAGTTGTTTGGATTAAGAAGTTCATTGGTGAACTTAAGATGGTTCCTAGTATTGCTAATTCAATAGACTTTATTAGTGAGTATAGTCGTGCTATTGATCAAGAAAAGGAACCAAGGGCACATCCTAAATCCAAACACATACTTAGGCGTTTTCTTATCGTTCGAGAAATAGTTGATAAGAAAGACGTATATATATGCAAAGTACCTTCCTAATGATAACGTTACAGACACGCCAGACAATGGGACTTCCATAAAGCTAAACATGATGGTCATGTTAGGTCTATGGGTATTGGATACCTAGGGCAAGTGGGAGATTGTTGGTGTTGGTGCCCTAGGCACGTTTGTTAAACGTTGTATGAGTTATCATTTATTCATAATGATAAAGAGATAATAAGATCATTATTATGGCTCGTGTTTGCTTATAATAATCTCCGTCCCTAGAGCTTGTTAAGCCCTAGTATAAAGGCTAAATGATCATGGGATGATCATGTTAGATTTATGGGTACTTGTTTGGAACAAGGTACTGGACATGACCCGCGGTATGAGATTTATGTCATGGTCGATGTCATATATAAATCTCATATTAGTTATGTCATTTGAATCCTTAGACATGAAGTTATTATAGTCTTCCACTTGATGAACATTATGTTTGACATATTCAAACGCTGCCTTAACACGGTAGTTATAAAGGGTATGATTGGCATGATTGGATTCACGTAGGGAAGAATAATAAGCCAAATGGATTTGTCCCTCTTCGGAGAGATGTCAAGCTTGGGCCCCTCGAAGGAATGATGTTGATGAAATGTTTGGCCAAACTCAAATGAATTGATTGGATCAATGTCATTTGGATTATCAACATATTCGGAATCGAGAAAGTATTGAACAATACAAGTTGACTTATTGACCATGACTTGTGTTCAATGACATCGTGGACAAAGGGATTGTGACATGTTCTAAAAGGAATGCGAACTTGTATCTAGTTATACTATTTGGGTAGGTATGCCGGTTTGCTAGAACCTAATCATATCTTATGGTTTCATGTTTGAACCCATTGCCAACTTAGTATAATCCTAGAGGGTCACACACAATAGAACGAATCCTAAAAGGACTATATTGGAATATTGGGTCGAAGGACCATTAAGGGATTTTGGAAATTTGGGGGTGTTCCAGAGCAAGTGTGCGACCGCACAGTTTGACTTGGGCGGCCGCACAGTGTGGCTCAAATATACCATATTGTTCCAGATGACTTGGGCGACCGCACAAGTGTTCTTGGGCGGCCGCACAGTACTACCGGGGACTGGTTTCCTAATTCCAAAAGGAAACAAATTATGAAAACGTTTTGGACTTTCCTAACTGAGATTCCTTGCGGGTTTAGACACAAGTTACCTATTTGGAATAGGTCTAACTTGTATATAAACATCCCTAAGTTGGCCAAAATCACTACTAATGTTTTGTGTGAGTCTCCAAAGAGTTTGAGAGAGTTTATTTTGTTCTAAGAGATCCTAGATTGAAGAACAAAATTATACACAAATAATATTCAATATAGTTCATGTTTAATTATGAAAACGTGTTTCATAATTTTGGTCTAGCAACCAAGATCAAGTGTTCTTGATATTCGTTCGTGGTGTGGATACCGCTAGAGGGTGAAACTTATCATCTTCAAAGTTCGTGATTCTTACTATGTTCGTGATCAAGGTTTCAAGCTTCCATCGAATTCAAGGTTGCAAAGTCAAAGGCATCAAGGGTTAGTATTCTAGTATTCATCATATTGTATTTGACTTAATCATATGAATGGATCTATGGGCTTTGGGTTTCTATTAAATTTTTAAATGCCTATTTTCCGCTGCGCATGTTGCTATGAAACCCAACACTCACACCCCTAAACTCAAACCAACTTCATCATCATCCGAGCCTCTCTCGAACTACGCGGACCTGAGCTTCTCACATTGAGAGGAACGTAGGCAGCCTTTAGGTTCGGTCCAAAATATATACAACCCACCTCGAGCCAATTTTTTTTCTCTTCTCTGTCTCCCATATATTTCTACTTCTGGTTTCTTCACTCATAATTGATCAAAACATTTATTATTTTGAGGCTTCTTGTTTACCCATTAACCAGAACTCATTAATTAATCAATGAGGTCCATTCTCGAGCAATCAAATGAGAATCTTGAATAAAACGATTTTCAAACGTCTCACAAGTCTTCTTTTCTACAATCTAGGAAGAGCCAAACACTTATTTTCTGTCAAGCAGGGACTTCCTTCCATTGGTACACATACCTCTCATAATTGTCTAAAGAGTCGATATATGAGCACTCTCGCTCTCTCTCTTTCTCTCTCTAAAATGCCCCTGCATGTTTTCAAACAATTCTTTTTCCTTTTTTTAGTCGACTGAATGATTTCAAAAAACAAAAAATGACGCAAAATAGATGCCCGCTAGATAGAAAACCCGCAGGGGCGGTCTAGAAAAAAAAAAGGTGCGTCTTAAAGGAGGTAGGATACCCCGCTCTACGCCCTCATCAAAATGGGGTTTCCCTAACAAAGAAGGACTGATGACTACGTGGTTTCTCAAAGAATACCGAGGCTTCAACAAAGCACGTGCTTAGAAGAAGGCCATCCCTCATCATCAAGCTCAACGTATAATTTCTCAAAGGAGGGAGGATACCCGCTCACCAAACTAGAGAATCCCCAATAGGATGGGTCGACTATGTGGTTTCTCAGAGAATATCGGGGCTTCAACAAGGATATACTTAGCGGAAGGGCACCACTCATCATCAAACTCGGCGCGTGACGAGTTCTTTGAATTTGTTAGAATCGTAATTAATTATAAGGCATCTTTATAAAATCATAACACTTTCAAAAGTTTTCTCTTCCCCGACACTTTGTTTATAAACCCGCACTCTCGGTCTCCACAAAATTGTAAAAACATCCTCCGTCCGTCTAGGACCAATCTGTGTGATTCTCATAGTTGACTCGGTCCTTTACCCTATCTCCCACTCTTTAGGAGACCTCTAGGCCTAAACCCTCAACTCTCTAGGTCCCGAACTTACTTGATTCAAAACCTTAGGTCCCGAGCCTACCCGGTCAGTCTTACCTAGGTTACACCATAAGCCCTTAGGTCCCGAACCTACCCGGCGAGTCTTACCTAGATTACACCATATCCCTTTAGCTCGACCCTCCATAAGTTCGTAGCGTGACTCCTGAGGCCTCAAACCAGCTCTATCCAAAACCTCAAACCTTAAACCGGTTTACCAAAGCCAAATCCTTGGAGTGACCCATTAGGTCCCAAACCTACCGGTCCCGAGCCTACCCGATCTCCTAGATCTCAAACCTACCAACACATACTCGTTCTTACCTTGTCTAAGCCATGGCTCTCTTATTCTCTTAGGTCCAACCTCTTAGGTCTACCTAGTCTAACCTGTTGAACGATCCCTTAGATCCCAAGCCCATTCGAGTCTACCAAACACCTATCATTTAGGTCTCAACTCCTAAACCCTTTAAATCACAAGACTGTCTACCCTGTAGGTCTATAACCTTAGATCTCGACCCTTAAAACTCTTTAGTTCCCAAGCCTGCTTGGTCCGACCAACTAAATCTGTGCCGTCCATACCTCCTGGGTCTAAACCCCTCTACCAACCTGGTTTCACCCGTTAGCCTCGAGAGACTACCTAGTCTAACCTTTAACCCTTTAGGTCTCCAACCTACTTAATCCAAGTCGAGTCCAGACCTCAAACCTATACGATCCTCTCCTTAAACTCTATGGATCTCAAACCTCGCTCCCCCAACGAGTCCAAACCTTGAATCTGCTCAAAACACATAGGATCTCCCGGTGTACCGTGCCATAGGATCTCAAAATCCATTCGGCCAAAACTTATGTCCTTGACACCTTTGGTCCCATACCAAACCTACCAAACGAGCTTGGTCACGCGCATGACCTCTAAGACAAACATAGGTCCTAAGCATACCCAATCCTATCAGGTACCTATTGTACTCTAACAAAGTCTTTGAGACTCAATTCCTTACCTAAAGCGCCAACATGGTCACATATTCAGACCCATTTCCCGTACCTATGGCTTGCACCTAGCCTATACTCTCAAAACCTTAGGATCCAGACCCGCCATAACACTCTTAGACCTCAAACTTGCCTAGTGTAAACGAAGACCAACCTTCAAACACTTTCGGCCTCCAAACCCTAGCCTCAATCCTAGGAAGCCGCATTCTCTCCAAACCCTAGCCTCAAGCCTAGTAATTTGCATCCTCATCAAGCCCTAGCCTCAAACTTAGGAAGTAGCATCCTCTCCAAACCCTAGCTGTGAGCCTAGGAAGTCGCATTCGCTCCAAACCCTAGTCTTAAAATCTAGGAAGTTCCCAAGCCTAGAAAGTCGATCCTCGTCAAACCCTAGCCTCAAGCCTAGGAAGTCGCATTCTCTCCAAACCCTAGCCTCAAGCCTAGAAAGTCGATCCTCGTCAAACCCTAGCATCAAGCCTAAATAGTCGATCCTTGTCAAACCCTAGCCTCAAGCCTAGGAAGTCGATTCTCTCCAAACCCTAGCCTCAAGCCTAGAAAGTTGATCCTCGTCAAACCCTAGCATCAAGCCTAGAAAGTCAATCCTCGTCAAACCCTAGCATCAAGCCTAGGAAGTCGATTCTCTACAAACCCTAGCCTCAAGCCTAGGAAGTCGCATTCTCTCCAAACCCTAGCATCAAGCCAAGAAAGTCGATCCTCGTCAATCCCTAGCAGCAAGCCTAGGAAGTCGATTCTCTCTAAAACCTAGCCTCAAGCCTAGGAAGTCGCATTCTCTCCAAACCCTAGCCTCAAACCTAAGAAGTCGCATCTTCGTCAAACCCTAGCCGTGAGCCTAGGAAGTCGCTTTCTCTCCAAACCCTAGTCTCAAGCCTAGGAAGTCGAATTCTCTCTAATCCCTAGCCTCAAGCCTAGGAAACCACATAATCCTCTCTAAACCCTAGCATCGAGCCTAGGATTCAGCATTCCCTTCAAACCCTAGTCCTAGACCTAGGAAATTTCTACACCTTACTCTCAAAATATAGGAAGCTTACAATCCCTAGACTTAAACCCTAGCATCAATCTTAGCAATCCCTAGTCTCAAGCCTAGGAAGTCACAACATTTCCAACTCCCAGCCTTATTTCTAAAAACCCTAGTCCCAAACCTAGGAAATTCTTGGTCCTTAACGCCAGTTTCTCTAAACCATGGCCTCATGCTTAGAATACACTATTCTTTACAAACCCTTGTTCAAAAACCTAGTCTTAAAATCTAGGAGATTCACAATTATTAACCTCAACCACTCTAAGCCCTAGCACTAAGCCTAGGATACAGTATCCACCTCATACTTAGCGAAATCGAATCCCTAGCCCGTAAGCCTAGGAAACCCACGTTATCTCAAAGACATAATCTAAAGCCTAAAAAGCCGTGACATCTTTGACATCCCTATCTCAAGACTAGGAGATTACCGTCGTTATTATTCCCTTTCCTTAAAAAGCCTTAGGTCCTACCCCTAGGCAACAAAGCAAAGTATCCCTTACCTAATGCCTTGGTCTCAATGGCTCGTAGCCTCATATTATGCATTCCCTCCTAATTTAGGATAAGTGGAACCCAGACACTATGCTTCCCGTATTAGCAACTCTCCGAGAGTCCATCTCCTTAGCGACTCCCCGAGAGTCCATCACTTTCGCGACTCCCCGAGAGTCCATCGCTTTTATGACTCCCTAAGAGTCCATCCCTTTTGCGACTCCCCTAGAGTCTATCACCTTTCACGACTCCCTGAGAGTCCATCACTTTCGCGACTCCCTGAGAGTCCATCGCTTTCGCGACTCCTTAAGAGTCCATCCCTTTTGCGACTCCCCTAGAGTCTATCACCTTTGCGACTCCCCTAGAGTCTATCACCTTTGCGACTCCCCGAGAGTCCATCTCTTTCGCAACTCCCTGAGAGTCCGTCGCCTTTGTGACTCCCCTAGATTCTATCAACTTTGCGACTCCTCGAGAGTCCATCACTTTCGCAACTCCCCGAGAGTCCATCACCTTTGTAACTCCCCGAAGGTCCGTTACCTTTAGAGTCCACCACCTTCGTAACCTCTTTTACGATGTCATCATATTTGCGAATCATGATAAGTCCATGGACTTTGTGACTTTCCAAAAATCTCTAAATTACTCTTTTGGATCTTAGAAGCCCCGTAAATCTCTAAATTCATTTGCTTATTAACTATCGTGGTGACCGAGAGTTGTCTCTACTGCATGTACGTTTCGTTTCTTCATTAACTATCTTGGTGACCGAGAGTTGTCTCTACTGCACGTACGTTTCTTCATTAACTATCGTGGTGACTGAGAGTTGTCTCTACTGCACGAACATTTCTTCATTAACTATTGTGGTGACTGGGAGTTATCCCTATAGCACGTATGTTCGTTATACTATCGCGATGACCGAGAGCTGTCTCTACTTTGCGTACGTTCTATTACAATTTGCAGATGCCCTACCGTTTCTAATTACGTACACCCTGACATTTTCTTGGGACCACCATGAATTGCAGAGACCCGTCCGTCTCTATGTCATGAGTTTTCTAGTTCTATCGTGAATTGCAGAATCTCGTCCGTTTCTAATTACGTAAGTTCCAGCATTTGTTATTTTATTATTGCGATTTGCAGAAGCTCGTCTGTTTCTAATTGCGTAAGTTCTGCCAATTGCCATTCTTATCTTGGTATTACCTAGACCTTTCCGTCTTTATATCTCGCACCATTCTTGTTCGTATCTCCGAACTACGACCGGCTTGATTCCTCCGCGGATACGTAGGAAGCCTGAAAAGGTTCAGCCATCTGACCGACTTGGTCATTTCTCATCCCCAGCAGATGTTTCCTTCATAACTCGAAGTTATCCCTGGCGGAAAGCGTTGCTCCCCATCAGAGGACAATCATTTGCAATTTCCCCAGTAGATTTGAACTACGTCCGACTTGATTCCTCCGTGGATACGTAGGTCGCCTGCAAAGGTTCAGCCATCCCACCATCATCTTTCCTCTGCTTTGGAACTCATGTTTCAGAACGGATCCTCTTTTTTTATCGTCGACCTCCCATTACCTTGCAAGAAGCGTCGCCGAGGGGCTACTGTTAGTACCCGATCTGAAAATGAGTTTATTAGGGTTTTCCCAAATATACAAGGACTTTATAGGAATTAGAAACCTTGCAAAGACATGTCCCGGATTCCCAAAATATAGCTCAATATTCTAGAATGTACCAAAAATGGCCAAAATAGGGTTTCCTTATCTCAGATCAAACCCTAACTTGAAAATCACGTCAGACGGAAGACTTGGCCACGCGGCCACTTTCGACCTTGGCTATGTGGCCACTTCCATCCTTGGCCACGCGGCCACATCTGCCTCAGGTGATCTGGACCGTCAGATCTCTCCATCAGTTTGTTATATAAAGGCCTCCCTTTCCTCATAATTAAGGATCCGAATTTTAGAGCTCTTAAGTGGCGATTTTACTCCCAAATCAAGTCATTCAAGCATTCAAGAACACTCTCAAGAATCCCAAGAAGATCTAGGTTTATTTCTTGCCAACATAGGTAAGTTTTCTAACTTTTTCTTCATGTTCTTGCCATGTTCTTAGTGTAGATCCATATTATTCATGTTCCTTGCATGTTTATTCATATGTTCTTCATGACATTCATATGTTCATAATATGTTCTTCACATGTTCTTCATGTTCTTAGATTAAAACCTTATTTATGCTAGATTTAGGGTTGCGATCTTCATGATTACATGTTATTTCATAGCCGATGATGATCTAGGTTTCATCAACCCGAACATGATCTAGGAACTACGTCTAAACCCTAATCTTTAGGTAATTTCCCCCTCATTATGCATGATCCCGATTCTTCTGCCTATTCTAAATTTTTCTCGAACTACGCTGACCTGAGCTTCTCGAATTGAGAGGAACATAGGCAATCTTCGGATCCGGTCTCAAACACCGCACACAACCTACACCGCATCATGATAGAAAGACCGATCATTCGGGCGATAGGAGTGATAACGCTTAATATTCTTCTCTTGTCGTAATTTTACCTCCGAACCCATTTACATGCTTTTTCTCAATGTTTTGGCTAATTAAAACGGAGTGGCGACTCTCATATTTTTAATGTTGCTATGAATATCTCAATTTTAAACACACGTATTCACAGGATGCCTCTTACGGGGTATCATTGTCTCGTACGAGACATCTCTGTTCTGTCTCGACAGACTGATCTTCTGGTTTGAAAAAGGGATCCTGTCCGGTTCAAACACGTAAACAGAATTCCAGAATCTGTCCTCCCCCCTGTTTCTGAGTCTTAGGACCTTCCTAACGACAAAGAAACTCCCCGTATACCATTGAGATAACCTTTGTTTTGCAGGAGTATTTGCAAACTTGAATCTATCTGCTTTACTTATCTTATGCTTTATGTGTGAACTACAAAGGCCTGAGTTCCTCCACAAGAGGGAAACGTAGGCAGCCACTTGGCCCGGCCATTGCATGTTTTTTTTTATTCTAAAAAAAAAACTTTTTATTTTCCCTTTGACACCTAGAACTTGACTCTCACACACATGCACACATGTAGATTAATTGCACTACATACCCTTTAACCTGGGTCCCAATCGGAGGACGGATGTCGGTCAGCATTTCCTTACCAGTCTCTTCAAAGATGGTATACCCACTCCGTGACACGCTCTTTGACTGTGTTAATGAGGAGCCTTAGCCCTGCATCAACCTCATGCATACATAATAGTCAATAGGACACTCCTCAAGACCGGTCGGTTTGATTCTTAGGATCGTTTTAATCCTTGCCCAAGACAACGCTTCTTCTACAATCTATAATACTCCTTTCATGAATTCTTGACGAATGTCCCTTCGGAAAATTGATGGACAAGGGATCGCGATGGAAAAATTGAGATTTTTTCTACGAGGATTCGATTCTAGTCTCTTTTGCCATCAAGATCCTGCGTTTGACAATGTCCCTTTCGGTTGTCCCTTACAAGAATTCATAAGGTTTGATTGCATTAAAGGCTTTGTTTAACAAAGTGCAAAACAATTATGGAATCACTTAGGTTTGGCTAATTTGAATGGTGGATTCCGATGAGAATATGGGACCTTTGCCCAAATTGTCCGTTTGGGGGAGTGCAATACAGGTGAAAAATAAGGGGCTCATATTCTAGGGTGACAGAATCCACTGTTCCAGGACAAACTAGGTAGTAACCCTCAAAATGGATTAAATTCCGTCCGACCAAGTAGGATTAAAATTTGTAACCTGATTGTCAGGCTGGATGCCTCATACGAGACATCTATGTCTCGTATGAGACATCTATGTCTTGTATGTGTTTCTGCCGTTCGGTCAACTTAAAACCCGTGAAAACCGACTTGTTGGGACTAAAGCCTAGATTTGACACGATCTCTGAACCGTAGGTCCGTCCGGGTCAGCAAGGTAGCTCCACACTCCCAACACAATGTCAGACGCCAAGTTTACGCAGGAACTCAACGACCTCAAAGCTCAACTAGAAGGAGAAGTGCGTCAACTCTCTGAGGTATACGCTACAGTTTTATACGCACGTTTCAAAAGGGAGATAGAAGGAGAATTCATGACTCACCTACGAACACAAAAGGTGTTTTTCGAAAGAGAAATCAAATCCCTCCAAAATCAATTGTTAGCCCGAGAAGAGGAAATCAACGCATTTCGAAAAGGCCTATTCATGCAAGAAGTATACTACGAAAGAAGATTGATACGCTCCAAGCATGCCTACAAGATCAAAGAGAATGTTACAAGATGGAAGTTGAATCCAGAGCTAAAATAAGGCCAAGGACCTACCACAAGTATGAAGGCATCACCCAAAGTAAAATGTTTGACATACTCGTAGAAGCCGGGAAAGTCACACCAAGGAAGCCTCCTACTACTCCAAGGGAACTCCCCGCGGATCATGTTCACCACCTCTACTGCAAGTTCCACCAATTCAGTGGCCACGACACCGACTCTTGCAAACACCTCAAAGATGTGATCCAAGATCTCATAGACTCTAAGCAACTAGGGGTACCTAATGTAGTGACAAACCCTCTCCCAACTGCGGGAGGAGGGATCAATGTAATAGAAATAGCTAGTGAGAAAGAGGCGACTACTCGCCTAGTCCCAAATGTGGGCGAGAGAACTCCAAAGTTTAATAATGAAATTTCTTTCTGTTACATGTTGTCTTGGGATTAAGTGTTAGATAGGAAGAGTAACAAGGAAAAAGAAGATGTTAACTTACTCACCCGATCCGGTCGATTCATAACCAACAAAGATCCGAGAATAGAAGAGCCATCATCTTCAAAAGAGCCCAAAGCCGTTGAGCTTGATGATCCACTTCTTGAAAAACTAAAGAAAACACAAGCCAAATTTCCATATGGGATCTCTTAGGCTCCTCTCATAAACATCGAATGATGATCTCAAAAGCATTAGCCCAAGTCGAAGTACCGAAAGAAATAACCCCAGAAGAGTTAACACAAATGGTAGGACAAATCCAATTTGGCAATATAATCACATGTACTGACTTAGATTTACCACAATACGGTGGAGGGCACACCGAAGCTCTTTATATAACAGCGAAAGTCAATGGGCATCGAATCCCCAGAATCCTGGTAGACAATGGATCCGCCATAAATGTCTTGCCAAAGAAAGTCATGCTAACGCTTGGCCTTACTTCAAGAGATCTGAAAACATCAACTCTTACTGTACAAGGGTTTGATTGCACCGTACGCTCTCCTATGGGGACAGTCACTCTAACGGTTTTAGTGGGAGAGATAACCACAAGGGCACAATTCCAAGTCATTGACATCCCTTATCCTTCAATCTTCTTCTAGGGCGTCCGTGGCTACACCAAACTGGGGGAGTAACATCAACCCTCCACCAATGTGTCAAGTTTAAACACAATGACATGATAGTCACCGTACTTGGGGAACTAGTCACCGCTAGTCCAATCCTAGAGATTCAGTATGAGGCGGCAGACCACCTCTTTAATGGATTCGAAATCCAAAAGCAAAGTAACGTAGAGATGATAAAAGTACGCAATGATAATGACTACTTAAAGGCAATTCTATTTTCTGGAACACGCCACGTACTCAACATGATGCTAAAAGAAGAATACTTCCCCGGTCTCGGACTTGGCAAAGGCTTGCAAGGGATCAAATAACCACCACCCGTCGTTCAGTATCTGCCCGAGTATGGTCTAGGATATGAGCCACAACTCAAAAGCATTCCTAAGGAAGAAAGGGATTGGACTTCATACATAGTGCCCATTGCACCACCCTATCAAAAGACTCTAAACGGATTTGTATGCGAAGGGGAAAACTTGCCATACTTCATGTTCCCTGAACCATGGATAGACCATAGTGGGAAGTGACAACCGGGCTTTGAAATCTTCAATGACTGTGATCCATACTCACTTGAAACAAAACCGATAAAATTCTCGTGGCTACCTCGAGAATTAGGGGGTACCAAGGCCGAAGTATTCTGTGAATGGGACTATGTGTTGGGAGAAGACCTACTGCGCCAATTTTTCAACCTTTGCAAGCTAGAGGACACTCAGATCAATGCAATAGATAAGGGGGACGCTCCAAAGCAAGACTACACCAAGCTCATCAAAAAATGTGAAGAGCCCATCCAGAACTGGTACACAACTGGGGGACCCATAGCAAGTGAAGATTTACTGATCAAGGAGCTAGGATGCACTCCCTATCCACATAGGGAGAGAAAATTTGTAACTCTTACATTAGAATCAGATACCGCTACCGATGAGCTCACCCAAGAGGACTTGGATGCCATCACAGAATTAAACCCGAGTGGTCGGTACAAGTCAAGCAAGAGGTAGAGAAACTCTTGAGCGTCGGATTTATTAAAGTAATAGAGTATCCAACCTGGTTGGCTAATACTGTGCAAGTTTCCAAAGCAAATGGAAAGGTCCGTGTCTGCGAGATTTCTGTGATCTCAACAGAGCATCTCCGAAAGATGACTTTCCTCTTCCCAACATAGACATGCTCGTCGACAATACCGCAAAGTACAAAGTCCGTTCATTTGTAGACGGATTCGCTGGGTATAATCAAATCCTTATGGCTGAAAAGGATCAGCACAAGACGGCGTTTACCACACTGTGGGGGACGTTTTGCTAAACAGTCATGCCAGTCAGACTCAAGAATGCCGGAGCCATTTACCAGAGAGCTGTGACCGCGCTGATGTAAAGATCCCCGTGGGAAAAAAACATGGAAAAGTTTTCCCTCGAGAATCAAACACGGCACTTTATGTTCAAACAAAACGGAGTCACCATGTTAGTTTAATTTTAAACCCAAAATTAACAAAAAAGGTTAGAGAAAAAGGATTCGGAGGTCACGTTACACCTTGGGAAGAACTTAATCGAGGTTCACCCAAGATGCCTCGGAAAACCGAGTCTCCCTAAGTTTGTTAACCAAATGATGTGCAAGTGTGTGTGTGTGTGTGTTTTATAAAAGTGGGAGAAACTGACCTCTTAACAGAACCAGTTAGAAACTTAACAAAAGGGTTCATTTTGCAAACAGTTTAATAGAAAAGGGGCAAAACTGGATAAAGTTCTCCCTGGACAAACCAGCCATACTGCTATAGGAGGCTGTCTTGGGAGTTTTGACAGATTCTCAGGAATCAGTCCAGTTTCAAGCAGAAACAGAGCATTCTGCTAAAACTGGACTGTTTTGAATCTTTTCAGTTTATTTCTTTGTACAAAAGCATAAATTAAGTCATCCTTATGACATTGATCACTAATTAAACACCAAAACAAATGGTTTTGGGTGTGATCAAGGCAATAATTGGGGCAAAATAAAGAAAGTTGATGAACATGGCATTTGAGCCAAAATTACCATTTGGATGGTTAAAGATTGAAAGTTTACCATTCAAATGGATGATTCATCCAAGGAAATGCCTTGGGATATCAAAAATCAACCTTTGGATGAATAAAGATTCAATCTTTATCATCCAAAGGGACATCGTTAAGGCTTGATCAAAGTTTGAATGGTAAAGATTGAAACTTTACCATCCCAAGCTTGATCATCCTTAAGTAAATCAAAGTAAATGAATACAATACATAAATGTAAAGACATGAAAGTAAATTGCATAAATATAAAGACATGAAAGTAAATTGCATAAATGTAAAGACATGAAAGTAAATTGCATAAATGTAAAGACTTGAAGTAAATGTGCATTAAATGATAACAAGCCTTGATCATCCTTGGTTTGAACCCTTGATCATGCATAAAACATGAGGGTACCATGGCTCATGTCAAGAACTTGGTTCCAATTCATATTATTTGCAAGAAATGAAAGACATTAAGTAAATAAAACAAAGTAAAAATAGAGTAGGAGATGAAGAGAAGATGGGGAGAAGGAGGCCTCACCAATATTTGGTTCTAAGCCTATCTTCTTTCTCTCTTTTCACTCAAATATATGCTTGTGACTCTAATCTTCTATCAACTCGGAAGAGTTTCTACTCACAAATGTATTTCTCCCCCCTTGAAATGATCAGCAAGGGTCTGTATTTATAGGGACTGAGGGTGCCCATAGTAGCCGTACGGCTGGGCCTTTCCTGCGTCCAAACCATCCGTACGGCTCAGCTTGGCGAGCTTCTGGATTTTTCTAAGTTTTAATTCCAGGATAGTCCTAGAGTTTTGGTTTATTCTAGTGAGGTCCTATCCTATCAATTTATCCCTGAATGGTGCTAAGAATTCCTCTAAGTTGGTTTAATTTCATATTGGGGTACTTACAGAGCCCCTCGGCAACGTCGCTTTAGGAATGCGGGGTTGTCGACATAAAAAGCATCCCAATCTGTCTATGGGAGGACGATTTGACTGATTTGGTTGCATGGCTGGACCTAGAGGTATAGGGTTCCTACGTATCCCATTTGCGGGGAATCAAGCCTAACATAGTTCGGAAGGTGAGAAACTTTAAGGCTACTAAAACCTAAAGGTGACCGTTGAGGTCGGGCGAGGAACTTGGCGTCTCAAACCTAGGGGTGACCATTGAGGTCGGGCGAGGAACTTGGCGTCTCAAACCTAAGGGTGACCATTGAGGTCGAGAGAGGAACTTGGCGTCTCAAACCTAAGGGTGACCGTTGAGGTCGGGCGAGGAACTTGGCATCTCAAACCTAAGGGTGACCGTTGAGGTCGGGCGAGGAAGTTGGCTTCTCAAACCTAAGGGCTTTGTGATGGTGGCCTAACCTAAGGGGGATATCTGCCATCCTCTCCTAAAATGTAAGGGAATATCTGTCATTCTCTCCTAAAGTGTAAGGGAATATCTGTCATTCTCTCCTAAAACGTAGGCGAATATCTGTCATTCTCTCCTAAAACTGTAGATACCCTGGGAAAAACACAACTTGGCTAGAGTGGTGAATTGTCCTAGGATGTCTAACTTGTTTTAATTTGTAGAGTCTCCACCTATGTTATTATGGGAACATAAGAAAAACCTAATAATTAGCCTACGTTTTGATACAAAAAACAGATATTCTTGTTAAGAGGTTCGGGGGTTAGGTGACGGAGTGGGAAGTACTTAAACACCCACTCCGCCCCGCTTACGCGGGTCTTGCTACTATTGGTGTTCTAATGCTAAATGTCCTTATTTTAATGTGAGAAAAAGTGCTAACAATTATAATGTAAAGAAAAGGGGAATTACAAAAGGAAATAAAAGGGAATTGTTTTATTTATAAATTTATGCTAAAGATTACATATCAAACAATTACATTAAGAAATGAATGGTAAATTAAAATGGAGTTTAGAATGTTGGAATGTAACCTTGACCAAACTTCAATAGTGAAGTGGCCTTTTGGTTGTATTCCTTTTTATGGAGATTGCATACACATTAGAAGAGATGAAAGATGAAGAAAACAAATAAAGAGTTTTGATAAAGAGAAGTAAAAGAGTTTAGAAGGAGAAAGTGGGAGTTGTACCTTGTGCTTGAATGGGGAAGAACCAATTTGTCTATAGTAACCACTCTTTGAAAATGGACTTTTGAGTTTAAGAGAGTTTTTGAGTCAAGAATCCTTCCTCCTTTTCCATGGTGGAATGAAGAGGTATTTATAGGTTTTAGGGAAGTGTTTGTGGTCACAAAGATGGTCTTTCCCCGGATCAAGCCAAGGCAATAATGGTCTTGGGAGTTACAAATCAGAAAATGAGGGAAATTTGGCAAAATCTGGGATTCTGGAGGTGGGAAGCACGCTCGTCCCACCCCCTATGGGAGGCGTACGCCTGTCACAAAGGAGGGCAAAGGCGCGCATGTCCCGCTGTAGATACCCTGGGGGAGCCCACGGCTTGGCTAGAGCACGCGAGTTATCCTAGGTCTAACTTGTTTTTAGAGTCGCCACCTATGTTTTGAGGAACATAAGAAAAACCTATTGATAATAGCCTAATTTTGATTACGAAAACATAGATTCTTTGTTTTGAGGTTCGGGGGTTAGATTACGAGATGGGAAGTATCGAAACACCCATCTCGCCCAACAAAAGTTGGTCTTGCTTGATCAAAATCTACATGAATAATAAACATTCTTCTTCTTCTTCTTTAAATCATAAAAAGGGGTTTTAAAATAGAGTTTGGAATGTAGGAGATAACTCTTTAACCGACCTCAATGAGATGAGGTGATCATTAGAGTCATGTCCCAAAATGATTTGGGTGATTGCACTTTGATAAAACAAAAAGAAAGAGAAAAGAGATGAAGTTGAGAAGGGGAAAGAAATAGCTTTACCTAGACTTCAAGAGACTTTAAACACTTCTTGTTGAATTACTTGGAGAAATCCTTTGGAAAATGCTTTGAAAGTAAGAAATTTGGTTTCTTATTGAAATGTGAGATTGAGAGCCCAAGGTCCAAGGTCTTGGTCAAGGTCAAGGTTCTTGAAAATGGAGGTAAAGGGGGCGTTTTTATAGGTGAAAGAGAGATGTTTTTGGTGCCAAAACTCAGTCACCAAGAAATCTTTCCCGGGCAAAATCCTATAAATTGAGCAAGGGAGAGAATCCTGGCCAGAAATCTGTAACCGACGCCCAGAGGCGCGCGCTTCCTGCTTTGGGGGCGGGGCGCGCGCGCGTCTGGATCCTTCTGTCGGAGGCGCGCGACTCAGAGAAGGCGATTTTGACAGAATGGACTAGAAAGTCAGCCCTGTTATTCAGTTTAGTCCCTGGACTTAACGAAGTCAGTCAGGAACTTAACGGAAGTGACAGAAACTTACGAGAAACACTTAAAATGGGGAGAAACACAAGATCAAATGTGCAATCGGGGCGAGCGGTCCAAGGCGGGGTGTCTACAGAGCCCCTCGGCGACGTGGATTGCAAAGCAAAACGCGTCGACGAAAGTTAAAAACACCCGCCGAGGAACTCACCAAGAAAAAGCAAAGACTCGATGAAAGCAGGAATTTGAAATTGCGAGAGATAGTGGTGCGCTCCCTGTGTGAGCGGCTTTTGTTGATAGAGGGGGTGGCATGATCCGTTAGGTGAACCTGCTGGCTGAATATGTTGAATGAGGCCGTTAGTGAACCTTTGAACGAGGCCGTTAGTGAACCTTTGAAGAGGCCGTTAGTGAACCTTTAAGGAGGCCGTTAGTGAACCTGTGAAGAAGCCGTTGGTGAACCTTTGGAGAGGCCGTTAGTGAACCTTTGAGGAGGCCGTTAGTGAACCTGTGAAGAGGCCGTTGGTGAACCTTTGGTGAGGCCGTTAGTGAACCTTTGAGGAGGCCGTTAGTGAACCTGTGAAGAGGCCGTTAGTGAACCCTTGAATGAGGCCGTTAGTGAACCTTTGTAGAGGCTGTTGGAGAACCTTTGTTGACGAATCCGTTAGTGAAATTCGTTGATGAAATATTGTTTTGAAGTCGCGTGCCACTTGGAGTCACACTTGACTTTTTGACTTGTGGGGTGCGGGCACAGTTGACCGCGACCAGAAGAATGTTCCTGCTGGGGATGAAATGTTGAGATTTACTCTTGAGGGGGGTATGGCACCCGTGACAGAACTTAGGGAGTTCGGAATCCGTGGGGAAACACTGATGCTGTGCATGGATTCTTGCATGAAGAGCACGCATCTGGACATCGTTGTGGGATGCGCGCACCTCGGATGAGTATGTCAAGGGGCGCGCGCCTGGCGCATAAGTTCAGCATATTTAAACAGACGGTTCACTGTTTTCGGCGAGTTTTCAAAATTTTGAAGAACCCTCCAAATTCCAAACCAAATTTTCGCGGAGAAATCACCCCAAAACACTTTCTTGCTGCTCTAGGATCAATTCCATCACAGAAACGATGTCGGATCGTCAACAATCTCCTCCGTTCGAGATGCCACAGGGCAAGGAGCCCGAAATTGGGGTTGAAGCTATGGACCCGAGCTTGCTTACCTTTCGGCCTCATACCCACATTTCTCATTTCGTGACTTCAGGTTTGGTAAGAATGCCTCACCTTTCTTGTCGATTTCGGATTTCATGAAGTTCCGTTTTTTTACCCAAAATATTGTTGCAGCAGCTTTATTGATCAATCCTTGCATGTTGTTTGTTGCTGCTGATTTGTTGTAAGAAACATGTTGGGGCGCCCGTTTTCATGTTCACACACTTGCTTGTACATTGTCCTGCCATTGAAATCTCTGTGTCGAATTCATCCGTTTTCTAGCAGTCATGCTGATGAAATTTTTGTTGTTCCTTCTTTCCTTTCAGGAGTGGACCCGTCTGACAGATATTCGTGGTGGGGCTCATGGGCCCATCTCTATATGGAAGAGGTTGCCTGAGAATGTTCGGGCCCGAGTTACAGGGACTCATTTTGGTCTTTTTATCACTAGCCTCCCAGCTTTAAAGAATGACCCCGATGTGGTCCAGGCATTGAGGGAAAGATGGTGGGACACCACCCATACCTTCCATTTACCCATGGGCGAGGTGACTATGATGCCTACCGATTTCACAGCTTTGACGGGCTTGCCATTCATAGGGATGCCTGTCCCTTTTGGTTTGAGAGGGGCTGTTCGGACTCCGGACGAGTTACTGGCTTTGGTTGACTGCCGGTTCGAGGTCAAGAATTCTCGAGTGATATGGGGGAGAATCCGGGCCTATTTCGGCATCTTAATGGCTGAGGCTCGAGGTATTACTGCTGATCGGGTCGATGCCGTGGCCCGTTGCTTTATTTGGTACCTGTTATCCCATACTTTGTTTGCCAACGGGGGATCTTCGGCCTCTTTGGATCTGCTCGACTTGTTAGTGGATCTGGACCAGATCGGCCAGTATAACTGGGGCGCAGCGGGCTTAGCTGCTTGTTATCACGGCATGGATTTGACCAGCCGCTCGACCACTAGCTCGGTTACGGGCTTCAGCTTGCTGTGGGAGGTGTACCACTTACTGTCCCTTTTATATTCTCCTTGCCTTGGTCATAACTGCCTTTTTCGTTGGCTATCATTAACTTTGCTTCTGCCTCTTGTCTACAGCTCTGGGCCTTTGCTATCCTGAATCTGAGGGATTTCAAGATTGATAAGGAAGGCCAGCCCCAGTATCCGGACTACGCACGGTGGGCGTACAAGGAGAGGAATGTGAAGACTGGTACGAACCCCATTAGTCTTACTTCAGCCCGACGGCACTTGGACACCTTGAGGCCTGAGTCTGTTGCCTTCTCTTTGTACCCGTGGAGATCAGTTCAGCACTGGTTTGAGCATACTCTTATTCCTACCCGTTCTCGGCTTTTGATGAGTTCGGGTGAGTGCATGGCTCTGTATTTGGGAGACAGAGTGTTCTGGCAGCATGGTATCCAAGTGACAGACTTTTACACCCCCCCTCGTCCTGCAGTTCCAGACGTTCCTCCTTTCTGCCCTCGTAATTGGAGGTCACTTTCAGAGGCTGATCGCGCGGCATACATGGCAGGGATTGATGCCGTCCCTCACATTCACTTGGATCAGGATTATGGCCTCTTCAGGAAGAACAACTTGATGCAAGGCTTCATGTTTGCTTATCCGAGGAGATCACAGGCTGCTCCTACGACCTCCGCTCGGTTTTATACTACCGGTGCCGGGTATTGCTTTGATCCTCCTTTGCCTCCTCCCTACTACACTTATTCAAACTTCGGGGTCTTTGAGGAGCAGAGGGAGATTGTTCCCAAGGACATGTCACCGGAGAGAGAGCCTCCTGCTCAGGCTGCTGTGGTATGTTTTTCTGACCATCTTTGCATTTCTCAGTTCCAGTCTTATTTTTCTGTCCTTTGTATTGATGTAACTTCCTTTTTCTGTTCTCTGTTGCAACAGGTACCTGTAGCTGCTTATAGGCACTTGGGCAGACAGAACAAGGGAATGAGGAGGAGGCTCCGTCAGCTGGAGGAGAGGGTGCTAGAGCTGTGCAGGGATATTGCTGCCATGACTAGAGATGCTGCTGGTGCTGTCTCTGGTGCTGCGAGAGGAGCTGCCTGAGGGGCTCGGGGCATGGGACGAGCCTGCAGGGATGCTGCACTGGACATTGATGAGGCTGTCTCTTCGGCGAGGCAGTCACTGAGCAGGAGTCTGAGCCGCGGAGGTAGCCATAGTAGGAGTGGAGCCAGCCAGAGCAGAGGTGGTGCGAGTTCATCTCGGCGGGTGCAGAAGAGGAGCCGGCATGAGATCAGAGTTGAGGAGTCTGAGTCTGAGGATGATGATGATGATGATGATGATGAGGATGACGATGATGATGAGGAGACCGAGAGCGGCAGCAGGGGGTGAGCACAGTGCTGGTGATGATGTGCCCGAGCTGTTGTGGCTAAGAGGATGAGGGATTGAAACACCTTTACTTTTGCCTGTAATAACATTTAACATGTATTTACAATCCTAGTTATCTTACTACTCATTTTATGTTTTATTAGCGACTCGATCTTAGATGTCGACCTTTACAAACAAATGTGTGCCCAAAGAATGCTTGTTGTTGATGCTTGAACTCCTTTTCGCTGCTGGGATTTGATTTTGCTGCAGGTTGGATATGTTGAAGTGCTTGGGTTCTGTTCTGAACTGACAAGGGCTATTTCTGTCTGAACTGCTGTCAAAGGCGCGCGCGTTGGGCCTTGCTTGTGGGAGGCGCGCGCGTTGTGAAGCCTTGGTCAGAGGTGCGCGCTTCTGGCCTGCTGAATTACAGCCCCTTTCTTTTTCTGATCAGAATGTTCCAACAGCTATAATTTCGAACCATTTTCGACCAGAATGGTCACACAGCATTCTTCTGCAAACACTTTCTCCTCCTAAACCACAAAATTCTTGTCATAATGGCCCCAATGACTTTCTCTTTTGAAGTCAAGGTTTCCGTCCCCGAGGGTGAGAAGTCCGAACCAATGGTGAACGCCGTTCCAGCTGTGGGGTCCGTCTCGATGGTGGAGAAGCGTCCGAGCGTTTTTGATCGTTTGGGAAGGCCCAATGACGATGTTGTTGACCCCGTGAGACCGGTGGTTCATGTGCGGGACTATAGACCCCATCATTTTCCCAAGAAGAAGAAAGGTAAGAGAAATTCCTCCCATGTGTGGAAGCATCCCATGGTTGTCCCCGCTAAGGCTCCGCTTGATAAGGGCAAAGGGAAAGCCGTTGATGAAGCTCCATCCCGTCCTAGCGTTTTCTCCCGTCTTGGCGGTCCCAAGAATGTTCCGTCCCCATCCAAGAAGACTAAAGGGCATAACAAGAAGCAATGGGTTCCCAAACCTAAGAAAGATTAGATTTTTCTTTGTACCCCAAGAGATTGCAATTAAATTAGACCACTTTGTTTTAGGATTTAATGTTTTGATGTCTTTTGTTGCTCAATAAATCCGTTGTAATGGCTTGAATAATTCATTGAATGAATAAAAATTGCATCTTGTTATTTGAAGTGAATTGGGTATTTTTGATATGTTTTATACAGCACCCGAAGGTTGCCTACGTTCCTCCAGTTGGGAGGCTCAGGTCTCCGTAGTTCAAACAAACAAAGACAATTTTTTTTTTTTTTTTTTTGTGCACCCTGTTTTTTGCCTAGACTGCCCTTTCGGGTTTTCAATCTAGCGGGCTTCTTTTTTGCACGTGATCTAATTTTTGCCTAGGCCGCCCTTGCGGGTTTTCAACCTAGCGAGCGATTTTTTTTTTTTTTATGGTCTTTGTTTATTAAGCATAGAACCTCTTGAGCTTGTCGAGGTTGACCTCCTTTGGCAGCTGGTCACCATCTAAATCTACGAGTCGGACTGCACCGCCGCTTAGTATCTTTTTGACCACGTACGGACCGATCCATCGGGGTCCCCATTTCCCCAGGGGATTCATGGCATTAGGAGGATGTTGTCTTAAGACCAAATCTCCCACATTGATGTTTCGAGGCTTCACCTTTTTGTTGAAATCTCTTGCCATCCTTTGCTGATACGCCTTTGTGCGTTCGAGTGCTCTTAGCCTTTTCTCGAGTAAGGCTAGCTGTTCATATCGACTTTGCATCCAATCGACCTCGTTGACTTGATTCTTGAGGAGGACCCATAGAGATGGGAGTTCAAGTTCGATTGGGAGTACGGCTTCAGAACCATAGACTAATGCATAAGGAGTTTCTCCTGTTGCTGACCGTATTGATGTGCGGTTGCCCCACAATGCTAATGGTAGCTTCTCGAGCCAATCCCTTCCTGTTGAGGCCATTTTCTTGACGCTGGTCTCGATGGTCTTATTTGCTGCTTCAACCGCGCCATTTGCTTGGGGACGGTAAGGAGATGACTTGTGCTTGGTGATCTTGTATTCTACCAAAAGTGCATCCATTTCCTTCTCAAAGTGAGAGCCGTTGTCGGAAATGATTTCATGAGGCACGCCGTATCGGCACATGATATTAATCTTTACAAATTCGGCCACTTTTTTGGCGTTGAGGGTCCGATAGGCTTGTGCTTTGACCCACTTTGTGAAGTAGTCGACGGCCACTAGGACGAATGACTGCCCATTGCTTCCGGCAGGATGGACTTTACCGATGATGTCTATCCCCAACAAGAGAAAGGCCAAGTGTGACCATGTTGTAAAGTTGCGAGGGTGGAGCATGTTGCAGATTAGCATGGAATTGGCACTTGGCACACCTTTTGACTCTCTCGATACAGTCTCGTTCCATAGTGCTCCAATAGTAACCAATGCGGAGTATCTTCTTGACTAGCATAAACCCATTCATGTGGGGTCCACACTCTCCTTCGTGCACTTCACACATTATCTCTTGAGCTTCGACCTCATTGGCGCATAAGAGATTGATCCCGTCGTGGTGCCTTTTATAGACTCGGTCCCCAATCAGTACGTACTGAGAGGCTAGCCTTTGCAGAGCCGCTTGAGACTTCTTATTGCTATTCTCGGGATAAGTGCCATCTTTGAGGAAATTCATGATATCCGAATACCACGGAGAGTTTGTTTGAACCTCGTTGATCTCGATACTCAAGCAGTACGCCGGACTGTTCCTTCGGGCAATTTTGAAAGGCTTTACCATTTTTCCTTTGGGCATTTCGACTAATGAAGCTATGGTGGCCAGTGCATCGGCGAAGCGATTTTTATCCCTTGGTAGGTAGTTGAAAGTGATCTCTTGGAATTGTTCAACTAATTCTTCAAGGTGCTGACCATACTGTTGGAGGATCGGGTCTTGGATTCGCCATTTACCCGATTGCTGATTGATAAGGAGCAAAGAGTCGCCGTATACTTCTAGTTCCGTGACGTTTCTTTCGAGAGCTACTTCGAGCCCTGCTATGCATGCTTCGTACTCGGCAATGTTGTTGGTAGCTTCGAATTCCAGACGGATGGCAATGGGAGTGTAGATGTCTTTTGGATCGACAAGCAATACTCCTATACCAAAACCGTGTTTATTGGCGGCGTCATCGAAAAAAAGTTGCCACTTACTTTCCTCGGTTGCAGTACAAATTAAATGCTCATCGGGGAACTGTACGTCTTCCCCCTTCACTTTATCACACGGGAATTCGGCAAGCTGGTCACTGAACACTTTCCCCCTGACGGAGTTTAGTGTGACGTAAGTGATATCATAGCCGGCGAGCATGAAGTACCATTTGGCTATTCTTGTTGACATGAAAGGCTTCTCGAAGATGTAGCGGAGCGGGTCCACCTTTGCTACTAGCTTGATCAGAAAAGCTTCCATATAGTGTTTGAGCTTTTGAGTAACCCAAACCAATGCTGCACATGACTTCTCTAAGACAGAGTAGTTCTTTTCGGCCCCTTGGAATCGGCGACTGACAAAATAAATGGCATTCTCCTTTGTGGACTCTCGTTGCTCTTGTGCTAACATAGCCCCTAGGGCTTCATCATTGACAGTGAGATAGAGCAAAAGAGGCTTCTCCTTGAACAGGAGGGCACGTCAAGTAATGCTTCACTTGGTCGAAGGCTTCTTGGCACGCGTTGGTCCATTCTAGAGCCACATTCTTCTTGAGTAGCTTGAAGATTGGCTCGCACATGGAAGTGAGTTGGTGCACAAACCGACTGATGTGTTGCAGTCTGCCCATGAAACCTTTTATCTCTTTCTGCGTCTTTGGAGGAGGCATGTCAATGATTGCCTTGATTTTGGAGGGATCTACTTCAATTCCCCTTTCAGTGATCATATAACCAAGGACTTTGCCTCGGATAACCCCGAACGTGCACTTTGCAGGGTTGAGCCTCATCTTGTGTTGACGAAGCCTTTCGAAGAACTTGCGGAGATCGATTAAATGTTGACCATCGGTCCCTTTGGAGTGAATGATCATGTCGTCCACATAGACCTCGATTTCTTTGTGAATCATATCATGGAACAAGTCTGTCACGGCTCTTTGGTAGGAAGCCCCAGTGTTTCTTAACCCAAATGGCATGACTGTGTAGCAAATGGTACCCCACGGTGTTGTGAAGGCTGTCTTATGTTGATCCTCCTCGGCCATGAGAATCTGATTGTACCCAGCGAACCCATCCACGAATGAGCGAACCTCGTAGGCAGCAGTGGAGTCGACCAGCATGTCGATGTTAGGGAGTGGAAAATCGTCTTTCAGGGAAGCTTTGTTCAAATCCCGGAATTCCACACAAACTCGAACCTTGCCGTTTGCCTTTCTGACTGTCACGATATTGGCTAACCATGTCGGATACTCGATAACCTTGATGAAACCCACACTGAGGAGCTTCTCGATCTCTTCTTTGACTTGCAGAGACCATTCTAGCTTGATCTTTCTGAGCTTCTGCTTTACCGGCTTGGCATCTTCTCTGATCGGAATTCTGTGCTCCGCTACCTTTCTGTCCAAACCCGGCATGTCTTTGTATGACCATGCGAACACATCCACGAACTCCCGTAGTAGTGCAGTCAATCTGTCTCTGTCGTCCCCCTTGAAGAAGCTTCCGATCTTAGTTTCCCTTGGCTCTTCGTCGGTACCCAGATTAACAACATGCAATTCTTCGTCAGCCTCTGGACCATTTTCACCACGACTACGGACTTGTTGAGCAAGTTCATTTAAGTATGTTGTGTTTTCGTGGTCTATTTCATCATAATTTGAATCGTTATTAACTTGTTCATTAAGTTCATTATTAGTTAATTCATCATTTATGATATTTGCAATCTCAGGGTACTCAGAAATATCAAATTTTTCATTAGCAAAGAAAGGAAACACACGCTCGGCTATGGCCTCCATATCTTCTTGGGTGAGGGTATTAGAGACACTCTCGGACTAGAAAGTAAGTGTGAGCCGCTCTTCCTTTATTGCTGTGCGGGGTATGCAACCCATTTCTTGGACTAAGAATTCCTCGGATACCACGGGCCCTTTCGTAGAATACCAATTGTTGATCGGCTCGGAGCTTGGCGGGATCTCACTGATAGTCTCTGTCGGGACCCCGACCCCGCGGGCCCGGGACTCGCGAGCTGGACGTCGACTTAACACACAATTACCAAAATACTGAAGATAAAAATTCCATTTTATACCAAAAGATGATAGTATAAGTTTTGTAAATCCACTTGACGACAACAAAATACAACTAGCATAAGCTCCACAAGCTTATACTCAAAAATACAAAATACACAATTCTTAATGACGTCAATGTTTGGTAATACTATTCCCAAAAGGTTTTACATTTAACTAATGTAAACCAAATAACCACCTGCCCAAAAGCTACTTCCACACTCGACGTCCTCTTCGTGATCAACGAGTACTATTCCTTTCCTCCTGGGGGGGGGTTAAGGAAAAACCAAGAGAAAAGAAAGGGGGTGAGATAAATCTCAATAAGTTACTAATGCAACTACATGACATGTTATGATGCAATAAGCAATAATAAATCACATATAGCACATAGCAATTAGCAGTTAACAGATAGCAGCGAAAATAAACAAATAACAAAGGATATTAGCCAAGGTTTCCCAACTGATAGAACCAAATAAAGGATTGCTGCGCAGCTTCAACAATCAACATCTTCATAGTAGGATAAAAGCTGAAGAGAAAACCCCGGTACCGGAACCATAACAAAGTAACATGTCACAAAGGACGGGAGTCATGACACAAAGTCATACTCCAAAAAGTTAGCTAGACTACTTCCGAAGGAAGCTAGCTCATCCCAACCAAGGCCAATCTGGAAGAGGAAAATAAGGGCAAAACAATGGTCAACATTATAATGGACTTGGCTCGTGCCATTTTAATCTTTCCCATCGCCCGACACAACCACAAATACCAGCTGGACTTTCAAATAAATGCCAAGTAATAAATACTAGCTTAAATAAACAACTCATGATTCCAAAGTAGGGAACCATTCCAAATAAATCACCAAGAAGATGAAATAAAACCAATCACACATAATAAAGTGCTCAACCCTTTCCAAATAATAATTAATCAAATCCCATAACACATTTGTTCATGAAGGAACCATTTTCAACACTAGAGTATCCCAAAATGTCTAATTAAATTAATTAGAGTCGTACCCGAGCCTAGACTAAGCTTGATTTCGAAAACAATTAAAAACAAAGATACTCAGATCATCTGCTATGGGCGGTCGCCCATAACCAGCCCGGGCGGTCGCCCAAAATCACTAACCCACAATCCATCAGACTGACTCCATGGGCGGTCGCCCAAAAACCCTGACTCCAACGTTCAGAACGAACTGATCTCATGGGCGGTCGCCCAAACCAATCATGGGCGGTCGCCCACGAGCCCTGACTGCCGGAATTCGGCAAGTTTACCTGTGTTTCAACCAAAACTCAACCCCATCCAAAACCAAACCAAAATCCAACACCTCTAACAAGTATAATAAGGTACTAGAACAACTTATGAGTCTAAAATAACTCATATAACATCATTAACAATCAAAACCAAGATTTGATCCCAACATTCTCAAAATTCATAAAAAATGAACAAAATTACAAATAAATCCCAAACTCAACCAAAATGACATATATATGAACTAAAGCATTACATAAACTAAAGATGAACATTTTAGCATAAAAATGGGGGAAAAGCAACTTACTTGAATTTATGAAAGATGACAGAATTCAAATATTTTTGGCTCTACACGATCCTATCGACGATCTAAACACATTTCATAAAATGAGTACTAAGAAAAGATGAGAGGAAGATGACTAGAATGAAGGAAATGAGAGGGAGGATTTCTTACCTTTTTACCCAACAATGGAGAGAGAGAAATTGTGTGTGTGTGCTGGAGAGTGGGGGAGGAGGTGAGGGAGAAGAGGGGAGTAGGGAGGGAGTAGGAGAATGATTTTAAAAAAAAACTTACACTTAGGCCCCCTCTCATCTACTAACACATTTAACACAAAAATCAACCAAATAATACTAGACACACATTAATATTATGAGATATAAAATACGCACATAAATAAATAATCAAATAAATAAATACTTATTTATTAATTAAATAGAGACGGGTTTTCGAGTCGTGACATTCACTCCTCCTTAAAGAAAATTCGACCCGAATTTTAAAGGCGCTTACCCGAAACAAAAAGCCACGGATATTTCCGTTCCATCTCTTCTCAAAGCTCCCACGTTGATTTCTCGACATTGTGATTCCTCCATAGCACTCTAACCAACGCAATTCTTTTATTCCTCAACTCTTGGACTTTAGTATCAAGAATCCGAACCGGTCGTTCCTCATATGACATGTCAGGCTCGATGTCCTCGGGTACCCTCGGTAACACGTGAGATGGGTCATGCAAATACTTCCGAAGCATAGAAACATGGAAAACATTATGCAACAGGTCAAGAGAAGATGGCAAAGCGAGCCGATAAGCAAGAAGTCCCACTTTTTCCAAAATCTCGAACGGTCCAATAAATCTCGGAGCCAATTTACCTTTCTTCCCAAACCTTCGAATACCAACCTTCGGAGATACCTTCAAGAACACAAAATCTCCGGTCTGAAAATTAAGATCACGTCTTCGGTGGTCCGCATAGCTCTTATGTCGGCTCTGGGCTGTCTTCAATCGATCCCGAATAATTTTGACTTTCTCAACTGAATTCTGAACCAAATCGATACCCCATATCTTCGCTTCCCCGATTTCATCCCAACAGATAGGCGATCTACACTTTCTCCCATATAAAGCCTCGTAAGGAGCCATCTCGATACTAGCCTGATAACTGTTATTATAAGAAAACTCCACTAGAGGTAAATGAACATCCCAAGAATCAGAAAAGTCTATCGAACAAGCTCGCAACATATCCTCTAAAATCTGAATAGTCCTCTCGGATTGACCGTCAGTCTGAGGGTGAAAAGCTGTACTGAATCTCAAATCGGTACCCAAAACTTCCTGTAACGCTTTCCAGAATCTAGAAGTAAACCTCGGATCATGATCCGACACAATGCTAACCGGAACCCCATACAATCTCACAATATCATTTATAGAAAGGGTCGCAAGTTTCTCCATCGAGTATCTAATATCAATTGGTAAGAAATGGGCAGTCTTGGTCAGTCTATCCACGATCACCCAAACACTGTCAAACTTCCTACGGGTACGAGGTAGTCCCGTAACAAAATCCATAGTCATATGTTCCCATTTCCACTCCGGAATCTCTAGTGGATGAAGTAGTCCTGCGGTCTCTGATGTTCGGCTTTGACCTGCTGACAAGTTAAACACTTCGATACATACTCAGCTATTTCTCTCTTCATGTTGTTCCACCAAAATTGTTGTTTCAGATCCTGGTACATCTTCGTACTACCCGGATGAATAGTATATCTCAATTTATGACCTTCATCTAAAACTCGCCTCTTTATTCCATCAACGTCGGGCACACATAAACGTCCACGAAAAGTCAACACCCCAATCGAACTCAAAGAAAAATCCTCGAAGTTCTTCTCCTTCAATTTACCCATTATTTTCACTAACTCGGGATCTTCTTTCTGAGCTTCCTTTATTCTTTGAATTAGGGTCGGAGATACCCTAATATTCGCAAAAATAGCCCCATGTCTCGATTCACGAGGACACCAATCTCGAACATCCTCAAGCATTTTCCACTCTCGAACCATCATCGAAGCCACATAATATTTTCTACTAATCGCATCCGGCTACCACATTTGCTTTCCTGGGATGATAGGATATCTTACAATCATAGTCCTTCAAAAGTTCCATCCATCGACGCTATCGATTATTAAGTTCCTTCTGAGAGAAAAGAAACTTCAAACTCTTGTGATCCGTGAAAATCTCAAATTTCGCTCCGTAAAGGTAGTGCTTCCACTTATGAAGAGCAAATACGATAGCTGCCAATTCCATGTCGTGAGTAGGATAATTCTGTTCACTCGGACTCAACTTCCTCGAAGCATACGCGATCACTTTCCCATTCTGCATTAAAACACAACCCAAGCCTTCCTTCGATGCATCACTATAAATCACTAAGTCGTCGTTCCCATTCGGTAATGCAAGAATCGGTGCAGTAGTCAACCTCTTCTTCAATTCCTCAAAACTGTTATCACACTTTTCGGTCCACTCAAACGGAACATTCTTTCGGGTCAACTGTGTCAACGGTGTAGCAATCCGCGAAAACCCTTCTATAAACCTCCTGTAATATCCGGCTAACCCCAGAAAACTTCTAATCTCAGTCACTGTCTCGGGTCTCTTCCAATCAACAATAGCTTCTATCTTCGAAGGATCCACAGAAATCTCATCTTTAGAAATAACATGCCCCAAAAATGAAACTTTCTCGAGCCAAAAATTCACACTTACTAAACTTCGCGAACTACTGTTCCTTTGCCAGAACTGATAAAACTGTCCTCAAATGTTGCTCATGTTCCTCTCGAGATTTAGAATAGACAAGAAATATCATCGATGAAAACCACTACAAACGAGTCAAGATAAGGGTGGAAGATTCGGTTCATCAAATCCATAAACACGGCCGGTGCATTAGTCAACCCAAACGGCATAACCACGAATTCATAATGACCATAACGAGTGCGAAAAGCAGTCTTCGGAATATCATCCGATCGAATCTTCAGTTGATGGTACCCACTCCTCAAATCAAGTTTAGAAAATACTACCGACCCTTGAAGTTGATCGAATTGATCATCAATATGCGGTAGAGGATATTTGTTCTCCACCTTTACCTGATTCAACTTTCGGTAATCAATACACAGCCTCAACGAACCGTCTTTCTTCCTCACAAACAAAACAGGTGCTCCCCACGGGGAAACACTAGGTCGAATAAATCCCCTATCAAGCAACTCCTGCAACTGAACCTTCAATTCTTTCAACTCTGCCGGGGCCATTCTATAAGGTGCTTTCGAAATCGGAGCTGTACCTGGTAGAAGATCTATATAGAACTCTATCTCTCGATCAGGCGGCATATCATACTCAGAAGAGAAAACATCAGGAAATTCTCTAACTACCCGAACACTTTCCAAACCGGGTGATTCTCTCTTGGTATCAAGCACACTAGCCAAGTAACCCTCACAACCATGATGCAAAAATTTTCTCGCTTTCACATAAGAGATTAAACGAATATTTCTACTCAAAGGACTAGCCTTAAAAACAAACTTAGGCACATTGGGAATAGCAAAAGTAACGTCTTTCTTACGACAATCAACAGAAGCATAAAACTTGCTCAACCAATCCATGCCCAAAATAACATCAAAGTCTTGAATCGGAAGGACTACCAAGTCCGCACACAAGACACGACCACAAATAAGCACATCACAATCACGAAATACTCTATCGGTCACCAAACATTCTCCTATAGGGGTCGACACCTCTAGCATATAAGGTAAAGACTCAAATGCAGCATTTAGCAAAGAAGCAAATTGGACAAATATGAAAGAATGCGATGATCCTGTATCTACTAACGCACGAGCGCTCACATTAAACACAGAAACAATACCTCCAATAACGGAAGGATCATCGGTAGCTTGTTGTTGATTCATGGCAAATACCCTTCCTTGGACCTTGGGCTTTCCCGCATCATCTCTTTTCTGACCCTGTGGAGCACCAGCTCATACCCCCGATGGTTGACCTCTGTTTCTCGGGCAATCTCTAGCAAAGTGCCCCAACTGACCACAATTGGTACATTTTCCTTGCTTCTTCCAACACCGGTCCTCTGAGTGGCCTTCCCTCTGACAATAGGTGTAAAGCCCTCTATTTTGGTTCCCCGGAGTAGTACCCGGATTCCTTGGTACGGTTCGTCCTCTAAACTGAGATGGTCCTCCCGAATTACCTCGGTTGTCTGAACGCTGATGTGGTTGTGACTTGTATGACTTCCTTGCTTACCCGTGTTCGCGACCTCGGTCTTCCTCTTATGTTCCCCAATGTCTTGCTCGATTAGGTATGCACGATCCACGGCATCCTGGAATGTCAGAATCCTCTGAGCTATAAGCTGAGTCCGAATAGATGTCTTTAAACCTCGGATGAACCTCATTGATTTCTGCTCCCCCGTCCTCACAAGATAGTCACAGTACCTGGCTAATTCTGTGAACTTAGCTGAGTACTGAGCCACGGACAACAAGCCTTGATCCAAATTGAGAAGCTCGATCTCCTTCCGGTTCTGATCAACCACCGGAATAAAATGCTCTTTGAATTTCCGCACAAACAATTCCCACGCATACGGTGTATTAGTCTCGTCCCAACTTGCTTTAATCCCTTTCCACCAATGCTCGGCGGCACCCACAAGCTTATAGGCCGCAAATCAGACCTTATCCTCACCAGTGCAACCAAAGACATCATAAATTTTCTCCATAGATTCTATCCATAGCTCGGCCTTCTTCACATCGGGTTCCCCATTATACTCTGCCGCTTTCAGTTTCAAGAATTGCTCCACACCATAACGGGGTGGTGGTGCTTGCTCTACTCTCGGCCCTTGGTCATGAATAGCCTTCATGGCCGCCTCAAACATACCCTAAAACATTGCACGGGCTTCATCTCTTGTTTCATTCTGATTTGAAGTTCCGGCGTTACCTTCACCAGCTCTTCTTCTAGCCATTTTGAACAAGTACCTGCATAAAACATCAACCGTTACTCACTCCGAACACAACTACCCTCCTAGGTCATACTAGTCCACCTATACTTAAACTTAGAGCTAAACCATAGCTCTGATACCAACTGTCGCGACCCCGACCCTGCGGGCCCGGGACTCGCGAGTTGGACGTAGACTTAACACACAATTACCAAAATACTGAAGATAAAAATTCCATTTTATACCAAAAGATGATAGTATAAGTTTTGTAAATCCACTTGACGACAACAAAATACAACTAGCATAAGCTCCACAAGCTTATACTCAAAAATACAAAATACACAATTCTTAATGACGTCAATGTTTGGTAATACTATTCCCAAAAGGTTTTACATTTAACTAATGTAAACCAAATAACCACCTGCCCAAAAGCTACTTCCACACTCGACGTCCTCCTCGTGATCAGCGAGTACTATTCCTTTCCTCCTGGGGGGGTTAAGGAAAAACCAAGAGAAAAGAAAGGGGGTGAGATAAATCTCAATAAGTTACTAATGCAACTACATGACATGTTATGATGCAATAAGCAATAATAAATCACATATAGCACATAGCAATTAGCAGTTAACAGATAGCAGCGGAAATAAACAAATAACAAAGGATATTAGCCAAGGTTTCCCAACTGATAGAACCAAATAAAGGATCGCTGCGCAGCTTCAACAATCAACCAATCAACATCTTCATAGTAGCATAAAAGCTGAAGAGAAAACCCCGGTACTGGAACCATAACAAAGTAACATGTCACAAAGGACGGGAGTCATGACACAAAGTCATACTCCAAAAAGTTAGTTAGACTACTTCCGAAGGAAGCTAGCTCATCCCAACCAAGGCCAATCTGGAAGAGGAAAATAAGGGCAAAACAATGGTCAACATTATAATGGACTTGGCTCATGCCATTATAATCTTTCCCATCGCCCGACACAACCACAAATACCAGCTGGACTTTCAAATAAATGCCAAGTAATAAATACTAGCTTAAATAAACAACTCATGATTCCAAAGTAGGGAACCATTCCAAATAAATCACCAAGAAGATGAAATAAAACCAATCACACATAATAAAGTGCTCAACCCTTTCCAAATAATAATTAATCAAATCCCATAACACATTTGTTCACGAAGGAACCATTTTCAATACTAGAGTATCTCACAATGTCTAATTAAATTAATTAGAGTCGTACTCGAGCCTAGACTAAGCTTGATTTTGAAAACAATTAAAAATAAAGATACTCAGATCAGCTGCTATGGGCGGTCGCCCAAAATCACTAACCCACAACCCATCAGAATGACTCCATGGGCGGTCGCCCAACCCATTAATGGGAGGTCGCCCAAAAACCCTGACTCCAACGTTCAGAACGAACTGATCTCATGGGCGGTCGCCCAAACCAATCATGGGCGGTCGCCCACGAGCCCTGACTGCCGGAATTCGGCAAGTTTACCTGGGTTTCAACCAAAACTCAACCCCAACCAAAACCAAACCAAAATCCAACACCTCTAACAAGTATAATAAGGTACTTGAACAACTTATGAGTCTAAAATAACTCATATAACATCATTAACAATCAAAACCAAGATTTGATCCCAACATTCTCAAAATTCATAAAAGATGAACAAAATTACAAATAAATCCCAAACTCAACCAAAATGACATATATATGAACTAAAGCATTACATAAACTTAAGATGAACATTTTAGCATAAAAATGGGGGAAAAGCAACTTACTTGAATTTATGAAAGATGACGGAGTTCAAATATTTTTGGCTCTACACGATCCTATCGACGATCTAAACACATTTCATAAAATGAGTACTAAGAAAAGATGAGAGGAAGATGACTAGATTGAAGGAAATGAGAGGGAGGATTTCTTACCTTTTTACCCAACAATGGAGAGAGAGAAATTGTGTGTGTGTGTGTTGGAGAGTGAGGGAGGAGGTGAGGGAGAAGAGGGGAGTAGGGAGGGAGTAGGAGAATGATTTTTAAAAAAACTTACACTTAGGCCCCCTCTCATCTACTAACACACTTAACACAAAAATCAACCAAATAATACTAAACACACATTAATATTATGAGATATAAAATGCGCACATAAATAAATAATCAAATAAATAAATAAATAATTAATTATTTATTAATTAAATAGAGACGGGTTTTCGAGTCATGACAGTCTCATTCATGATGACGGTGTCATGGATGGCGTTGACTTGGCATTCATTCATTATGGCAAGCTCTTCGAACATGGAGGCTAAATCTGTCGGTTCTTCCCCCACGATGATTTCTGTCTCGGACTCTATAGTCACCTTCCTTCCCCACCATTCACGGGGCGACATGGGAGTTGGTTCCCTTTCGGATTTCTGGATCTCACAATCGGAGAAGATTTCGAGACCGGGCTTTTTGACAACCTTATTGTTAACCCATGGTTCGGGAAAGATCATGTATGGAACTTCTTCCCCATGGCGGACAAAATAGCCATTCAACGTCTTGCGGTAAGGCCTTAGATTAGGGACCTCATAACGACGGCCTTCTTTACGAGCTCGGGCCTTTTCATCCTTGATCGCTTGCTCTTGTTTCAAGTCTTCTCTGGAAGGCTCGTACCCTAAACCGAATGTGTTCTTGACAAATGGGACTTGCACAGGATGTAGGATTCCTTGTTGATATTTCCCTAGGCCTAAACCAGGGAAGTAGTCCATATTTCTCATCATGCGGAGGACTTTGTGATTGCTGGGGGTCCATGATCCGTTTCCCCCTTCTTTGTCAATGGCGTTGATTGAGCTGCCGGAGAGAGTGGAGTCTGGTAAACCATGCTGAACTTGGTGGACGGGCTCACCTTTTCTGTGGATAGTGACGTTTTCGGCCATGACGGTCACTATTTCATCACCATTTCGGATCTTGACACATTGATGGAGAGTTGACGGGACGACATTAGAATTGTTAATCCATGGTCGACCCAAAAGCAAGTTGAACGAGGCCGGGATGTCAAGCACTTGGAATGGAACGGACATGACCAGGCTCCCAAACTCAATGTCTATTTCGATCATGCCCATTACTGTACGGGCGGTGCTGTCATAACCTTGGATTACTTGAGTAGAAGGCTTCAAATTGGAATCCTTAAGCCCCAGTATGCCAATGATTCTGCCAGGCATGAGGTTGAGTGCGGAACCACCGTCCACTAAGACTCTTGAGATGGGCCTCCCCCTTGCTCGTACCTTGAGGTAAATAGCCTCGTTGTGGTCGGAACCAAATGGTGGAAGGTCCATATCGGCAAAGGTGATGACGTTGCCAAAATGAATGTGACCGATCATTGCCGTGAAGTCCTCGGGAGTAGTATCGAGAGAAATTGATGTATCATCGAGATTGCGGATGAAAAGATCTCGGTGTTTCTTTGAGGATGCGATGAGGTCCCAAATAGAGATGTTGGCTTGAGTTTTCTTGAGTTGGACAAGTAGAGGATCTTCGGGAGTGTCGCGAGCTTGCGGCCTTTGAGAAGAGGAGCTTGGTGTGGAAGTGGAAGGGTTGCTTGCTATGACTCGACCGGATCGAGTTAGCATGTTGACGTTCCCATCTTGCTTCTTTTTCCTATTCTCTAGTACTTCCCTCATTACCTCATCGTAAGTTACAATATAACAAGAATTGTCAAGTTTATTCATAACATTGGGGCCCCCATTCACAATTGGGATTGAATGGGTGGTCCCCTCGAGTTCTCCTATTTCTATTACATTGACATGTTCGCCATTAGTCACTACAAATTCTTTCTTGTCTATGAGATCTTGAATGACATTGCGGAGAACGAAGCATTCCTCAGTGGTGTGGCCACTATATTGGTGGTAGCCACAATATTTGTGGTGAGCATGATTGGGGTTGACCGTCTTGGGTTGGTACCCTTGTACGGGTGTGACTTGACCCTTTGCTTTGAGGACTTCGAAAACTTCGGTTTGAGTCATGCCTTGGAGAGGCGTGTAGACACGGTCATTTCGAGACTTCTTCCCTTTGGGTGGAGGAACCTTTTTGTAATTCCCTTTATCGATAGTGACGGCATTGACCGAGGCCTTTTTTGTGGAGTTGGAAGCGGCCTTGTAGCGGTAGCTGGGAGCACTTTTCTTGACTTCCTTGAGCAACTCGTCTATTCGGACCCCCGCCTCATACATTTGGGAGAAATTCGCATAGCAAGCCCCACTTAGGTGGGTGCGGAGATCAATTTTGAGACATTTGAGAAAGATGTCCATTTACTCCTTGGTATTTGCCCTTTCCACAATCTCGGAGAGTTTATCATTCCATCTCCTTGTGAAGTCGATGAAGGACTCGTGGTCTCGTTGAGTAGTGTTCTCTAGCTCTTTCCTTGTGGGCCGGTGTTAGTACCCGATCTGAAAATGAGTTTATTAGGGCTTTCCCAAATATACAAGGATTTTATAGGAATTAAAAACCTTGCAAAGACTTGTCCCGGATTCCCAAAAATAGCTCAATGTTCTAGAAAACATTAAATATGGACATTTAGGGTTGCCTTGTATGAACAGTAAAACCCTAGCTTGAATTTCAAGTCAGCGCGCAACGATGGCCACGCGGCCACTTTCGCCGCCGCCCTCAATATTGGCCACGCGGCCACATCCGCCCCGGATGATCTGGACCGTCAGATCTCTCCATCAGTTTCCTATTTAAAGACCTCCCTTGCCTCATAATAAGGGGATCCGAATGGGAGAGCTTTCAAGTGACGATTTTGCTCCCAAATCAAGTCATTCAAGCCTCCAAAAACACTCTCAAGAATCCCAAGAAGATCCAAGGTTATTTCTTGCCAACAAAGGTAAGTTTTCTAACTTTTCTTCATGTTCTTGCATTATTTCTAATGTAGATCTTTAATATTCATATTCTTAATATGTTCATTCATGTGTTCTTCATAATATTCATATTCTTAATATGTTTATTCATGTGTTCTTCATAATATTCATGTTCCTAACATCTTTATTCATATTTTCTTCATGACATTCATATGTTCATAATATGTTCTTCGTATATTCATCATATTCTAGATTAAAACCTTATTTATGCCATATTTAGGGTGGCGATCTTCATAATTACATGTTATTTCATAGCCGATGATGATCTAGGGTTCATCAACCCGAGGATGATCTAGGAACTACTTCTAAACCCTAAACTTTAGGTAATTCCCCCTCATTATGCATGATCCCGATTCCTCTGCCTATTCTAAATTCTTCTCGAACTACGCTGACCTGAGCTTCTCACATTGAGAGGAACGTAGGCAATCTTCGGATCCGGTCTCAAACACTAACACACTACAAACACATTCATCATGATAGAAAGACTGATCATTCGGGCAATAGGAGTGATAACGTCCAATATTCTTCTCTTGTTGTAATTTGACCCCCGAACCCATTAAACATGCTTTTCTCAATGTTTTGGCTTTAATTAAAACGGCGTGGCGACTCTCATAATTTTAATGTTGCTATGAATTCCCAAATTCAAACACACGTATTCACAGTGGCGACTCTGCTGGGGAGTGCTTTGAAACTTTTTCAAACTTAGTGGGTCTAACTTTCGTCACATCATGATGCTTGCCATGTTTACACATGCACACACTTTCCATGTTTACACATGCACCCTACACACACCTGCCATGTATACACATGCACCCTACACACACCTGCCATGTTTACACATGCACACACTTGCCATGTTTACACGTGCACACACTTGCCATGTTTACACATGCACCTCACACACACTTGCCATGTTTACACATGCACACACTTGCCATGTTTACACGTGCACCTCACACACACTTGCCATGTTTACACATGCACCTCACACACTTGCCATGTTTACACATGCACCCTACACACACTTGCCATTTTTACACATGCACACACTTGCCATGTTTATACATGCACCTCACATACTTGCCATGTTTACACATGCACCCGCGTACCCCGCAATGTTAATACTTGTACCTCGTTGATACTTGTACTTTGTATATACCTTGTATCCTTGTACCTTTGTTATTTTCGTCTTAGTATTAGGGTCAAACAAAACTCTGCTATGCTCCCTTGTACGTTATTTTCCTTCTCCTGCATTGCATTGCATAGCATCATTCAAACAGTCAAAACTTCTCTCTTTTCTCCTTAAAAAGAATTAGTTTCTTGCCACACACTACCACTAGTCCGTGTCAGCACTGCACAGGTCCCTACTACCCGGAGTATTCGATGTGCAGGAATTTGTGCGCTACTGCCTCACATTTTTCGAGTCACTCGTCTACTCCACTCACCGTGTACGTTCCACGAGCGGTGGGAACCTTTAACCTAACCCGTGTCAACCCACACATAGAGATTAGGACACTCCTCGGACCACCCATTTAGGATGTAAATAAATGCAAAACTTTTCGTAAAATAAAATGTGCATTGCATCTAGACGACCTCTAAGGTCCATCGCTCATCCGTTGGACCATCATTGCGATCCATTTGGGTCTACCCTTCATCTCGACCCGCTTTGGCCAAAATCCCACCATCCTTTAGCCTCTTAGGACAACTTTATCTACCTTTGACCTCCTAGGTCAACCTTTGACCGCCTAGGTCAACCTTCCCAACCTTTGACCTCCTAGGTCAACCTTATCTACCTTCGACCTCCTAGGTCAACCTTACCACTCTTTGACCTCTTAGGCCAACCTTTGACCCCCTAGGTCAACCTTTGACCTCCTAGGTCAACCTTACCACCCTTTGACCTCTTAGGCCAACCTTGGACCCCCTAGGTCAATCTTATCCATTTAAGTCAACCTTTGACCCCCTAGGTCAATCTTATCCGTTTAAGTCAACCTTTGACCCCCTATGACCTCTTAGGTCTACCCTTGACCCCCTAGGTCAACTTTATCAACCTCCGACCTCTTAGGTCAATCTTTGACCCCCTAGGTCAACCTTATCTACTTTTGACCTCCTAGGTCAACCTTTAACCGCCTAGGTCAACCTTACCAGCCTTTGACCTCTTAGGCCCACCTTTGACCCCCTAGGTCAATCTTATCCGTTTAAGTCAACCTTTGACCCCCTAGGTCAACCTTACCAACCTTTGACCTATTAGGTCTACCCTTGACCCCCTAGGTCAACTTTATCAACCTCCGACCACTTAGGTCAACCCTTGACCTCCTAGGTCAACCCTGTCACCTTCGATCTCTTAGGTCACCCCTCGACCTCTTAGGTCAACCTTTGACCCCTTAGGTCAACCTCATCCGCCTTTGACCTCTTAGGTCAACCTTTGACCCCATAGGTCATTCTCATCCGCCTTTGACCTCTTAGGTCAACCTTTGACCCCATAGGTCATTCTCATCCTCCTTTGACCTCCTAGGTCAACCTTACCAACCTTTGACCTATTAGGTCTACCCTTGACCCCCTAGGTCAACTTTATCAACCTCCGACCTCTTAGGTCAACCCTTGACCTCCTAGGTCAACCCTGTCACCTTCGATCTCTTAGGTCACCCCTCGACCTCTTAGGTCAACCTTTGACCCCTTAGGTCAACCTCATCCGCCTTTGACCTCTTAGGTCAACCTTTGACCCCATAGGTCATTCATATCTGCCTTTGACCTCTTAGGTCAACCTTTGACCCCATAGGTCATTCTCATCCGCCTTTGACCTCTTAGGTCAACCTCATCCGCCTTTGACTTCGTAGGTCTACCCTTGACCCCCTAGGTCAACTTTATCAACCTCCGACCTCTTAGGTCAACCCTTGACCTCCTAGGTCAACCTTATCACCTACGACCTCTTAGGTCACCCCTCGACCTCTTAGGTCAACCTTTGACCCCTTAGGTCAACCTCATCCGCCTTTGACCTCGTAGGTCAACCTTTGACCCCATAGGTCATTCTCATCTGCCTTTGACCCCATAGGTCAAACCTTGGACCCCTTAGGTCAACTTTATCACCCCTCGATCTCTTAGGTCAACCTTTGACCACTTAGGTCAACCTTATCCGCCTTTGACCTCTGAGGTCAACCTTTGACTCCCTAAGTCAACCCAATCACATTTCGACTTCTTAAGTCAACCTTTGACCCTTAGGTCAACCTTATCCGCTATTGACCTCTTAGGTCAATCTTTGGTCCCATAGGTGAACCCAATTACCGTTGTCCATACCAACCTAGGTCAACCCGTCTCGACCCGTTTAGGTCCACACACCATCCTCGACCCATCTAGGTCAACTCGTCCGTCTTAGGTTAAAACTATCCCTTTACCTTTGACCCATCTAGGTCAATCCCTGGCCCGCTTAAGTCGACTTGCCCGTCTTGAATCTATCTACCGACCTCCCTAGGTCAACCAACCCGAATAGGTCAGCCTGCCCATGTTTAACCCGTATAGGTCAACCAACTCACATTCGACCCGCTTAGGTCAAACCATGTCTATCCCGCTTAGATCATCCCATAGGCAACCCGCTACAACCCGCTATCTTGATTCATTCACCATATAGGTCAATCCAACCCTTCTCATTTAGGTCGACCTATCCATTACCCATCTAGGTCAACCCACCATTATCATCGCATTCTAGCTTGAACCACTTCTTGTCTGAAACCTTAGGTCAAACCTTAGGTCAAATTTAGGTCAAACCATAAGTCAAACCATACCCGACTCAATCAAAACCAACTCCTATAGGTCTTCCTCACCCATGCTTGACCAAGGACCGAGTCATCTCCTGCTTTTGACCTCAAGATCGCTCTTTATCTTAAAAAGACTCTATCAAATTGACCCCTATGGTCACCTCTCACCTCTTTTTTTTAAAAAAAGGTCTAACTTGATTCGAACTACGGATACCTGAGCCTCTTATTGTGTGGGACCTCTCCCTCATGATAAGGGGAACGTAGGCAACTTCGGCCCGGTCAAACTTTCAATTTTTTACCAAAATGCATTTCAAAATGTGGAGACCGACTCTTTTCCAAAAAATGATTTTTATAACGATGCCTTGTCATTAAATACGAATCTAATTTAATTCAACTAAGAGGCTTAACTCTTTCATGACTAGAGTTCTGGATTATGTCGGTTGCAAGGAACATCGAAGTTGCAACTGAAGCTGCTACCCAAGATCCCGAGACAATCCTCTACACCGGTACTGCTCTCAGTAAGCAAGCATCCCACTTCGAAGCCATCCTCGATGAACAAGCAATCCACTTTAAGGCCATTCTCAACGAGCAAGCAACACACTTTCAGAAGGAGATGCATAAGACCCTAAGAGATATCGAGAGGCGCCATTTGTCTGACATTCGTTGCGTTTATGATTACCTCAGTCGAGTTCTCCCTCTTGCTCAATGTCAACACCCGTACGCTCCTCAAATGTACGGGCCGCCACAGACTGTCCCCGTCGGGATGCCCCCTATGACTACTCATCAACAAGGGGTACCGGTACCTAAATTACCCTCAAAGACAGTTCGTGAAAGGAAGGACGAGCGCGAATTCGACGACTTGGGCAAACTCTTCAAAAGTCTAGTTCAAGCCGGCAAGTTGTCTCCTTTGTTCAATTATGAACCAAGTAGGGTGAAGCAAGGCTTGGATCCCTCCAAACACTGCCAATACCACCAGTACATTGGACATGACACCGAAGATTGCCTCCAATTGAGGAGAAAGATTCAAAGCCTCATTAACAGCGGAGTCATCACCCGCCAACGGAATACATGGGCATGGGCAAAAGAGGAAATTGGGGCTACCTCCTTTAAATAAAAGAAAAGAAAAGGGTCATTCAGTCTTCGTAGGTTCTAGAGTGTCCTTAGTCAAAAGTCCACCTTGGACGATTTTTGTTTCTTTAAGTAAAAGTCCACCCCGGATTAGTCGTTTTTCTTTCAAATAATAAAAGAGTCTTTATTTCTTTTCTCTCTAGACTTGAGACATAATCTTGCATAAATCAATTCCATGAAAATTGTCTTATTCACCATTTTCGCTTGATTGCTCTATCTTTATATGATGAATTAATCTTAATCTTACTCATTAATGACGACTCATTAAAAGGTAAATGGACCCACAAACCATTCACATAATTAAGTAAACGATTAATCTTAAAATAACAAATGCTTCGATCAATTGGGATGAACGAATCACTTTCTCTTCTCTCTACATTCTACCCCCATACACTCTCTATATACACTTCCCCCTGTGTACACCCTCCATATACCTATCCATATAATACCCGCTATACACTCACCCCGTGTACATTCTTCACGAACACTCTCTCCGTACACCTTCTCCCATACACCTCCCGTCTCACTATTAAACCCCTTTTCCACACGGTCATGCAAAGAAATAGACTGCGGTTGCTCATCATCAGGCACCCATGCTGCCACGATTCAAGAGGGATGTTTCTCCCATTCATGAGTATTACATGCCGATACACTGAGGATGTCTGTATTCCATCGCAAATGCCAAGTGCACGAAGTTGTTTATACCATTCATAGGTGCCACGTGACGATCCGATGGAGCTCCGTCGATGAAGGACAAGGGGCTACGATGCCCGCCGCCAGCAAAAAGCCGCTTGAACTATAAGGAAGCTACTTCGCAATCAACAAATGCGAAAACGAACCAGGGGCTCGTCTTGCCCAATGTTTCATGTACAAATATAAAATAAAAGCTCGCTAGATTGAAACCCAAAAGGGCGACCTAGGCAAAAGTTAGAGCATTGCACAAAAAGAAGCCCGCTAGGTTGAAAACCCGAAAAGGCGGCCTAGGCAAAAAAAAAAAGAAGGGGTGTGCACAAAGAGATAAAATAAAAAAAGAAAAAGAAAAATAGAAGGCGCTATCACCATGGAAAAGTAAAAGTCCCATTTTCTTTTCACCTCAAATGTTCTATTTTCCTTTCTTTCCTTACAAAGTAGATAAACGGCAGCAACCCATGACAATTACGATGGAGCAATCCACTGCAACAACTACAAAGGAGTAATCCACCGCAATGAGCTACAAAGAACAACTCACCTCAAACGAACCTCACATCCCTAAACTCAAAACCCAACTTCATCGTCAACCGGGCAACCACTCAAAGCCAAACATAACCTACCTTGGGCCAACTTTCTTTCTTTTCTTTCCTCCCACACATACCCACTGAAACCCGACACCATCGTCAAGCGGGTCATCCCCGAACTACGCGGACCTGAGCTCCTCACCTTGAGGAGAACGTAGGCAACCTCCCGGTTCGGTCCAAAATATACACAACCCACCTCGAGCCAATTTTCTTTCTCTTCTCTCTTCCCCCATATTTCTACTCCTGACTTCTTCACTCACAATTGATCAAAACATTTATTAATTTGAGGCTACTTGTTTACCAATTAACCATAACTCATTAACTAATCAATGAGGTCCATTCTCGAGCAATCAAATGAGAATCTTGAATAAAACAATTTTCAAATGTCTCGACAAGTCTTCTGTTCTTCAATCTAGGAAAGAGCTAAACACTTACTTTCTGTCAAGCAGGGGCTTCCTCCCTTTTGTACATATATACACTCAGTTGCCCAAAGAGTCAAAATGTGAGTACTATCTCTCTCTCTCTCTTACTCTCCCCAAAACGCCCCCGCATGTTTTCAAACAATTCTTTTTTCCTTTTTTGAGTCGACTGAATGATTTAAAAAAATAATAATAATAATAATAATAATAAAAAATGATGACGCAAAAGAGATGCCCGCTAGATTGAAAACCCGCAAGGGCGGTCTAGGAAAAAAAAAGGGTGCGTCTTAAAGGAGGTAGAATACCCCGCTCTACACCCTTATCGAACTAGGGCTTCCCCAACAGAATGGGTCGACTATGTGGTTTCTCGGAGAATATCGAGGCTTCAACAAGGATGTACCCCTCATCGTCAAACTCTGCACATGACGAACACTTTGAATTTGTTAGAATCATAACTAATTATAAGGCATCTTTATAAAATCATAACACTTTCAAAAGTATTCTCTTCCCTGACACTTTGTTTATAAACCCGCACTCTCGGTCTCCACAAAATTGTAAAAATATCCTCGATCCATCTGAGACCCATCTCCATGATTCTTGAGTTGACTCGGTCCTTTACCCTATCTCCTACACTTTAGGGAACCCCTAGGCCTAAACCCTCAACTCTCTACGTCCCAATCTGACTTGATTCAAAACCTTAGGTCCCGCACCTACCCGGTCAGTCTTACATAGGTTACACCATAACCCCTTAGCTCGACCCTCCACAAGTTAGTAGCGGGACTCCTAAAGCTTCAAACCAGTCTTATCCAAAACCTCAAGCCTTAAACCAGTCTACCAAATCCAAATCCTTAGAATGACCCATTAGGTCCCGAACCTACTGGTCTCGAGTCTACCTGATCTCTTAGATCCCAAACCTACCAATATATATTCATCCTTACCTTGTCCAGACTATGTCTCCCTTATCCTCTTAGGTCCAACCTCTTAGGTCTACCCAGTCTAACCTATTGAACGATCCCTTAGATCCCAAGTCCATTCAAGTCTACCAAGCGCCTACCTTGTAGGTCTCTAGCATATCCGATCCACACTTTAGGTCTCCACTCCTAAAACCTTTAGATAACAAAAATGTCTACCCTTTAGGTCTATAACCTTATATGTCGACCCTTAGAACTCTTTAGTTCCCAAGCCTGCTCGGTCCAACCAAAACAATGCCATCTACGTCTCCCGACTCCCGTCATATCCAAGCCATGGCCCTACCACTCTTAAACCTACCAAGTACCAACCTAGTGTCACTCATTAACCGTAAGAGACTACCTAGTCTGACCTTCAACTCCTTAAGTCTCCAACCTACTTAATCCAAGTCGAGTCCAAACCTCGAACCTACGCGATCCTCTCCTCAAACTCCATGGATCTCAAACATCGCTCCCCCAACGAGCCTAAACCTCAAACCTGCTCAAACACATAGGATCTCCTGCGTACCGCGCCATGCCATAGACCCGTCCGGTCAGAACTCGTGCACTTAACACCTTTGGGGTCCCATCCCTAGCCTACCTTCACAATCACCGAACGAGCTTGGTCACGCGCAATGACCTCTAAGACAAACTTAGGTCCTAAGCATACCCAATCCAACTTAGGCACCTATTATACTCGAGCAAAGTCTTGGACACTCAATCCCTTTACCTAAAGCGCCAACATGGTCACATGTCCAGACCCATTTCTCGCACATGGCTCACACCTAGCACACCTTAGAGCCCAAACCCGACATGCGTATTAGGTACTAGGATCATCCAATCCCAATCCATTGCTCCTTGGCCGACCTCAAGCCTGCTTGGTCCTAATCTATAACGCGGTTTCTCTAGGAAAAAAGACTTACCCGCTTGAAAGCCTTATGTCCCAACGCTACCCTGCCTAGCCTTCGATCTCCTAGATCTCACGCCTACCATTCCATTAGGCCCCGGTCTCCTTAACACATGTCTGAGGCTTACCCTAGCTAAACCCTAGCACTCTAGCCTAGGTCTAACCTATCGAGCCTATCCAGCCATGAGGTATCAAGCTCACCTGCCCCAAACTGCAACACTCTTAGACCTCAAACTTGCTCGGTCTAAACCAAGACAAACCTTCAAATGCTTTCGGTCTCCAAACCATAGCCTTAAGCCTAAGTAGTCACATTCTCTCCAAACCCTAGCCTAAAGCCTAGGTAGTCACCTTCTATTCAAAGCCTAGCCTTAAACCTAGGTAATCGCATTCCCTCTAAACCCTAGTCCCAAACCTAGGTAATCGCCTTCTCTCTAAACCCTAGCCTCAAGCGTAGGTAGTCACCTTCTATCCGAAGCCTAGCCTTAAACCTAGGTAATCACATTATCTCAACCCTAGCCTCAAGCCTAGGTGGCCACATCCTCTACAAACCCTAGCCTCTAGCTTAGGAAGTCACATGCGCTCCGAACCCTAGCCACAAGCCTAGGTAGTCACCTTCTATCCGAAGCCTAGCCTTAAACCTAGGTAATCACATTCTCTTAACCCTAGCCTCAAGCCTAGGTTGCCACATCCTCTACAAACCCTAGTCTCTAGCCTAGGAAGTCACATGCGCTCCGAACCCTAGCCTCAAGCCTAGGTAATCACATCTTCCCAAACCCTAGCCTCAAGCCTAGGTTGCCACATCCTCTACAAACCCTAGCCTCTAGCCTAGGAAGTCACATGCGCTCCGAACCCTAGCCTCAAGCCTAGGTAATCACATCTTCCCAAACCCTAGCCTCAAGCCTAGGTAGTCACGTTCCCTCAAAACCCTAGCCTCAAGCCTAGGTAGACACATCCTTCTTAAACCCTACCCTCAAGCCTAGGAAGCACCATCCTCTTTAACCCTAGCCCAAGTTCTAGGGAATTTCCAAAGCCCCGCATGCAACATCATTTCCAAATTCCCGAAACCCTAGTCTCGAAACATAGGAAATTTACAATCTCAATTCTCCGTTTTATTGAACCCTAGTCCAAAACCTAGGATATAATGCCCTGTCCAAAACTCAATCAACCCTAGCCTCAAGCTTAGGTAGTCGCACTCTTTCCAAACCCTAGCCTCGAGCCTAGGTAGTCGCATTCGCTCTAAACCCTAGCCTCGAGCCTAGGTAGTCGCATTCGATCTAAACCCTAGCCTCAAGCCTAGGTAGTCGCACTCTTTCTAAAGCCCTAGTCTAAAGGCTAGGTAGAAACCAATGACCTCTTGGTCTAGTGGTATCATGACCTTTCCCTGGGGGAAAGGTCTCAGGTTCTACTCCCGCTGGGAGCAGGTCCTATAGTATATAAATGGTTTATATACTAAAGGCACTATAAAGCAAATATTTTTTTAAGAGGTCGAGGGGTGAGGAAAAGGGGGTGATTTTTTTAGGGTTTTTTCCAGTTCGTCCGTCGGCCATACCTCCGGCACCGGAATTTTTTTGGAAGATCCCAACGGTGGAAAGTAGCGATTAGGTGTTTCAAACCTCCTCCAAAAATTTTAAGACGATCCAACGGTTAAATCATCGGGAATCGTCATTTTTCTGGACTGTCCTGGGAGTGTGCAGGTTTTCGAATTTGATTCGGCCGCCGGCCATATCTCCGGCGTCGGGAATAATTTTTACGATCACAACGGTGAAAAGGTGCGGATTGTTGATTCGCAAGTGCTCCAAAAATTTGAAGACGATCCAACGGTTCAATCATCGGGAATCGCGTTTTTACAGTCCGAATTCTGGAGGTGCAGGTTTTTGATTTTGGTTTCGGATTTTGGCCTTTTGGCCGGAATTCATTCGCCGGTTTTTGTGTCTGGCCGGCGCCTAGGTGAGGGGAAGGTTCGATGATGGCTAAGGAAGGTATTGGGATAGGTGTTAGTGGTGTGGGAGGCGGACATGGGAATGCTAGGGTTTTGCATGTTACAAACCCTAATTCGTTAGGAGGAGGATTTTTGGGTGTTGGTGATGGCTCTAATCCATCAATGGTGGGTGAGGCAATTGCCCTAGGCACTAAGGAAGCTTTTGCGCAGGGTTTACAAGGGGGAATTCTTGGTTCTTCTTCAATGGCGGCTGCTGGAATTTTGAAGAATCCCGACTGCTCGGCCGAGCAGCTGCAGGGACACGGCCGAGCACGTCATGCAGAGTCGGGTCTGGCGGTTGGGAATGTGGAGCAACCAACTAAGGTTCCAATTTCGTATTCTGCTGCTCTGAAGGGTGATAAAGGGGTTGATGGGACGTTTATCAATCCTTTTGAGGGCATTAAAGCACCTCAACGTCAGCGGGCAGTTATTGATGGTGAACCTGCGGTGATTCTGACTGATAGGGAGGTTCAAGCTGCGGTGGATCGTTTGAAATTCACTATGGTACTAAAATTTACTACTGGTCGTCCTCAGTTGAAGGTAATTCATGATCATATCACACAACACTGGGGTCTAAAGGGTGTTTTTAATGTGGGGTTGCTTGACCCACGACATGTGCTTGTGTATCTTTCTACTCAGGAAGATTTAACTATGGCTTTAGAAAGGGAATCCAATGTTATTATGAACTCAATGTTTAGATGTTTTCGTTGGACCCCTGATTTTGACTATGCTTATGATAATCCATGTGTATCAGTGTGGGTTCGTTTGCCTAATCTACCGTTACATTGGTATGCATTTATGGAAAATATTGGCAATTCTCTGGGTAGTTTTTTACGTGCTGATGATAAGTCTATTGGTTTTACGCACCATGGGTTTGCCCGTTTTTGTGTGGAAATGGATGTCTCTAAACATAGACCGGAACGTATTTATTTGGGGACAACTCGGGAAAATGGGTTTTGGCAGGACATTGAATATGAGGGTAATGTTCTATACTGTACTAAGTGTGGTATGCTGGGTCATGATGAGTATTCTTGCCGAAGAAATACAAAGAGACAAGGTCGGAGCATAGGGAAGCAGCAACAACCGCAGCAGCAGCATCCGGCCCCACAACAACCACCTAGAGAGCCGGAACAGAGACATAATCAAAAGGCTAATCAGAAAAAGCCCACTTCTGAGTGGCAAACAGTGGGAAAGAGAGGTACTCATATGGTTCCAGCTGTTGAAAAGGGCAAAAATACTGCAGGTTCTAGCGGGCAGAATCAGGCGAAAGGCAATGTTCATTCCCGTTTAGAGTATGGTACAGTTCATATTTTGGGTAACCATGATGTATGGATGAATAAGGTGGATGACAAGGGTACTGGTAAGGAAGATGGGGAGATTACTGCTCCCAAGTCAGGTGGTAAAACCAGCTCTGGGATATTGGTTGAGGAGATTTCTCCAGATCAGGATAAAGCAGAAAGAGAAGAGCTTGAAAAGGCTCAGCAGCAGCAGCAGCAGCAGATTCCAACCAGTGGTAACACTTTTGCTGTTTTAGATGAGTTGGATGAGGAAGGGGCAGCAATAAAGCCAGTAGAGAAATTACCGTTGTGTGTGTTGAATACGAAGACTGTTTTGAGTTCCAGTACGGAGGGTTCTTCGGTTAAAGAGTCTATTGATCATGTCTCTGAGACACAGTCACCTGTAGTTGCACCTGATGAGACTACTCAGGAACAGCAGGTTACGGACAAGGCGACTGTTGGGACAGAAGGGCAGTCTACGCCTATGGCAGATGGGGCAGGATTGGGTGAAGGTACAGGTAATACTCCAGGGTCAGAGGAAGATATGGTGTCAGAATCTTCTGAGGGCGCCACTGATGTTGAAACTAGTGCTCCTGAGAGTACTGAAGAGTCTAAGGATTCATCATTTAATGAGGTTTCCAGTGGGCAAAAGTCAAGGCGTAGGAGGAACAGGGGTAATAAGTCATCGCAGTTGGGTTCGCCTCCGCAGACCCGAAGCAAGACTGTTGGGGTAACCTCTATCTCTAAATAGTTTTATAATGGCGTTCATTATATGGAATGCTAGAGGTGTTGGTAATGTTAAGACTATGGATGCGTTGAAATTGTTAGTGCAGCAGCATAAGCCTTGGTGTTTAGCAATTTTGGAGCCTAAAATCTACGGTATTAGGCTTCAGAATATTGCTAAACAACTGGGTTTTCCTCATTTCATGCATGGTGAGCCTGTGAACAAGCATATTTGGTTATTATGGAAAACCGGTATTGACATGGACATTGCTTTAGTTGATAAGCAACATATTTCTGTTCGGGTGACGGTTTTCGGGGAACAGTATGGGGTTTTTTCATTTGTTTATGCCAGTTGTGATCGGTTGGAGAGGCAGTCATTATGGGGAGAGCTTCTTCACTTATCCTCTCAGTCTGATGATCCGTGGTTGGTGGGTGGTGATTTTAATATCATTGCAGACCCGTCGGAGAAATTGGGGGGTAATGGGTGGGATTTCCCTAGTATGGATGACTTCTGTAATTTCATGGTTAGTGCTGGGGTTTCAGACGCTGGGTATGAAGGTAGTATTTACACTTGGTGTAATGGGTTTCCGGGGACTCTTCGGATTTGGCAGAGGTTGGATAGAGTGTTGGTGAATGGATCTTTTGTTGCAAAACACGGCAGTATCACTGTTGTGCATTTACCGCGAGATGTTTCTGATCACTCTCCGCTGCAGATTAAGATCGCTGCTATAGCCAAACCTAAGTGTCCGTTCAAGTTTCACAAGATGTGGTTGGATCACCCGAGTTTTCAGAGTTTTGTGCGGGATGTGTGGAGTAGAGGTTGCTGGGGCACTCCGTTGTTCCGACTGCATCGGAAGCTTCATGTTTTGCGCGGAGAAATCAGAAAATGGAACTGGGAGGTTTTCGGTAATATTTACCGCAAAATCGATCAGTTACAGGATGATCTTACCAGACTCGACTTCGAGTTGCAGCAGAATTGGGTTGATTCAGTGGGTGCAGAACAGAGGCAAATAATGGAGGAGTTGGCGCAGGTCCGCAGATGGGAAGTAGATATGAAGCAGCAGCAGTCGCGCCAGTTATGGGTTCAGGATGGAGATAGAAATTCAGCTTTCTTTCATGCTTCCATTAGAGAGCGGAGAAGGCAGAATACTCTGAAGCTGCAACTTCCCGATGGTTCTTGGTGCGATGATGAAAATATTTTGGGTGAGTTTGGAGCTGCACGTTTTAGGGATATTTTCACTTCCGGGCCACATGAGGTTGATGACAGGCTTTTTCAGGGTATTGCAGCAGGGGTAACTGCAGCGGATAATGAGATGCTTTCGTTAGTTCCTGATGAGGCGGAGATTTGGGAGGCCATTAAATCTCTGAATGCAGACAGTGCTCCGGGAGCGGATGGTTTTACTGGTCAGTTCTTTCGGGGATGTTGGCAAATTATTAAGACGGATGTGGTGGATGCTGTTCAGTCATTCTATAGAGGTGAGGAACTCCCCAAAGGTCTATCTTCTAATGTATTGGTGCTTTTACCAAAGGTTGATAAACCATCCGGGTTTAAGGATCTGCGGCCTATTAGCTTGTCAACTTTCATGAATAAGGTTATTTCGAAAATCCTTACATTGAGATTGGCTAGTGTCTTGCCAAAGATTATTTCTCCAGAACAGACGGGCTTCATTAGGGGGCGTGGAATTCAGGAGAATATTGCGTTGGCTCATGAAATGGTGCATAGGATTGATCAGAAGGTAGTGGGAGGTAACGTTCTTTTTAAGCTCGACATGTCTAAAGCGTATGATCGATTAGAGTGGGATTTTCTTTTTCGAGCTTTGGAGGCGTTTGGGTTTGATGCTATCTGCTGCAGCCTGATTTCGAGACTAGTTCGGGGCAACTGGTATTCTGTCCGGATGGGGGGTGTATCCCATGGTTACTTCCCTTCATCTCGCGGGGTGAAACAGGGTGATCCTTTATCTCCACTGCTGTTCATTATTGCGCAGGAGATTTTGTCTCGAGCTTTGCACAGAGCCAATCAGGAGGGTGGTTTTCGGCCTTATGAGCATGGTAGGGGGAATTTTCCTCTGACCCATTTGCTTTACGCGGATGATATGCTCCTTTTCTGTAATGGCCCTCAGAGGTCTATTGAAGGTCTTCGAGAGGTTCTTATCATGTACGAAAGGTCATCGGGACAATTGATTAACTTGGAGAAGAGTGGTTTTTATGTTGGTTCGAAGAGGAGACAGTTTGAAATTGAGAATATAAGAAGATGGTCGAGTTGTACGCACCAGCAGTTCCCTCTCAAGTATCTGGGGATCCCGTTATTCAAAGGGCGTGTCAAACGGGTTCATTTTACCGAGCTGGAAACCAAGATGTTGAAGCGGGTTGATGGTTGGAAAGCGCGGTTACTCTCGTTTGGTGGCAAGGTAACTCTCATTAAATCTGTGTTATCTAGTATTCCAATTTATTCTTTGGGGGTGCTTAAGGTTCCAAAGGTGGTGATTCATAAACTAGAAAGCATTATGGCTAACTTTTTGTGGAGTAGTGGTGGAGAGAAGAGAGCTCATTGGGTCTCTTGGGACAAGGTTTGTAAACCTATACAGGAAGGTGGTTTGGGTATTCGTCGTTTGGAGGATATGAATAAATCCATGTTGGCAAAACTGGCATGGGTGGCTACTAGAGGTAATTCTTTGTGGTCACAGTTTATTCGTAGTAAATATAATTGTCAACCTGCAGCTTCTAGTTCGCATGTGTGGCAAGCTGCAGCTTCTTTATTGCCTCAATTGGATGAATGTTCCCGTTGGGTCGTCGGCAGAGGGGACATTAAATTCTGGGCGGACAATTGGTGTGGTGTTCGGCTTGGAGGCCCTATTCCCGAAGATCATTTTTTGACTGTTAGAGATGGTATTCAGGTTGTGGAGGAGTTGATCCCTTTGATTCCACAAGAGCTGCACGAAAATGTTCGTAGGGTCTACATTGATGAGCATAGTGAAGATCGTCCGGTTTTCACGCTTTCAAAAATGGGGAATTTTGAGACTGCTGTCTGGTGGGAGCACATTCGTATTCGTAGTCCTTTGGTGGAATGGGGTGCTAAGATTTGGCATCCTAACATCCCAACAAAGGTCAGTGGTTTTTGGTGGAGGGTTATGAACGATGGTTTACCGGTTGATGCAAAATTGGAAGCTCGTGGTTTCAATCTCCCCTCTCGTTGCGTTTGTTGCACGGGTAGAGGCAATAGAGAGACTTTACCTCATTTACTGTTGCATTCGGAGATGGCTCAGTCAGTTTGGCGGCATTGGGCAGGTTTCTTCCCATTGCCATATATTTATACTGATTTGCAGGAGTTGTGGGATATTTGGTGCAGAGGACAGTCGAAACGTAGGCAAATGGGTTTGGTACGATTGGGTATTTTGATGTTCTCTTGTTGGGAGATATGGAAAGCGAGGTGTAAGACAGTTTTTGATGGGGTCATTATGGATAGTGCAAAGATGATTGATGGGGTCAAGAATTCTTTGATTGAGATGTGTTCTTCCTTAATCCCGAAAGGGGCTCCAAGGAGGGAGGACCGTCTTGTTTTGGAGAGGATTGGTCTCAAGGTGGCTTTGCACAAGACTAGACACAGACGATACTTGAGATGGGAACCTGGTAAGTCTCACTTTTACACCCTTAATACTGATGGTTCTGCAGTTAATGGGACTTGTACGGGGGGAGGGATAGTCAGAGATTGTAGGGGTGCCTTTGTTTTTGCTTTCTCTCGTTATTATGGTATGGGCACCAATATGCAAGCGGAGATTTTTGCCCTGCGAGATGGTTTGAGCATGTGCAGGGATTGGGGATTACAATCAGTCATGGTTCGTTCTGATTCATTAGTGGCTGTAAACATCCTGAAATGGATCTTTCAAGGTCCGTGGCAATACACATATGAGCTCCGGAAGTGTGCTGAGTTGGTGCGCGGGTATGGGTTAGAACACGTCCTTCGTCAAGCTAATGGCGTGGCAGACAGATTGGCTGCGGAGGCTCATGTGCATAGGGAGGAAAGGGTGTACAACATGGCTCGAGATCTTCCTAGAGACGTGTTGCAGGCCTTGAACTTTGATGATAATGGTTGTTATGTCGAACGAAGGTAATTTGATGTTTTTGTTGTTGATTGGCATTCTTTGGATTGATTTAGGGGTATTTTTTTGCAATTCTGCGGAGTGGGTTTTACAGCCAAGGAGCGGCCGAGCATATCTGGGCACTCGGCCGAGCAGCACGGTCGTGCTTTCAGTTTGGATCGGCCGTGCACATAATGTCGAGCTCTCGGCAATTGGGGATAGGCCGAGCAGTTTTGGTGACTCGACCGAGCATGGCTTTGCTGCTCGGTCGAGCAGAATCCTTGACACGGCCGAGGGAGGACATCAGAAGGTTTTGGGTTTGAAGCAGCTTCTGATCGGCCGGGTCATCAATTTGGAGCGGCCGAGCTGGTTGGTCGAGTCCGCCTGGGTCCTCGGGATGGACCGGTCGGGTTCTTGGGTTTTTGGGCTTGTTAATGCTGGTTGGCTTCATTGTTGGGCAACTTTCTGGATTGGCCTTTGGACCTATATTGTGGATCATTGGGTGATTAATTTGGAGATTGGGCTGAAGTTTATGAAGACTCAAGGTTGGGACATTTGTGGTTTTATTTGGATTATTTTATGGTTTAATTTCTTTTGGATTTTATTCCTTCTTTGGTTTTATTTTGTTAGGCTTTATTTTATTATTTGGTCTTTGAGGTTTGGCTCCATATCCGGCAATAAGTCGGGTGGTTGTCCCCCTCTTGTATCTTTATTTTATCATTAATAAAATCCTCCCAGGTGCCGCCCTGGTTTCTCAAAAAAAAAAAAAAAAAAAAAAGGCTAGGTAGAAATTATCCTCTTTAAACTCTATCATCAAGCCTAGAATTCAACATTCCCTTCAAACCCCAGTCCTATACCTAGGAAACTCCTTCACCTTAGTCTCAAAACGTGGGAAGTTTACAGTCCTTAGCCTTAAAACCTAGCCTAAAGCCTAGGTTACCATGAACCTTTCCAAGCCATAGTCACCAATCCCAGAAAATGGTGAACCCTAACATCAAGCTTAGTGGACCTTCCACAAAAGCAATCCCTCTTCCCAACGGTCCATGGTCTCAAGCCTAGGAAGTCACAACCCTTTCAACTCCCAGCCTTGGGTCTAAAGCCAACGCCTTTGCAACCTCTGAACCTACCACAACTCCAAGCCCTAGCCTCGAAGCCTAGGATATTTCTAAACCCTAGTCCCAAACCTAGGAGAGTCATGGTCCTTAAACACCAGTTTCCAAACCCTTGTTCGAAACCCTAACATCTAGGAAGTTCCCAAACCTCAACCTCTCCAAACCCTAGCCCCAAACCAAGGAATCTGCATTCTCTCCAAACCCTAGTCTCAAGCCTAGGAAGCACCATCCCCTTTTACCCTAGCCCAAGTTCTAGGGAATTTCTAAAGCCCTGTGTGCAACATCCTTTCCAAATTCTCGAAACCCTAGTCTCGAAACCTAGGAAATTCATAATCTCAATCCCCCGCTAGTCTTATGCCTAGGATACAATAGCCTTTCCATATTCTCTCCGAACCCTAGCCTCGAGCCTAGGCAGTCGCATTCTCTCCAAACCCTATCCCGTAAGCCTAGGAAACCCATATTGTATCCAAGACACAATCTCAAGTCTAAACAACCATAACATCTTTTGCATCCTTATCTCAAGGCTAAGAGGCTACCCATCCTCTTTCCTTAAAAGCCTTAGGTCCTACCCTAAGCAACCAAGCAAAATGTCCCTTACCTAATACCTTCATCTTAATGGTTCGTAGCCTCATATTATGTATTCCTCCTAATTTAGGGTAAGCGGATCCCAAACAATACGCTTTCCGTGGTCGTCCTTTGCTCACCAAAGAGTCCTTTACCTTGGCGACTCCCCGAGAGTCCATCACCTTTGTGACTCCCCAAGAGTCCATCACTTCTGCGATTCCCTGAGAGTCTATCACCTTCATGACTCCTTGAGAGTTCATCCCGTTTGCGACTCCATAACAATCCATCATCTTTGCCTCCACATGCAAAATTTCAGTTTTACCCCTGGTACATTTCCCTTTGTTCATTTTTAGGTGCCCTTAGCGCTATTTTGACTGATATTCGTTACCTTTGAATACGGAAAACCCCTTAAAACTTCCTAATATTTACTTAGGATTCGTATGGTTGTAGAGACTTCGGCGCCTCTATGACATACGCATCCTAGATCGATCGCGATGGGCAGAAGTCTCGGCGTTTCTGTTTGCGAGAGATCCAGCATCTATTATTTTAGCACTTCCTAATATTTGCTTAGGATTCGTATGGTTGTAGAGACCTCGGCGCCTCTATGACATACGCATCCTAGATCGATCGCAATGGGCAGAAGCCTCGGCGTTTCTGTTTGCGAGAGATCCAGCATCTATTATTTTAGCACTTCCTAATATTTGCTTAGGATTCGTATGGTCGTAGAGACTTCGGCACCTCTATGACATACGCATCCTAGATCGATCGCGATGGGCAGAAGCCTCGGCGTTTTTGTTTGCGAGAGATCCAGCATCTATTATTTTAGCACTTCCTAATATTTGCTTAGGATTCGTATGGTTGCAGAGACTTCGGCGCCTCTATGACATACGCATCCTAGATCGATCGCGATGGGCAGAAGCCTCGGCGTTTCTGTTTGCGAGAGATCCAGCATCTATTATTTTAGCACTTCCTAATATTTTCTTAGGATTCGTATGGTTGTAGAGACTTCGGCGCCTCTATGACATACGCATCCTAGATCGATCGCGATGGGCAGAAGCCTCGGTGTTTCTGTTTGCGAGCGATCCAGCATCTATTTTAGGACTCGTATGACTGTAGAGACTTCGGCGCCTCTATGACATACGCATCCTAGATCGATCGCGATGGGAAGAAGCCTCGGCGTTTCTGTTTGCGAGCGATCCAGCATCTATTTTAGGACTCGTATGATTGTAGAGACTTCGGCGCCTCTATGACATACGCATCCTAGATCGATCGCGATGGGCAGAAGACTCGGCGTTTCTGTTTGCAAGCGATCCAGCATCTATTTTAGGACTCGTATGATTGTAGAGACTTCGGCGCCTCTGTGACATACGTATCCTTGATCAATCGCGATTGGCAGAAGCCTCGGCGTTTCTGTTTGCGAGAGATCCAGCACCTATTATTAGGATTCGTATGATTGTAGAGACTTTGGCACCTCTATGACATACGTATCCTTGATCAATCGTGGTTGGCAGAAGCCTCGGCATTTCAGTTCGCGAGAGATCCATCATCTATTACTTTAGCGTGATCGGCAGGAACCCCGGCGATCCTGATTGCGTTTACCATTCCATCTTGGGATTATTTAGACAACGTAGTCTTTAGTTTTCCCAAATAACTTCAATGCTTACGAATGTTCGTTCTTCATACAGGATAGTGCCCGTAGGTTTATTATCCGCAGTAGAAGTTCGATGTCTCGTTTTTCCCCAATATCTCTGAACTACGACCGGCTTGATTCCTCAGAGGATACGTAGGAAACCTGAAAAGGTTCAGCCACCCGACCGACATGGTCATCTCTCATCCCCAGCAGGTGCATTTTCCCCAGCAGAAAGCGTTACTCTCCATCAGAGGACAATCATCCTCAATTTCCCCATCAGATTTGAACTACGTTTGGCTTGATTCCCCCGCGGATACGTAGGTCGCCTATCAAGGTTCAGTCGTTCCCTTACCTTTCATCTGTTTTGAAACTCATGTTTCAGACGGATCCTTCTTTTATCGTCGACCCCACATTGCCTTGCAAGAAGCGTCGCCGAGGGGCTACTGTTAGTACCCGATTTGAAAATGAGTTTATTAGGGCTTTCCCAAATATATACAAGGACTTTATAGGAATTAGAAACCTTGCAAAGACTTGTCTCGGATTCCCAAAAATAGCTCAATGTTCTAGAAAACATTAAATATGGACATTTAGGGTTGCCTTGTATGAACAGTAAAACCCTAGCTTGAATTTCAAGTCAGAGCGCAACGATGGCCACGCGGCCACTTTCGCCGCCGCCCTCAATATTGGGCACGCGGCCACTTTCGCCGCCGCCCTCAATATTGGCCACGCGGCCACATCCGCCCCGGATGATCTGGACCGTCAGATCTCTCCATCAGTTTCCTATTTAAAGACCTCCCTTGCCTCATAATAAGGGGATCCGAATGGGAGAGCTTTCAAGTGACGATTTTGCTCCCAAATCAAGTAATTCAAGCCTCCAAAAACACTCTCAAGAATCCCAAGAAGATCCAAGGTTATTTCTTTCCAACAAAGGTAAGTTTTCTAACTTTTCTTCATGTTCTTGCATTATTTCTAATGTAGATCTTTAATATTCATATTCTTAATATGTTCATTCATGTGTTCTTCATAATATTCATATTCTTAATATGTTTATTCATGTGTTCTTCATAATATTCATGTTTCTAACATCTTTATTCATATTTTCTTCATGACATTCATATGTTCATAATATGTTCTTCGCATATTCATCATATTCTAGATTAAAACCTTATTTATGCCATATTTAGGGTGGCGATCTTCATAATTACATGTTATTTCATAGCCGATGATGATCTAGGGTTCATCAACCCGAGGATGATCTAGGAACTACTTCTAAACCCTAAACTTTAGGTAATTCCCCCTCATTATGCATGATCCCGATTCCTCTGCCTATTCTAAATTCTTCTCGAACTACGCTGACCTGAGCTTCTCACATTGAGAGGAACGTAGGCAATCTTCGGATCCGGTCTCAAACACTAACACACTACTAACACATTCATCATGATAGAAAGACCGATCATTCGGGCAATAGGAGTGATAACGTCCAATATTCTTCTCTTGTTGTAATTTGACCCCCGAACCCATTAAACATGCTTTTCTCAATGTTTTGGGTTTAATTAAAACGGCGTGGCGACTCTCATAATTTTAATGTTGCTATGAATATCCCAAATTCAAACACACGTATTCACAGCCGGTGAGTGGTGTTGCCTTGGTATTGGTTCTTGAAGGCAAGCATGGTGGAGTCCCAATCAAGACGGACAGTGAGCGGGAGAGTAGCATACCAATCTTTTGCCGCCCCCTCGAGAGTGAGAGGAAAGCATTGAGCCATCACCTTGGGGGAGACGTTCTTTGGAACCATTGCCCAAATATAAGTCTCAACGTGAGCCATAGGACAAGAGTTGCCCTTGAATTTGCTTATGTCGGGCATCTTGAACTTATCAGGAAGAGCGGCCATAGTACTCATGAGGATGGATGATTGATAAAGGCTTGTGTCGGAGCCTTTCCCCATGTTGAGCCTATTGAATTTTTGGTCGATGTAGGCCATGATAGAATCCACCATATTGGGCTCATTGTTCTCGGAACTTGGCTCTCCCACTTTCTTGGTGCGGGTGTTGACATAAGGACTTTTGAACAAACCTTCAGTCCATTCGGATTCGTCATCGTCATTTTTGCTCTTCCCCTTGGCAAGATTAGTGAGCTTTTCTTTCATTAGCTCCATCTCGGCCTCGTAGGCCTCCCTTTGGCTGTCGAGGTGGGATTGCAAATGTCGTCTTTGCTTTGTGCCTCCTTATTAAGGGTGGAGACTTTCTCTTGGAGGAGTTGGACCATGGTTTCGAGTTGCTCGAGAGTCATGGTATTGTTGGTGTTGGAGCCGCCGGCCATTGTTGATGTAGGAGCTGTTGGAGTGATCTCTTCACGGACTAACCGATTTGCCAAATCCCGATAGACTCTTTAAGTACCAATTGAACCTATATTGCAGAAGAGGCCCTTGTCAGTCTTGAGTAACACTTGCGGTCCATGAAGAGGCTTAGAACACACAGTTGGGCACACGACTTGAACCACATAAGAAAAGACTCTTTTTTTTTTTATAAGTCGGAGGGAATGGATCCCTTTTGGGGTTTCTAAGAAAATAATGGAATCGTCACACTAGTATATAGACCATCTCGCGGTCCCATATACTCATCGGATTCCATCGCGTTTGTGAATCCTACATGTATCGGGATTAAACTAAATTAATGTAGTAAAGCATACATGCGGGGACGGATTTTTATTTTCGTCCAAAATAACCACTTTTGGGGACGGATTTTTATTGCGTCCGTTTCAACAAGTTGGCATGTATGATTTGAAGACATTAGCTTAGGGAAATCTCGGTACATGGAAACCGACTTGAGTCACGGAGTGTTAGACCCTAACTAGAATTGTGTGGCTTGTGCTCGGCTTGAATATGAGGCCCAAAGGTCACCCCCGGCATGTAGCCATGAACTACGCCACGGGCTAAGGTTTACCGCTTCGAAAGAGCCAAGGTCGAGTGGAGCTTGAAACTTTCTAGGACGGGCCTCGACAGGTTTGGGGTTGGACTTGTGCGACTCGATAGTGAGCAATTCATAGGAATATGTGCATGTAGTGTGAGGTCTAACAGGTGATAAAATATTTTTTATATTTTTTTTTTCAAAAGAAATAAAAAAAAACAAATAAGCACATAATTACAACTTTCGAATCATTCGTGTGACCGATAAAATGGAACATAAAATTAAAACAGTCCGAAGTTCAGAATAATCACTGATGCAGGCAACTGTGCCCACACCCCCATCATACTGCTCTGTTCTGAGACCTGTTTCTGTTCTGGGAACCAACCCAGAAGCGTGCGCCTCTGAGTGTTGATACGAGACGCGCGCGCATGGAGCGATGCTATTGGGAGGCGCGCGCTTCTGGGCACACCTGTCAGATTGTCAGATTTTGAACTTAGGGGATTGCCCTGGTCCTATGTGCATATTGTAACCCCTGCAGAATGATTAGTGGAGAATAGCAGAAGAAGAAAATGAAGAACATGAAGAAGCGGGCGATTCTGGTCCTTGATGCGGGATGCGCGCGCCTTAGGCTGAAGAGGCCAGAAGCGCGCGCCTCCCCCATCAGGAGTCAGAATGCCCAGAAAAGATGTAGATTTTGATCAGAATGCAAGTTTAACCCTCAAACGTCCCCAGCGGAGTCGCCACTGTAGATACCCCGGGGGAGCCCATGGCTTGGCTAGAGCGCGCGAGTTATCCTAGGATGTCTAACTTGTTTTTAGAGTCTCCACCTATGTTTTGAGGAACATAAGAAAAACCTATTGATAATAGCCTAAGTTTGATTACAAAAATAGAGATTCTTTGTTTTGAGGTTCGGGGGTTAGATTACGAGATGGGAAGTATCGAAACACCCATCTCGCCCAACTAAAGTTGGTCTTGCTTGATCAAAATCTACATGAATAATAAACGTTCTTCTTCTTCTTCTTTAAATCATAAAAAGGGGTTTTAAAATAGAGTTTGGAATGTAGGAGATAACTCTTTAACCGACGTCAATGAGATGAGGTGATCATTAGAGTCATGTCCCAAGAAATCTTTTAGATTTATGGAGGTAAATGGGGGGTTTTTATAGGTGAAAGAGAGATATTTTTGGTGCCAAAACTCAGTCACCAAGAAATCTTTCCCGGGCAAAATCCTGTAAATTGAGCAAGGGAGAGAATCCTGGCCAGAAATCAGTAACCGACGCCCAGAGGCGCCCGCTTCCTGCTTTGGGGGCGGGGCGCGCGCGCGTCTGGATCCTCCTGTCGGAGGCGCGCGACTCAGAGAAGGCAATTTTGACAGAATGGACTAGAAAGTCAGCCCTGTTATTCAGTTTAGTCCCTGGACTTAACGAAGTCAGTCAGGAACTTAACGAAAGTGACAGAAACTAACGAGAAACACTTAAAATGGGGAGAAACACAAGATCAAATGTGCAATCGGGGTGAGCGGTCCAAGGCGGGGTGTCTACACCCGCCTTCAGAAAATCCATATTTAGCCCAAAAGTTAACCCTGTTATGCAGTTAAGCCCCGAAACTAACGAAATCAGTCATAAACATAACGAACACCACAAAAGTCAACAAAAACAAAGTGAACAAAGACTCAAGGTTGACTTTGTCACTTGGTCAAGTCCAAGACTTACGGAGCAAGTCAGGAACTTAACAGAAAGTAATGAAAGTTAACGAAAAGTGACAAAACCTAACAGAAAGGAGAAGGACGGAGAATGTGTATGCAATCGGTGTTGGTGTTGGTGCCCTAGGCACGTTTGTTAAACATTGTATGAGTTATCATTTATTCATAATGATAAAGAGATAATAAGATTATTATTATGGCTCGTGTTTGCTTATAATAATCTCCGTCCCTAGAGCTTGTTAAGCACTAGTATAAAGGCTAAATGATCATGGGATGATCATGTTAGATTTATGGGTACTTGTTTGGAACAAGGTACTGGACATGACCCGCGGTATGAGATTTATGTCATGGTCGACGTCATATATAAATCTCATATTAGTTATGTCATTTGAATCCTTAGACATGAAGTTATTATAGTCTTCCACTTGATGAGGATTATGTTTGACATATTCAAACGCTGCCTTAACACGGTAGTTATAAAGGGTATGATTGGCATAATCGGATTCACGTAGGGAAGAATAATAAGCTAAATGGATTTGTCCCTCTTCGGAGAGATGTCAAGCTTGGGCCCCTCGTAGGAATGATGTTGATGAAATGTTTGGCCAAACTCAAATGGATTGATTAGATCAATGTCATTTGGATTATCAACATATTCGGAATCGAGAAAGTATTGAACAAAAACAAGTTGACTTGTTGACCATGACTTGTGTTCAATGACATCGAGGACAAAGGGATTATGACATATTCTAAAGGAATGCGAACTTGTATCTAGTTATACTATTTGGGTAGGTATGACGGTTTGCTAGAACCTAATCATATCTTATGGTTTCATGTTTGAGCCCATTGCCAACTTAGTATAATCCTAGAGGGTCACACACAATAGAACGAATCTTAAATAAAAGGGCTATAATGGAATTTAGGGTTGAAGGATCTCAAAGGAATTTTGGAAAAGTTTTGGGCCTCCTGGTCAACCAAGCGGGCGCTTGGGTTGAACCAGGCGGGCGCCTGAATAAGCCGAAAAGGCCTTGACCTTCTGCCCAAACAAGCGGGCCCCTGGGTAGGACCAGGCGGGCGCCCGGTATGCCGGTTTGAAATTTCCTAATTCGATTAGGAATGGTTTTTGGCACAAGATTCCTATTTGGAATAGGTCTTAATTGTGTATAAAAACCCCCAATTCGGCCAGACCATATAGTAGTGTGCTTTTGTGAGTCTCAAAGAGTTTGAGAGAGATTTTATTTTGTTCTAAGATATCATTGATTAAGGAACAAAATAATTCACAAATATATTCCATATAGTTCTTTATTAAATTGTGAAAGCGTGTTTTACAATTATTGGTCTAGCAACCAAGATCAAAGAAGCTCCTTTGATATTCGTTCGAAGTGTGGATACCGCTAGAGGGTTAAAATCATCATCTTCAAGGTTCGTGTTCAAGCTTTGTGATCGTGATCAAGTCTTCAAGTTTCTCCACCAAAGACCAAGAGAAAAATTTGATAGCCATCAAGGGTTAGTTCATCCTTTATTCATCTTGTTGTATTTGATTTAATCATATGAACGGATCCATGGCTTTGGGTTTCTTAAAATTTTAATTGCTATATTCCGCTGCGCATGTTACTTGGAAACCCAACAGTGGTATCAGAGCCCCGTTCATGTTGATTAATTCAATACTTGGATCATGTTATGTGTATATAAATTGTTTATGTGCCTTGCATGATATGAATATTGGAATAAATGATGTTTATGTGTTTTGTGATTTTATGTGGTTTATTGTTTTGCAACTTTAATCGCATGATTCAATCGCAATAAAAATTATGGTGGATTATGAATTATATCGATTATTGATTTTTGATTAGATCAAAGTTTTAATAATCGGGGGAAAAATAATTTTGAGACAAAATTTTTGAACTTTAAAATTCTACACCATTTTGACCATTCAGGCGGGCGCTTGGTCATAACCAGGCGGGCGCTCGCTTGGCAGAATATGTTCTGATTTTGGATAAAATCTGAATATAGAATTTTCGATAAATTCAACAAAACCAGTAACAGAACCAATCCAGACTTGCTGATCTGGAATGGGTTTTGGGTAGTTGGTTTGTGTGTGGATTTTGGGGTTTGAATTTCCTATTTGTTTTAGTCTTGTGATTCCTAGATTGGTTCAAGTTTTGAATGGCTAATCTGCGTTCATCGAGATTGTGTTTCCCAAAATTGATCGCAATCAAAGTTTCAAAGATAAAACGAAGTTAGAATTATGAAGAGTTCATAATTGCTAAAATTGAGAAACAAAGTTCTTGATTCAATGATTGGAGATCCATGTGGAATTGTGAATGCAATTGGCCTACGTTCATCGAGACCATCTATTGCTTAGTTTCGGCCACATGGACTACTTTCTTGGTTTCTTGAATTAGTACGGGATTGTGGTTGCCTAATGGCTTAGTTCGACCGCACTTCTTGTTGTCTTGATTTGGAGATAATAACCAAAGTTGAAATAATCTCATCCTCATAATTATAGAGAAACTAACCATTACTCCTTCCAATATTCATTGCCTCTAGTTCCGACTGACACATAAATATCATGCTTAAATTAAAGGAGATTAATTTAGTGGCTAATCTTGATGTGTAACATGTTTATATTATGTGCTCATAAATGTGTTATATGCTATATGTGATGAACCTTCAAAGAAAGTTTTAAGTCCTTCATTGCCATGCCATGATTAAAACACTTGCTTATGCATGGATGCTCTTGATATGGGTTCGCCTCCGCGAAGTGCATTAATTTTATTCATATATGAGCAAGATGAGGTTCATTAGTTTAATGTGGGCTTGCCTCCGCAAGGTACATCAAATTGAATGGTTCCTATACGTTTAAAATGGTTGGACTTAATTAGGCGTCAAAACAGTTTTGGGCCTAGGCAAAAGATGAGATTAAACATGCTTTCGAAATTGGATCCATAAGAATCATATGAGATATGATTGACAAGAAATTGTCTACCTAATTAATTTGATTTTGAGCGGTCCGCCTCCGTGGACTCAAAATTAAATTAATGTTGGATCTTAGCCCAATATCAAAAGAGTCTCATGGAAGGATCTAAGAGTCATATGAGATGTGATTGACAGGTTGTCTACCTAATTAATTTAGTTTTGAGCGGTCCGCCTCCGTGGACTCAAAATTAAATTAAAGTTGGATCTTACCCCATTTAAATTATATTATACATTGGATGTGTAAGAAGGTTATATAATTTAGTGGGAGTATTTTTGGAAAATACATTATTTATCTCTTTAATGAGATTGGTACTTGTAAAATTTTGGAAATTTTGCATAAGTAGTAGATAACAACTAAAATCATTGCGATTAATCCTTGTTAAGGATAAAGCTTCAAAAGAATGGTACAAACTTCATGGATTGGATCCTGAGCCTAAGAATCGTTCTAAGGCAAGAAGATGTGTTGTACATTCTTGATGGGCCTATTCCTGAAGAACCCAATGCCAGAGATAGACAATCACAAGAATCATGAGTAGGAATGTGAGTTGTCTTATGCTCGTGATTATGTGCTCAAAACTCCAACAAAGTTTGGAACTTGTGGAAGTCTATTAGATAGGCGTGGATTTGAGTTACATGTTTCAAAGAGAAATCTAGGCAAGAGAGATATAAAACCATTATTGCATTCACTTTTTGCAAAAGGAGTAAAGGGCAATAAGTGGAACCTCACATGCTTAAGATAAAGGCTACGTAGAGCATCTTGAGAAACTTGGTTATCCAATTGGATTGGAGCAAGCCACGGATCTCATTCTTGATTCATTATTCAAATGTTATAATCACTTAGTGATGAACTATATAACATGCTTGGAATGAATAAGAATCTCTCCGAGTTGCATGATATGCTGAAAACTGCGGAGATAAAGATAATGGAGAAAGGTTCTCGAATTCTCATGGTTCATAATGGAAAGGAGGTCAAGTGCCAAAGGAAAGGTAAGACAAGAGTTGTCAAACCTAAAGGAAATAATTGTGGTTAAAATTATAACTCTAAATTGATGCAATTTGGTAATGTGGCAATTGGATTGACCATTTAGAATTGTAGTCAAAATTCTGGATGATCAATAAAAGGGAATGGTAGTGGGACTACCACTTGGGAATTTTATGTTATAAATTATTCTTTCTAAATTTAATTATTGGGTATTGGATACCAGAATAATTAGTAAGATGAAAGACTACTTATAGTAAAGTTTTATCTACAAACGGTAATGATGCAATGGTTGCAACATTGTTCGTAGAACACTTGTAAAGTGACTTTACTGATGAAGTGGAATATCTTATTTTGTTATAAGATAATGAAGGATATTTATTTCTTATTTAGAATAAGAAAGGTGCTTTATTTATTATGATTTACTTCATTGTGTTATCATATAAATAAATCTTATATCCTAAATCTTGAAGAACAAAGTAATAAAGGCTATAACATAAATAATTAAAAATTCTTTATGCATTATTGTTTTGATCAAATAAATAAAAGATGAATATCTAAAATTCCATGGGACGGAGTTTTAAGTCATATGATTTGGAATAACATGATTTATGCAAATCTTATTTACTTGGACCAAGACAATTTTTACTATGATTGGTAAAAGGCTAATATCTTAATTGACCTAATACATTCCGATGTGTATGGTACATTAAGAAGCAATGCTAAAAGAGAATTTTGATCATACTTGGTAAAATTATTCAAAGATTATGATTGGATCATGATGATGAATAATTAAACCAAGAATTTGACAGTCATCATTAAAGTTGTGAAATGGTTTCACAAATTAACTTCACTGAGAACATCATTCTAAATGATGTGTCTGCATGGAAGTATAAGAACCTTATTGGATATGGTTGATTGGATGACAAAGTCAAAGTGATCTTCCATTATTCATTTTGGGGTTATGTATTTAAAACCGCTATGATTATACTAATCTGAATTCCATCAAAAGAGGTTAAATAATGAAAGAAAACTCGGTTTGTCCTTCGTAAAGATTTAAGATGATGAGACCTTTTGGACAGGAGCTGTCTGGGACACACTCACATTTAAATCTAATAAATATACTTTCATGGGATATCCTAAGGAAACTTGAGGATAATAATTTTACTCATAAGAAACAAATGGTTTGTTTATTATTATGATACTTTTCTTGATAAATGGTTTATCTCTAAAAGAATCAGTGGGAGTAAATGTATCTCGAATGGTTCGAGACCTAGAAAATATATTTCAACCTAAGATGGAAGTTGAACAAGTTTTCACAAGAAGTCGTGAAAAGTCCGTTCAAGATATACAAATACTTGCAATACATGATAGGATACAATCTCAGTAATACGATACGTTGTGAAGAGTCGATTCAACAAGAGGAATCAGAGCTTCTCCCTCTGGTCACGTCGCGACTTTGAGAACAGCGAGAGCAGAATCCGAAGAAGACTTTCAGATGTCACTTGCTTTCCTTCCTAACTAAAGCAAATTTTTTCACAAAGAAAACTGGTTGTCACTGAAATAGAAGAAATAGAACGATAACACTACCTACAGCACTTCCCCATTTGATATGTATTTTCTTATTTTTTGAAGTAATCTTTCTTGAGTCGTGCCATAAAGGAAAGTGAATACAATGTATGACTCACTCTTCGTCTCAATCTAGACATAGATTGACAATTTATCATTCGATCCAAAGACCAAATACCTAAAAAATTCAAAGAAAGAATATTGGTTAGAGGTCTAACTTGCTTCTTTTAGTACAAATATTGGATATTTCGAAATAGAAAGTATTGAGGTAAAGTTCATTTAGAATGAAGTATTTACCACCTATCAAAGATGCAATATCAACTCCACATTCAGATTAATGGCTTGGAGTCATTATATCTAAAAGGAATCCATGTATAATAATCAAGTTTGGAACTTGATCATTCTAACCTAAGGCGTAAAAACCAAAGGAGAGGAATGAGTTTTCTTGGAGAAAATTTACATGGGTAGCAGAAATTTACTAGAATTCTCATAGTCACATGTTCATATTTGGAATATGAAATTTGATAAAATAATGTCAAACCAAGCGTTCTTCAACAGGAACTCACTTAAGGATGTATTGGATACAACCTAAAGGATTTGACAGTCAAAGAAAATTCTAATAAATTTTGTAAGTTGCAGAAATCTATTGGATGGATTAAAGCAAACTTGTGGGAGTTGGAATCTCCATTTTGATAAGTCGAAGATTTTGACCTGATCAAGAACGAAGATGAACCTTGTATATACAAGAAGATTAGTGGGAGCATAGTGCTATTCCTTATTTAATATATGTGGATGACATATTGCTAATTGGAAACGACATTTCTACACGTTAGTCTGTAAAGACTTTGTTAAGAAAGTGTTTCGCAATAAAGAATATGGATGAAGCTACATATGTTCTTGGCATTAAGATCTATAGAGATAGATCAAGGGGGCTAATTGGTTTAAGCCAAAGTACACACATTGACAAAGTCATTAGAAGATTTTGCATGAAAATTCTAAGAGAGGACAATTGCCAATGTTACATGGAGTTTCTCTAAGCAAGACTCAATGTCCTAAAGACAAGAGATGAGCATGAGAAAAATGAATGAGATGCCATTTGCTTCGGCATTTGGATCCATGATTCCATGATAAGTACTAAGCCGGATAAATCTAATGCTTGGAGCATGACGAGTAGATATTAATCCGATAACCGGTGAGAGTCACTGGATGGCTGTGAAACAATTCTTAAAGTACTTTAGAAGAACTAAAAGAATTGTTATGATCTATGGAGGGACGGAAGATGATCTCGATGTATATGAGTGCACGGATGCATGCTTCCAAACTGACAAAGATGATAAAAGATCGCAATTGAGTTTTATAATTAATAGTGAAGCTGTAAGTTGGAATGGTTCCAAGAAGAGTCACAAAATTCTACATACTAAATCTAAGTATATAAGCCGCATTGGATGCTGCAAAGGAAGTGGTTTGGATTAAGAAGTTCATTGTGAACTTAAGATGGTTCCTAGCATTGCTAATCCAATAGACCATATTAGTGATAATAGTGGTACTATTGATCAAGCAAAGGAACCAAGAGCACATCCTAAATCCAAACACATACTTAGGCGTTTTCTTATCGTTCGAGAAATCGTTGATAAGGGAGACGTACATATATGCAAAGTACCTCATAATGATAACGTTACGGACACGCTAAACAATGGGACTTCCACAAAGCTAAACATGATGGTCATGATAGGTCCATGGGTATTGGATACCTAGGGAATTGGGCCTAGGGCAAATGGGAGATTGTTGGTGTTGGTGCCCTAGGCACGTTTGTTAAACGTTGTATGAGTTATCATTTATTCATAATGATAAAGAGATAATAAGATTATTATTATGGCTCGTGTTTGCTTATAATAATCTCCGTCCCTAGAGCTTGTTAAGCACTAGTATAAAGGCTAAATGATCATGGGATGATCATGTTAGATTTATGGGTACTTGTTTGGAACAAGGTACTGGACATGACCCGCGGTATGAGATTTATGTCATGGTCGACGTCATATATAAATCTCATATTAGTTATGTCATTTGAATCCTTAGACATGAAGTTATTATAGTCTTCCACTTGATGAAGATTATGTTTGACATATTCAAACGCTGCCTTAACACGGTAGTTATAAAGGGTATGATTGGCATAATCGGATTCACGTAGGGAAGAATAATAAGCTAAATGGATTTGTCCCTCTTCGGAGAGATGTCAAGCTTGGGCCCCTCGTAGGAATGATGTTGATGAAATGTTTGGCCAAACTCAAATGGATTGATTAGATCAATGTCATTTGGATTATCAACATATTCGGAATCGAGAAAGTATTGAACAAAAACAAGTTGACTTGTTGACCATGACTTGTGTTCAATGACATCGAGGATAAAGAGATTATGACATATTCTAAAGGAATGCGAACTTGTATCTAGTTATACTATTTGGGTAGGTATGACGGTTTGCTAGAACCTAATCATATCTTATGGTTTCATGTTTGAATCCATTGCCAACTTAGTATAATCCTAGAGGGTCACACACAATAGAACGAATCTTAAATAAAAGGGCTATAATGGAATTTAGGGTTGAAGGATCTCAAAGGAATTTTGGAAAAGTTTTGGGCCTCCTGGTCAACCAAGCGGGCGCTTGGGTTGAACCAGGCGGGCGCCTGAATAAGCCGAAAAGGCCTTGACCTTCTGCCCAAACAAGCGGGTGCCTGGGTAGGACCAGGCGGGCGCCCGGTATGCCGGTTTGAAATTTCCTAATTCGATTAGGAATGGTTTTTGGCACAAGATTCCTATTTGGAATAGGTCTTAATTGTGTATAAAAACCCCAATTCGGCCAGACCATATAGTAGTGTGCTTTTGTGAGTCTCAAAGAGTTTGAGAGAGATTTTATTTTGTTCTAAGATATCATTGATTGAGGAACAAAATAATTCACAAATATATTCCATATAGTTCTTTATTAAATTGTGAGAGCGTGTTTTACAATTATTGGTCTAGCAACCAAGATCAAAGAAGCTCCTTTGATATTCGTTCGAAGTGTGGATACCGCTAGAGGGTGAAAATCATCATCTTCAAGGTTCGTGTTCAAGCTTTGTGATCGTGATCAAGTCTTCAAGTTTCTCCACCAAAGACCAAGAGAAAAATTTGATAGCCATCAAGGGTTAGTTCATCCTTTATTCATCTTGTTGTATTTGATTTAATCATATGAACGGATCCATGGCTTTGGGTTTCTTAAAATTTTAATTGCTATATTCCGCTGCGCGTGTTACTTGGAAACCCAACAATCGGGACATGAGAGGTCCAAGGCGGGGTGTTTACAGAGCCCCTCGACGATGTGGATTGCAAAGCAAAACGCGTCAATGAAAGTAAAACAACCGCCGAGGACATCAACAAAAGAAAATAAAGACTCGATAAAAAGCAGGAATTACGAAGGATAGAAATGCGCTCCCTGTGTGAGCGACTTTTACTGATAGAGGACTGGCGGGATCTGAGAATCCGTCTGCCGCATTTAAAGTCTAGAGAAGACCTAGTTTAAAGTCTAGAGAAGACCTGGCGAGATCCGAGGATCCTTCTGCCGCATTTAAAGTCTAGAGAAGACCTGGCGAGATCCGAGGATCCTTCTGCCGCATTTAAAGTCTAGAGAAGACCTGGCAAGATCCGAGGATCCTTCTCCCGTATTTAAAGTCTAGAGAAGTCCTGGCAAGATCCGAGGATCCTTCTGCCGTATTTAAAGTCTCGAGACGACCTGGCGAGATCCGAGGATCCTTCTGCTGCATTTAAAGTCTCGAGACGACCTGGTGAGATCTGAGGATCCTTCTGCCGCATTTAAAGTCTCGAGACGACCTGGCGAGATCTGAGGATCCTTCTGCCGCATTTAAAGTCTAGAGACGACCTGGCGAGATTCGAGGATCCTTCTGCCGCATTTAAAGTCTAGAGACGACCAGGCGAGATCCGAGGATCTGGCACTTCTATTGTGTTCTTGTACCTGTTATGTGTGTGCTTTGCAGATACAGGTGCTTGTGTGAGAAGTGTGAAATTGTGCTTGTGGTGCTTTGTGATTTGAAAAGCAAATTTGCATGAGAGAGATTTTGAAAGGATGGAGAAATTGCTTTTATGTGCGATTTGATTTGTAGAAAGTGTGAATGATGTTCATACCTTCACTTACCATGGCCGCTTGATTTGGGATGGATTTCTGGTGTCGTGGCTTTGATGAAGGATGTCGACACTTTTGATGAAGATGAGTCGCTTGTACTGTGATGGAGTGTCGGTGAGATGACATTCGGGATGATGGGTTGGTCGTGCCAAAAGACTGCCTACACCCTTGAAAGGAATCAGACCAGCGTAGTTCAAGGATGATGGAGAACGCTGGGGAAGAAGCTATGAGCAAAATAAATCACATACTTTTACGCAAGTAAGGAGACAAAGAAAGTTTATTTGTAAGAAAAAGAAAAATAAAAATCTTTTTGTCTTTTTTTTTTTAGTTCGTGGGTGAACCATTTTAAGCATTGTGTGTTTGTAAAGCCAACCCAAGATCAAGTCATGTTCGATAGAAGTCCGGATTGCCTTATTGAATTCTGCCTTTGTCGCCGTTGTGCCCAACGAAGATTGATGTCTAGCCCCAAGAGATTTGTCGATTATGGGGCTTCAAAGACTTTCGATGCCGAGATAAGGGGTTGCTGACTGTAAAGCCCCTAGAACGCCTTTGATGCCAACTTTGAGTAACTTGTATAGCCCTAAGATAAGTCATCTCTTGGCCCATTCAAATGAATCGCCTTTTGTTGTTGACGTGAGCAAGCCCCAGGAGAAGATTATTAATGCCAAGCTTCAAGAGATTGCTAAGCCCCAAATGTCATGTATTTGTTGTTTGCGAGCTTGGAGGTGGATTGTGAAGACTTGTCGGTGTAAAGCCCCAAATTATCTTGGAATTGACTCGGAATTGAGAGCGGATGCACCGTCGGGTAGGATTCTTGATAGAGATCTCCTTCTTACTTTTACTGGGGAGATGAATAGCCTCGTTGTGGTTGGTACCCAAATGCAGTAATGTCTTGTGGTGTTTTTTGAGGTTGTGGATGATAAGGTCTTGGTGTGATAAGGTCCCCAAATGGGTTTGCTTGCTTAAGTTTTCTTGAGTTGAACTAAAGACGGATCTTCGGATGCAACCAGTACTTGAAGCTCAAAATGCCGCACTTTTTGCTTTTGATCTTGGAGAAGGGGGTGCTGAATTGCAGAAACATTAGGATTGGCCGTGGCATTTCCCGCTATAACCCTATTTTGATAGTGTTTAGCATATTGAATCTTTTCCTTTTCTCTAAGACTTTCTTCATAACCTCGTCGTAAGTCACAACATAAGATTCATTCATAACATCGGAGCCCTCCTTTCAAACCAGAAGACCTTTGACGTGAAGTACTAAGAGACCTTTGAAGCTTGATCGTTTTCATGAAGCCATAAGACTACTTCCAAATTGCATTGCACGGGTATCATCCCCCAAAAAGATTGTCAATTGCGAAGCCCTAATATTGCCCTTTGCTTGGATTACTGTAACGCCGTAGCCCAAAAGATTGTATATTGTGAATCCCCTTGAGGCCTTTGGTGCCAAACTAATTGTGGAAGCTTCCAATGTTGCATATGACTTTTCTAGGGCCATTGTTGGGAGGTGACGTGAATTACTTCTTGCCAAGGGATACTTTTAAACTTGATTGTATCCCCTAGAGTGCCACCATTGATTATAAGTGGAGAAAGAAAGGCATATCCTTGATTGGGGGAACAAGCACAGGCACACATGACATGAAGGCTTTTTTGAAATTCTTCTTGAGAGACTTTGAGAATAGTCTCACACATCTTTCTTGAGCGTAGCCCCTAGGGCTCATTAACTATCAAATGAAACAGAAGAAGCTCCCATTCTTGAGTCACATAGCCCCTAGGGAGTCATCATTTGTCAAGAAAAGCAAGAGACTCGTCCTCGTACGGGGGAACAAACATAAGATGACATGGCAAGAGCTGCTCCATTCTCGGGAAACCTTTTGACATACTTTAGGGTACATGCTTGGAGAAGCTTGATAACTGAATTACTGCCCAAACCAATTGACTTGATGGGGACTATTTGTGCAACCTCGTACCCCACAATGAAGGGCTCGTTATCGGATGGACCTTGGTTACCACGGGTCTTCTTTCTCATGAACCCAATAATGCACTTTGCAAGAACAATCTCCCTTTTTCCAATAACCCAAGACGACCTTTGATTGTGCCATATCTTGTCGAGCCTTTTGCAATTCCGAAGTTGGCTTGGTGGGGAATTGACTTGCTCGGGAGATTCAATGTAGAACTTGTCTTCTTTTAGAGGCCGGGGATCTCCATTTCTCTTTCCATTCTCTCTCTCACTCTCTCATTTTTTTATGATGCACCCTGTTTTTTGCCTAGACCGCCCTTTCGGGTTTTTAATCTAGCGGGCATCTCTTTTGCTTCTTCATTTTGACTCGATTAATGAGGAAGTGTGCATCGACTCTAGCTGAGGATGAGAGACATGTGATTTTGCGGTTAAGACCTTTTGTCACTAATGATGAGTGACATTGACTTGACTAGGGCAGTAGCCTCTATTATCGACATGTATTTTTATTTATTGAATGACTTACGAAGGCAAGTAAGTCATTAAGAGAGAAGAGAAGGAAAGCCCCAATTTGATTGCAAGAAACTGGGAGTATCGCTGAAAGATAAGAAGCCCCTAGACTCGACAAGAAACGTGAAATGATTTCAAATCTAGGAAAGTTGTTCAATCTTGAGGTGATTAAGTCATTGGCAAATGACTCATACAAAGATGTCTTGATAAGTTCGAGATGAAGGCCGATCACCATAACGCACTAGGGCTAAACATATCTTCTTTCTTGCATGAGACCGGACCCGCAGGTTGCCTACGTTCCTCCAGTGTAGAGGCTCAGGTCACCATAGTTCTTGTGAATGCTCCTTTTATTGTGATGAATTGTTGCTTCGTCCTTCATTGGTGGAATGATGTTGATCTTGTTGTGCACTTCTTTGAATGAGGGGGATTTTTTTTTAATCCCCCTTTGAAACATTGCTTGATTTTTCTCCATTGTTGTAGTTCCACCTTGCTTTGCTTCTTGGCTTCGTCGTTGATGTTGTCGCCTTTGTCACAATGTTTAGCCCCTAGGCGTTCAAGTGATGGCCTTCGTTCTAAAACTTGTTTAGACATCTTTTCATCATTTTGCCAAGAATTAAATTGAACAACTTGGAAGAGTGTATGAGGACAAGAACGACTTTTATTTGATGACTCAGTTGACTCAAAATTTAACATGGGATAAGATAAAACATTAATACACACTTAAGAGGACAGTTGACTTTTTTTTTACTCCTATTACTAGGTAGAGAAAGAGAAACGGAGATTGCTGTCGTCATCCTTGTCGTTGTAGTTCTCCTTGTGGCATGATCTCTTGTTGAAGCCCCAATTCAAAACTAAGCCTCTTCTTTGATGAGTTCTTGCATGTTGTCAATCTCTAACGGTTGCTCTTCACCCACAGTAAATTCACCATTCTTGGATGATGTTTTGGAGAGCGAAGCTATAAGTACCCCAATCTGAAATTAACAAACTTTAGAGGAACTCTTAGCACCATTCAGGGATAAACTGATAGGCTAGGACCTCACTAAGATAAACCTAAATTTCCAGGACTATTCTGGAATTAAAATTGGAAAAATCCAGAAGCTCGCCAAGCTGAGCCGTACGGATGGTTTAGACGCAGGAGGGGCCAATCCGTACGGATGGTTTGGGCACCCTCAGTCCTTATAAATTGAGACCCTTGATGATCATTTCAGGGGGGAGAAAATCATTTGTGTGTGTAAACTCTACCAAACTGAGAGCAGATTAGGGATACAAACACATTCTTGAGTGAAAAGAGAGAAAGAAGATAGGCTTAGAACCAAAATTGGTGAGGCCTCCTTCTCCCCATCTTCTCTTCATCTCATAATCTATTTTATTTTGCCTTATTTATATTATGTCTTTATTATTCTTGCACATATTATGAATTGGAACCAAGTTCTTGATATGAATCAATGGTACCCTCATGTTCTATGCATGATCAAGGGTTCAAACCTAAGATGATCAAGGCTTATTATCATTTAATGTCTCTTTACATTATGTCATTACATTAATGATCTTTATATTATGTCTTTACTTTTATGCAATTTATATTATGTCTTTACATTTATGCAAGTTAAAGTTTATGTCTTTACTTTTAAGTTGATTTTATGGTGAAATGATCAAGTTTGGATGATAAAGTTTCAATCTTTATCATTCAAACTTTGATCTAACTCCAATAATATCCCTTTGGATGGTAAAGACTCAATCTTTATCCATCCAAAGGTTGATTTCTTACTTCCCCAAGGTTTTTTCTTGGATGAATCATCCATTTGGATGTTAAAGTTTCCATCTTTAACCATCCAAATGATGATTTTGGCTCAAATGCCATGTTCATCACCTTTCTTAATTTTCCCCAATTATTGCCTTGATCACACCCAAAACCTTGTGTTTTGGTGTTTAATTAGTGATTAAGAGCATATGGATGATTTAATTCAAGCTTTGTGTGAGTAAATAAACTGGAAAGATGTAAAAGAGTTCAGTTTCAGTAGGATGCTCTATTTCTGACTGAAACTGGATTGATTTCTTGACAATCTGTAAAAACCCCAGGGATAACCTTCCTAGCCGTACGGCTAGTTTGGTCAGAGGGGTGATTTTTCAGTCTTTCCCCTTTTCTGTTAAACTGTTTACAAAACAACTCTTTTTTGTTAAGTTTCTAACTGATTTTGTTAAAAGTCAGTTTCTCCCATTTTCAAGAACACACACACACACACTTGCACAATCTTTGTTAACAAGCTTAGGGAGACTCGGTTTTTCCGAGGCACTTTGGATGAACTACCGGTTAAGTTCTTCCCAAAGCGTAACCTGACCTCTGAATCCTTTGTCTCTAACCATTTTTCGTTAAGTTTGGGTTTAAAGTTAAACTAACGTGGCGACTCCTTTGAGCATTAAAAGTGCCGTGTTTGATTCTCGAGGGAACTTTTTCCGTTTTCCCGCGGGTATCTTACCGTGGAAACTCTGCTGGGGAATAAAGTTTTTGCAAACTTCTTTTTTGAAGCTTTGGGGACACTTTTGTGTGGGTCAAACTCACATCCCCGTTTGTTGACTTTGTGCATGTTTTGTATGTATTTTATGTTTCTGTTTTGATTTCTGGGAGTGAAACTGTTCTAGAAATGCAATAAACTGGGGCTTGATGATCAGAAGTTGAAAATTTGCAAAAATAATGGAGCTACTACTCTAGCCATATGGCTAGTTTGGCTGGGCCCACATAATGCTTCAAGCTAACAATTTTGTGCAGGGCATAAGCATTCTGATGGTCCCCTTGCTTTTCTTCTTGTCCAGGTTCCATTTACAGCCTCTACTTGTGCACCTTTACCTTCTTTTTCTTAGCCAAAAACTTGATTTTCAAAGCTTGGTAATGCACAAATCTTTTGGACATAAAATTGGGTTTTCAAAGCCTCATTGTGCATTACCCCTTTCATAAAAATTTTGATTTCTCAAATCCTTTTGTTGTACACAACCTTCTTGTACAAATGATTTTCAAAAGGTTGTTGTTCTTGTTGTGAAATTTTGGTTTCAAAAACCTTTGGTTGTGCACAACCTTTCCATGTACAAAATTTTGATCCTTGCTTGTTCATATCCTTGCTTGATTACTTGTGCAAATGCTTGTTCATTATACTTGTTCATATATTGTTCATACATTGTTCATGATATTAAAACAAATTGAAAATTCCTATTTTGACTCAAAAGGGAACATAGAAGGCTTCACACAACGCGCACTTGACCTTGTGCACGTTCCAAAAACCATTTAAACCCGGGATGGATGCCACAATGCAGCTTGATTGGTGCTCTTGTGCCCTTCTCGCGCGCACGGGTCCATTCCACCTCCCCTTCCGAGCTGAGTCAACCACACATGTACGTGACACACAAATACCATGACCTTGGTTGGTTTTTGGTCTAGCTCATGTCATCACGTCCCTAATACGTGCCCAAAGTTTATTATGGTCAAGTTAACGCCCGAGTCACGACTCCTTGTGAAAGCAAGTGTGACCAAGGTCATCTTTGACCCGGTCCTTGACTTATGCGTTAATTCCAACCATAATTAACCAAAGTCATGTATTAAGGATAGGCTGACACCGCGTCATTAAGCTCTAATGCTTGACCCATCCTAATCATCTTTAAGCCCAAGGCTAAGGCCCGAGATCCCTTATTAAAATGAGGTCATGCCGGAATTTTTGTTGGAGAGTTAAGTCAATCTAACCTTAACCGGGGCTTAATTATGATAAGAATGGCCCACGCATTGGAACTTTGTGACGCACTAGATCCTAGGAATGGTTCTTTTGGTCAGTGGATGCCACGTGCCCTATAGGACCCTCGCCCGGGACAGTCCGTCCTTGGGAGTGTGCAATACAGGTGAAATACGAGGGGCTTATAGACGTAGTGATGGCCTCCACTGATCCAGGATTTAGATTAGTTGCGAAAAAGAAGAGAAATCTTTTCCAACCAATTAGGAATAAAATGCGTTTTAAGTAAACAGGAACAAAAATGAATAAGGACAATAAGTTTTCATGTTGCATAAGCCTAAGCCTCTTCCTAAACACTAGCCCAAATTGATACCCGAGTCTGAAATGAACATCCCTCTCCTCCGCAGCTCGTAAGAAGTGGGTCAGAGTTCCTGGTCGTCGTCTGGTTAGTGCCGAGTCTGACAGTTCATCAGCAGCCTCACTCAGACTTCTCCAAATGACTAGTCTGGCAGGAAGTAGTAGTGGGGGTGTCAACGTAGTTGATCCTAATGGGCTCACCAGGGAAAAGTTGGTACGAGCTCTAGAGGCCGCCAGGGCCAGGTAAGAAAGTGTCAGAAAACATCAGGAAGATATGCAGAATAGGGTTGTGGAAGCCATGAGACAGAGAGGGGTAGCCATCGTGTTTGGGAATGATGGAGGTTTTGTGGACATCATTGATGAAGAGGAGGTTGAAAATGTGCAACCCCAAGGCTTTAACCGAGTTCCTCCTCCCCAAACTTACCCTAATGTGGCGACCTCACGTCCCGCATTCCAAACCACCATTCACCAAAGTGTGCCCACCACCCAGGTTCATTTTATCCCGGCAGGAGGTTTCCTCACATATCCGCCCGAATTTAACCCGTATGGTCCAATCCCAACAAGCCGAGCACCCTTAGCTCCGGCCACCGCCGGGTTACCACCACCAGCTTTGCCAACCGCATCCTAAGGGGTGCCATACCCATTTCACCACCCAGAGGCACAAACCTCTGAAGCCGCTCCATACACCACCTCAAAGCCTTCCCCCGGTAATACCATCCACCACCATGCCTCCGACCATAATGCCGGTGACAACCCAAACCATGGAATCCATTAACTCTAGCCCGCATATGGACCCTCAAATGGGATGGTTGATAGAAAAGTTGAAACAAATGGAAGAAATGTTTGATGTGATAAATGAGAAGAAGTTCGCCTTGGGAATCACCGATCCCGATAAAATTGTTCCCCTTCCTCACAGATTTAAAATGCCGGAGATTGATAAGTTTGATGGAACTGCTTGCCCCCAGACTCATCTCAATGCCTACACCTTAGCAATGAGGGCGAAGGGTTGTACCGTGCAACAAATGGCCGATCACTTCCAACTGTCTTTGAGAGGAAATGCACTCAAATGGTTCTTTAACCTAAAGGACGAGTCTCGGATCACATGGGACCGAATCAAAGAAGCATTCCTCACCAAATACCGGTCTAACTTGGAGTGGGAAACCAATCGCACTGACTTTCAAAGCACCTTGCAAAGGAACGATGAACCGATTGGAGAATTCTACAAGAGGTGGAATTACAAACTTGGAAAAATTTCCAATCCGCCTACTGAGGATGAGCAACTATATATTTTTCAGTCATGTCTGAAACCTCAATTGTGGGCTTTGATCAGTCACCACTTCTACCCTAATCTCCGGGCTATGGTAACCGCTGGGTCCAATTTCGAGAAGGCTCTCAGCGAGAAATCCTCCACCCAAAGTAGTGGTAGCTCCTACAGATACTGCCCTCCAACCACCGGAAAAGGGAAGGAAACCTCAGGGATAGTCAACAACATCCAAGGGGAAAACCCGAGGCAAGCCCCACAAAGGGCCGGAAACTCGGAGAGACGTCCATATGTGAGGTTTGAGGATTTTGGGATGCCTATAATCAAGGTATTTGAAGGGCTAGTAAAACAAGGCCTTGCAAAGCCTTTAGTTAACTACCAACCCAAGAATCCCGAGAAACACCTCGACAAGAGTAAGAGATGTGCTTTTTATAATTATCACGGACACAACACCGATAAATGCTCCATAGTAAAACGCATCATCCTTGACCTGATTGACAAGGGAAAGCTTGAGCACCCTCATAGCCCGAATGTAGGTAACAACTCCTTCCCTGACAATAGCGTCATCAACTTGATTGAGTTTGGGCAAGACAGTGTGAACATGATCGAGCTTGGAGAACCAGCACAGGTAACCTTCTTGGAATTTAACACCCCGCTGATGGAAATCGGGGAAAGATGGAAGGACATCCTGTGGGCATGTGTGCAAGAGGGAAAGATGAAATGCCCCCCAGATTGTATGGTGGCCAACGTATTGAGTGCAAGAGTCCCACACCGGAATTCCAACGAGTTGATTGTGATTAAGCTCACCGAGCACAATCTAACATACGAAGAATGCATGGAGGAAATGAAAAGGGCTATTAAGAATGAGGTGGAAGGCCAAATCCATGGTTCAAATGAGTGTTTTCCTCCTCACAACGATCATTTCCATGTCACAGAACCGTATAGCTCGTCAACTTGCAAAAGATTGGTTAAAAGGGTATGTCGCCACAATGAGGGGAATGTCTCCGAAGTGATGAGAAGCCCGAAGATCTCCAATTACGAACGGCACCTCGCCCAAATGAGAGGGGCAATTCGCTCCATGTCTCGCGAAGAGCTCCGGCTTCTTTGTGAAAGTAATGATGATGAGGTATCTTTCTATGTGCCTCCACGTATCCAATCCCAAAGATCCCCGTAGATCCCGAAGTGAAACCGGTAAAGCAAAAGCTTCGACGAATCAAACCGGAATGGTCTTTGCAAGTCAAAGAAGATATTGAGAACTGCTCCAAGTCGGCTTCATAAGGGTGATAGAATATCCCTCATGGGTTTCCAACATAGTGACAGTGACAAAGGCCAATGGAAAGGTCCGATGTTGTGTCGACTTTAGGGACATCAAGAAAGTAAGCCCTAATGACGACTTCCCTCTCCCAAACATCGACATGCTTGTGGACACAACCTATAGCTTCGAGGTCATGTCCTTCGTGGACGATTTTGCCGGATACAATCAAATCAAAATGGCCGAAGAAGACCAAGAAAAGACTGCCTTCACCACCACATGGGGGACCTTTTGCTATACCGTGATGCCTTTTGGGCTAAGGAACGCTGGGGCTACTTACCAAAGGGCCGCAACCGCACTCTTCCATGACATGATCCACAAGGAAATAGAGGTGTATGTAGATGACATGATTATCCACTCTAAAGTTACCGATGGACAGCATTTGGTTTACCTAAAGAAATTCTTTGATAGGTTAAGAAAGCACTCCATGAGGGTCAACCCGGCTAAGTGTACTTTTGGGGTTTCCAGTGGTAAAGTTTTGGGATACATGGTCACCGAGCGCGGCATTGAAATCGACGCCCAAAAGGTAAAGACAATTGTGGAAATGAGACCACCCCGCACCCAAACAGAAGTGAAAGTCTTCATGGGACGGTTGCAGTACATTGACCGCTTCATAAACCAACTCACACCCACATGTGAGCCCATCTTCAAACTACTGAGAAAGAACACAGAGGTTGAATGGAATGAGGAATGTCAAAGGGCCTTCGAGAAAATCAAGGCCTACCTTACTTATCCGCCAATCATTTACCCTCTACACAAGGATAAGCCTCTCTTGTTATACTTGACAGTAACGGATACGTCAGTGGGAGCCATGTTGGCCCAAAAGAAGAGAGATTCAAAAGTAGAGAATGCCATCTACTTTGTGAGCCGAAAACTACAAGGGAGTGAGCTTAACTACCCCGCCATTGAAAAAACGTGTACCGGACTAGTATGGGTGGTGAGAAAGTTGAAACACTACATGCATTCCCACTCAATACAGCTCATCTCCAAGATAGATCCCATCAAATGCTTCTTGGAAAAGCCATTTCTTTCCATGAGACTCGCCAAATGGTCATTCTTCCTAGCAGAATACGACATCAGCCACGTGACACGAAAAGCGGGGAAAGGGAGAGTTATGGTGGATCATTTGGCAGATTTTCTTATGGAAGAGAAGGAGGAGCCTGAACCCCAATTCCCCGATGAAGAAATCTTCGCCCTTAAGGGAGAAATAAATGGCAACTGTTCTTTGATGGAGCGGAAAACAAAAGAGGAAATGGCATTGGAATGCTCCTATTTGATCAAAAGGATGAGCACACCCCCATTGCCATTAAGTTAAACTTTGATGTGACCAACAATGCCGCCGAATATGAGGCATGCACAGCCAGCTTAGAGGCCTCCCTTAAAAGGAACGTGAAAGAATTGGAAGTATACGGGGATTCGGCCTTGATCATTAACCAAGTGTCCAACAAATAGAAGACGTCGGACCCCGGGCTGCAAAAGTATTATGCCCATATGGAGGAACTCATGGCCCAATTCAAAGAGGTCAGCTTTCATTACCTACCAAGGGATCAGAACCGTTTCGCGGATGCGTTAGCCACCTTGGACTCCTTGGTGGAAATCCCCGAAGGGAAATCCATAAAACCCTTCCGAGTTGGTAGAAAAGAAAACCCGGCCTACTATTATGAGATAGACAGAATCTCAGAAAAGGTAGAAGAGCCATGGTACAACCAAATCTACCAATTTCTCAAAGAAGCAGAAGCTCCCTTCACGGATGAGAGAGAATAGTACAAGGATGGGATCAAAGCCAAAGGTATGGTAGCCCTCAAGTGGTTAGCGTCTTACTATGTCATCCTAGGGGACACCTTGTACAAGAAATGCCACCAAGGCCTCCTCCTAAGATGCATAAGCATGGAAAAGGCAAAGGAGCTCATGCAAGAAGTCCACGGTAGAATTTGTGGTCCTCACATGAACGCTCGAGGATTAATGCAAATCATCCTACGAATGGGATACTTTTGGATTTCAATGGAAACTGATTGTATAGAGTTTGTGAAAAGGTGTGATAAGTGTTAACGGTTTTCCAACCTCAATCACCTACCACCCCATCACTTGTATTGCATGACAACTTCGTGGCCCTTCTCGACTTGGGGCATCAACATCATCGGAAAAACTTCTCCACCCGGAAGCAATGGGCACGAATTTGTCTTGGTAGCCATAGACTACTTCACTAAATGGGTTGAAGCTAAGTCCTACAAAGTCCTCACTTCCAAAAAGGTTGCGGGATTCATCAAGGAGAATATCATGTGCCGTTACGGAGTTCCAAATGAGCTCATCACAGATAATGTCTCTCATTTGAAGGCGAATGTGACCAACTGTTGAAAGAGTTTCGAGTCACTCGCCACAAGTCTTCCCCTTATAGGCCTCAAACAAATGGTGCGGTAGAAGCCGCTAACAAAACTCTTGAGAGAATCATCAAAAAGATGGCAACACAGGGTAGGGATTGGCCCGAAAAGCTACATCTAGCATTGTGGGGCTACCGAACGTCAGTCAGAATAGCCATCAGCGAAACCCCTTTTGCCTTGACTTACGGGATGGAAGCCATGCTCCCGGCCGAGTTGGAGGTCCCGTCTCTAAGGATTCTGCTAGAAAACAAAATTCATGAGGTAGATTGGCTCCGAAGACGGCATGATGAATTGGCCTTGCTAGATGAACGCCGTCTAAAATCAATGGAACACATCCGTGCCTACCAAGGAAGAATGGCACGAGCTTTTGATAAGAGAGTAAAGCATCGGGAAATTCGGGCAGGAGACTTGGTTCTTAAAGAGTAACCCCCAGAGAGGTCTAACCCCGATGAAATGTAGGAACCCGTGTGGATTGGTTCCTTTGTGGTACAAGAAATCTTTTCGGGGGGGGGGGGGGGGCGCAATAAGACTTGCAGACCTGGATGGCAACCCTTTCATGCACCCGGTCAATGGTGACAAGCTCCGTCGTTACTTTGTTTAAAAAACAATGAGTGCTAAAAGAATATACCCACCTAGATTGAAAACCCATTTGGGCGATCTAGAGAAAAAATAGGGTCGCACCAGCACACATGGAAATGAACTACGATGACCTGAGCCCCTTAGTCTTATTTGTAAAAGGGGAACGTAGGCAGCCAATTATTGGTCTCAAAAACAAATACAATTCAAATTTGGTTCTTAGAGAGGCTTCATACAAATGCAAACTAGCCTTATGAAAATCAAAGATAAGTAACCATTGCCACCGTAGTTAAAACATTTCTTTGATGAGTCTAAGCACGGTCTACTCTCGACTCAAAATAACATGTTGAAAACACAACTAAGACATTTAAAACAAACTAATGTGTCTACAATGGCAATGGGTGGATACTTAGGACAATAGGAATTGTCATTATTCCTCATCCTTCCGCTTCTTCTTTTGGCTCCTTCGAGTTTTCTTTTTCTTCACATAAAAAATCTCGATCTCCTTCCTCCCAAGATCGAGTACTCTCCCAATCTCCTCGAGTCCAGTTGCCCTCAAAGCCATGTCAACTGTAGCCCTAGCTCGGAGATCCTCCATCCCTTCCTCAATCTTAGGCACCATGGCCATCCTCCTTTTGGCCATAATCTGATAGTCTTCAACGACATCCCCAGTATGGTTGTGGCCACTCGCCACAGCCTCAGCCTCCCTCAAAGTCTTGCTAGCATCATAATCCCCTCCAAGAATGGCCTCACGCCTCTCCTCAATGAGCCTCTGAGTCTGCCCCATAGTCTGTTCATACCAATCCAAGTAAACCGTGGTTAAGACCGTGCTAGCCACACTCTTGAGAAGTACCCGAGCCGAAAAAAAGGAACGCGCCCACGAATGGGTAAGGAATGAAATGGTGGATGGATCCCACATAGATAATGATGAAAGTATCAAATGCTCCGGATTGACACCCGACCACTCCAACAAAGGAGTTTGCAACAATCCAAACTACCTGCGAACCAACGAAGGGATGTGGAAAGACGATCCCAAGAGTCCCGGCACCTGAACAATAGGGGAGCCATCCTGATACTCCCTCACAGAGCCAATGCGTCAATACTCGATCCACCAGCGAATCTGTGAGGTCTGCAGCCGAACCATGTACGCCTCCTAATCACCCTGAGCAAAATCCAAAAGAATGCCTCTCAAATAGTAGGACTACGGTTTGTGAGAAAGAGGAGCCTCGGGCACGGCCATCAACCTCTCCCTTAACCACATGGTAAGAAGAGCGGGGCTACCACCACGCATGAAACCATCACCTAAAGCTAAATGGTCCATGCCATGAAGGGTTTCGGTTTCACCTAGAATCAAAGGGACAATATCCTTCCCCGTGAGGCATTCCTCAAGGATGCTAAAAAAAAATCTATGGCAAGTGCCCTTGGAACCAACCATGTATAAAAAGGCGAGTATACACAACCCAAAGGCATTCCAAGAAACCTCATCGGTTTGGTCCATGAACCTTTCGGGAAAGTCCGAAATGTCAATAAAGGTATGATTAAGGACCATGCATTGAGCCTCTTCTAAAGGAATACAAAGAAGAGTGACCAACCTTTCGACACACATTGTGTCATTGATCGAAGGGAGAGCAATGACCTCCGTGTCCAAGCCCCCACCAAAGCGTTGAAATCCTCGTAAGTCAGAGTGATTTCGTTGTAAGAAAAGCAATACACATGTCTCCTGATATCCCAAAAGGATGCAGCGGCCCTCAAAAGCTCAAGATCCGGAATGAATTCCTTGAGAGACCAAAGGGATCTAAGCCCAATTTTGGCTTGAAAAATGTCCTTGTTCTCCCTCATATAATGCTGCATCCAAAGCCTAAGATTTCCCTCAAAGCATTCTTGATCAATCTTGGACAATTTTGGTGGTTTCTCCATAAGAAAAGACTCCATGGAAAGAAAAACTTCGAGGAAACGAAAGAGATGAACTGCTTCTGAACACCAGGCTAAGGCACTTAAGAAGATGACCAGACCTAGAACAAAATTCAATTCAAAAAGGCACCCACTGTCCCAGCCGTACGACTACTTTGGCCCTGACAGAATTGATGATTTCTTGTTGGAAGATTGGCTTTATGATCCCTTTCATTCAAAGCCCCATCCCAACCATATCATAAATACGCCAGATATTTGCCCTCCTTTGGCTCATGCAAACATGATTCTTGGCCTAAAAAAGAATTACATTTTTGGCAGTCCTTGATTTAAGCCCAGTAAAACTTTGTCCCCTAAGTGAGCATATTTAGGCGGTCCCCACGCGATGTAAGCCCTGTGAAAATTAAAAATGTGTGAAAATACACTTAAGCAGTCCTTGACATAAGCCCAGTAACATTTTGTGAAAAATTTCCTAGTGTGAAAATACACTTAGGCAGTCCTTGACATAAGCCCAGTAACATTTTATGAAAAATTGCCTAGTGTGAAAATACACTTAGGCAGTCTTTGACATAAGCCCAGTAAAACATTGTCCCCTGGAGTGGTCATTTTTGGTTGAAGCCTTTGTCCCCGGCAGTCCTTAGTCGGACGTAAGACCAGTTCTCCCGTCAAACTCTCCATAGATGGAGTTGACCCAAGCCTTGACCCAGAGTGGTCATTTTAGGTTGAAGCCTTAGCCTCGCCTCTAACCCTCGAGAGTCATGCCCGTACCTTTTAGTCAACCCTCTCCATAGATCCAAGTTGACCATATCTCGCCTCTGACCCCCGAGAGTCATGCCCGTTCCTTTTAGTCAACCCTCTCCATAGATCCAAGTTGACCATATCTCGCCTCTGACCCCCGAGAGTCATGCCCGTTCCTTTTAGTCAACCCTCTCCATATAGCCAAGTTGACCATTTCTCGCCTCTGACCCCCGAGAATCATGCACGTTCCTTTTAGTCAACCCTCTCTATAGAGCCAAGTTGACCATATCTCGCCTCTGACCCCCGAGAGTCATGCCCGTTCCTTTTAGTCAACCCTCTCCATATAGCCAAGTTGACCATATCTCGCCTCTGACCCCCGAGAGTCATGCACGTTCCTTTTCATCAACCCTCTCCATAGAGCCAAGTTGACCAAGTCCCGCCTCTGACCCCCGAGAGTCATGCATGTTCCTTTCTGTCAACCCTCTCCATAGAGCCAAGTTGACCAAGTCCCGCCTCTGACCCCTGAGAGTCATGCCCGTTCCTTTAGGAGAGAATGACAGATGTTCCCCTACACCCTAGGAGAGGATGACAGATATCCACCTAGCCCTTAAGTCTGAGTAGCCTAAAAATTTCTCACCCCTTTCAAACTACGTTAGGCTTGATTCCCCGCAAAAGGGATACGTAGGAATCCTATACCCCTAGGTCCAGCCACGCAACCAAATCAGTCAAAGCCGTCCTCCCATCAGATTGGGATGCATATTTTTTTTATCGACAACCCCACTTTTCTAAAGCAACGTTGCCGAAGGGCTATGTAAGTCCCCCAATCTAAAATTAACCAACTTTAGAGGAACTCTTAGCACCATTCAGGGATAAACTGATAGGCTGGGACCTCACTAACATAAACCTAAAATTCTAGGACTATTCTGAAATTAAAATTGGAAAAATACAGAAGCTCGCCAGGCTGAGCCGTACGGATGGTTTGGACACGGGAGGGTCCAATCCGTACGGATGGTTTGGGGACCCTCAGTCCTTATAAATTAAGACCCTTGCTGATCATTTCAGGGGGGAGAAAATCATTTGTGTGTGTAAGCTCTGCCAAACTGAGAGCAGATTAGGGATACAAACACATTCTTGAGTGAAAAGAGAGAAAGAAGATAGGCTTAGAACCAAAATTGGTGAGGCCTCCTTCTCTCCATCTTCTCTTCATCTCATAATCTATTTTATTTTGCCTTATTTACATTATGTCTTTATTATTCATGAACATATTATGAATAGGAACTAAGTTCTTGATATGAATCAATGGTACCCTCATGTTCTATGCATGATCAAGGGTTCAAACCTAAGATGATCAAGGCTTGTTATCATTTAATGTCTCTTTACATTATGTCTTTACATTAATGCTCTTTACATTATGTCTTTACTTTTATGCAATTTATATTAGGGCAAATTGCCAATTAGTTACCTGAGTTTGTCGTCAAGTTTCAATTAGTTACCCAGTTTGTGTTTCGGTCAATTTAGTTATCGAATTTGTCTTTTTGTTACAATTCGGTGTAAAATTAGTTAGTTCGTCAAAAACTTAACGAAAATAGATGAAAAGATGTAACAAACTTTTACCAAAATTGCGATGATCACCCCTATAGTTTATATTATTTCAGTTTGCCTCACCCTTATAAATTTTCCAGAAAAATATACTCCATCCCCTCCCCCCTCCAATCGTTAACAAATACGATCTCTCTCTCTCCCTCTCTCCAGCCCACGGCCTCTCCCTCCGCAGCCGTCAAATTCTCCGACTCCGGCAAATATGAGCCAAGGAGGGACCGCCAACTCATCAACGTGTACACGGTGAACCAACCAAAACAAGTCCCCGCCGGCAAGAGCTTCTTCTCCGGCCAAACTCCATCAAATCGGGCGAATTCCGTGCGATTGGCTTCAAATCGGAGGATGCCCAGGTGAGATCAGTTTGGTCGTTGAACGTTGAGGTAGCCGTTGACGCCGTTGCCGTGTTCCGCCGAGGTCGCCGACGCCGTTGCCGATATCCGTTGACGCCGACGCCATTGTTACAGATCTGTTCCTTTTTTTTCTTTTTCTTTTTTTGAACCCAATTCTAGGTTTGATTTTTGTCTAATTATGTGGTGATTTCTGCGTTTTAAGCTGATTTCTTTCAAAATAAATAGATTGGATTGAAATAATTTCTAAATCCAGTTCACTTTCAAGATTCCTCCGTTTCATTTGCTTTTGATTTCTGCGTTTTTTTTTAAGCTGATTTCTTTGATCTGGGTTGGTTCGCTCTGGGTTTGTTCATGTTTTAGAAACCCAGATCTGTAGTTGGTTTTGATTTGAAGATTGCACTGGTCATCGTGGTGGCACTGCGGTGGTTCTGATGGCGGGCATGGTGGCACTACGGTGGTTCCGGTGGCGGGCATAGTGGTTATCGTGGTTGCCGGACTTGGGCTTGTTATTGTTGTTGGTTAGAAATAAGATAGCTCTTAACATTCGTTAGTTTAGGGGTGTAATGGAATAATTTAAACTTTAGGGGTGATCATTGCAATTTTGAAAGAACTTTGTTACGTTTTTCATCAATTTTCGTTAGTTTTTTGACAAACAAACGGATTTTACACCAATTGAAACAAAAAGACAAATTCAATAACTAAATTGACCGAAACACAAACTGGGTAACTAATTGAAACTTGAAGACAAACTCAGGTAACTAATTGGCAATTTGCCCTTTATATTATGTCTTTACATTTATGCAAGTTAAATTTCATGTCTTTACTTTTAAGTTGATTTTATGGTGAAATGATCAAGTTTGGATGATAAAGTTTCAATCTTTATCATTCAAACTTTGATCTAACTCCAATAATGTCCCTTTGGATGGTAAAGACTCAATCTTTATCCATCCAAAGGTTGATTTCTTACTTCCTCAAGGTTTTTTCTTGGATGAATTATCCATTTGGATGTTAAAGTTTCTATCTTTAACCATCCAAATGATGATTTTGGCTCAAATGCCATGTTCATCACCTTTCTTAATTTTTCCCCAATTATTGCCTTGATCACACCCAAAACCTTGTGTTTTTGTGTTTAATTAGTGATTAAGAGCATAGGGATGATTTAATTCAAGCTTTGTGTGAGTAAATAAACTGGAAAGATGTAAAACAGTTCAGTTTCAGCAGGATGCTCTGTTTCTGCCAGAAACTGGACTGATTTCTTGACAATCTGTAAAAACCCCAGGGATAACCTTCCTAGCCGTACGGCTAGTTTGGTCAGAGGGGTTATTTTTAGTCTTTCCCCTTTTCTGTTAAACTGTTTACAAAACAACCCTTTTTTGTTAAGTTTCTAACTGATTTTGTTAAAAATCAGTTTCTCCCATTTTCAAGAACACACAGACACACACACTTGCACAATCTTTGTTAACAAACTTAGGGAGACTCGGTTTTTCCGATGCACTTTGGGTGAACTACCGGTTAAGTTCTTCCCAAAGCGTAACCTGACCTCCGAATCCTTTGTCTCTAACCATTTTTCGTTAAGTTTGGGTTTAAAGTTAAACTAACGTGGCGACTCCGTTGAACATTAAAAGTGCCGTGTTTGATTCTCGAGGGAACTTTTTCCGTTTTCCCGTGGGTATCTTACAGAAGCATCCCTCGGTAGTGTGGCCGCTATGTAGATGATAGTCACACCATTTGTGGTGGGCATGGTTGGCGCGGATCGCATTGGGCTTGTACCCTTGCAAAGGTTTAACCTTTCCACTTTCTACCAAAACTTCAAATGCTTTGGCTTGGGTCATTCCTAGGAGAGGAGTAAAAATTCGGCTGTTGGCGGCACCTTTTTGACTTTTGAGGGGCAGGCCACTTGAGCATGTTTTACCATTGAACTTTTCCTTGTTGTCGGTGAGCTCTTGCAAATGGGCCTTGAGTTTGAAAACTTCTTCCTCATGAATTCTTCTTTCGTAATCAAGACGGGCCTTGAGTTCGGCAACCTCTTCTTTGTGAATCCTCTTGTCGATATCGAAACAGGCTTGCCACAATTTATCTTTACGGCGGGCATCCTTGACAATTCTATCTATTTGTTCCCCCATTGATTTCATTATGTTGAGTAACCCTTCGTTGGACACAAAAACATTCCCACCATTGTTGTTGTTGCCGTTCGAAGCCATTGGACCTATTGGAAGAACACGGTTGATCTTAGATTGGCCCACAAACACCTTTTGAGCAAAATAATTTCACCCACAAACAAGAGAAAAGACTCAACCACATAAAGAAAAATGACTTTTTTTATTTTATTTATTTACAAAAGTCGGAAGGACGGAGTCCTTTTTTGGGGTTTCTAGAAAAATAGTGGAATCGTCACACTAGTATATAGACCTTCTCGTGGTCCCATATACTCATCGGATTCCACCACACTTGTGATACCTACATGTGATGGGATTAAACTAAATTAATGTCATAAAGCATGCATGCGGGGACGGAGTTTTATTTCGTCCATAATAACCACTTGTTTCCTTTGGAAATGGCATGTATGATTTGATGAAATTAGTTTAGGGAAATCTCGACACATGAAAACCGACTTGGTCACGGAGTGTTAGAACCTAACTAGAATTGTGTTGACTTGTGCTCGGTTAAAGAGAGGCTTAAGGTCACCCACGGCATGTAGTCGTGAACTACGCCACGGGTTAAGGTTTACCGCTTCGAGAGAGTCAAGGTCAGGTGGAGCTTGAAACTCTTTAGGACGGGCCTTGATGGGTTTGGGGCTATGGACTTGTGTGACTCGATAGTGAGCAATTCATAGGAATATGTGCATGCAGTGTGAGGTCAAGCCAAGTGACAAAAAATTTTTTTTACCTTTTTTTTAAAAGAAAAAAAACAAAAGAAAAACAAATAATCACATATTTACAACTTTCGAATCACCCGTGTGACCGACAAAATAAACAGAAAGTAAAAGAAGTTATGTGCAGTGTCACGCCCCAGAAAATACTAAAATCCATAAACATAAAATTTACATAATATACATCTCCAAAATACAAAATACCAAACCGGGCGCGTGAATTCAACTATGAAACCAATACCATCAAACAACACCTCAACGAGATTATAACTCGGAGACTAGAAACAAACGCGGAAGCAAGAACAACTATTAACAAAAATACCCAAAGTGCAACCGTATATACAAAACACTGAACGACTACGAACCCACAATAATATGCATAAAGGCTCCGAAGAGCAACTATCCCAAATGCGATCAACCTGCTCAGAAGATTCCCGCTACAACGGACCTCACAACGCTACCACTTGCTTTCCTGGGGGGGAGGGGGTTGTTAAGGAAAAATAGAGATAAAAGAAACGGGGTGAGATAAAATCTCAGTAAGTTACTAATGCAGCTACATGGCATAATATCATGCAAATCAACAATATAACTGAACAAGTAAATCACATAACAACAAATGAGAAAACTCCCTATCGCCAACTGTCCCATACCAGTTGGAAATAACGACTAACTCATCATGCAGCACATAAGACTGAAATAAACACGTTACAAAGGATACTGAGCCAAGGTTTCACCAAACCAATAGAACAATCGCTGCGCAGCTTCAACCAATCAACCAATCAAACCATCTTCATAGTAGCATAATAGCTGAAGAGAAGACCCCGGTCAGAACCGACCAATCAGTCAATCAACCAATCTTCGTAGCAGCATAAACAACTGAAGATCACAACCCCGGTACCGGAATAATAACCAAGTAACATGTCACAAAGGACGGGAGATATGCCACAAAGTCATACTCCAAAAAGTTAGCTAGACTACTTCACAATGGAAGCTAGCTCATCTCATTCCAAGGCCAATCTGGAAGAGGAAAATATGGTCAAAACAATGGTCAACATTATAATGGACTTGGCTCGTGCCATTATAATCTTTCCCATCGCCCGACACACCACAAATACCAGCTGGACTTCCAAATAAAGGCTAAGTAATAAAATACTAGCACAATAAACAACCACTGATTCCAAAGTAGGGAACCATACCAATTAATCACCATAAAGATGCAAACGATTACTCATGAAGAGTTCAACAACAACGAACATAAGAAGTTTCTCATAAAAGAGTCCCACAACAAAGACCATAAAAACATGGTGATTCCATAATAAGGCACATACCAAACACATCCTAAAGATGATACTCACAAGTTACTCATAAAGAGTACAACCCAAACGGTCGCTCACAAATAGTATAACGACTATTACCAAGATGAACCTAAACGTTTACTCATGAAGATATACTAAGACTATCAACTCCCTATATTTATACACCTAGAATTCCAAATAGGAAGTCCGAATGAATACACCATAAAGAAGCTAATCAAAACCACAGGTACCCAATCACCATGTCATGCTTTATATTCGTTCATAAACGAACCAATTCTCAACACCCCAAACGAACCCAAAAGGTTGCACCTATTCATACATGATCAAAAACGGACCAAACCCAACACTTTAGTGTTCCAAAACCACCCTCTAGGTACTATAGGATATCGCCTAAAACCTAGACTAAGTCTTACCCTAAAATCAATCCGATCAGTAAAATAGCTTTCAATTAAAGGGTCTCAAAGTATGAAATCCACACTTATATCACAAAGATGATCACAACAACTCAACAAGGTCACCCAATTGGATTTGCAAAACTTGATCACAAAGGATCGATACAACTCCTCTTAACCTCAAATGCCCAATGAAATCCTGAAGTATAAAACTTATAACTTAACTGAACGACCTATCCCATCTTGTAGTACTCGAAGAGAGCTTCGAAACGATAGTTTACACGCCTAAAACGGAGTCCGGACGAAGAAGTTATGGCCTCCGGAAGATCGACCTAAATTCTGGAAAAAGTGGGCGGGCGCCCAGAATTGAGTGGGCGGTCGCCCGGAACCCTGATACCAAGCTAAATGAGGCTGATTTAGTGGGTGGTCGCCCAAAACTAAGTGGGCGACCGTCCAGACCCCAAAATACACCCGAATTTCACTCCTTTTGTCCTAAATCCTGATATAACAACCCTTATACCTCCCCACCATTGAGGAGCTCGGCCCAAACCAATTCTAACTCCATTAAGACCCCATTTAACTCCAAATATATCAAACAACACATAACTCATCACCTTCTATGGGCGGTCGCCCGAACCGATCATGGGCGGTCGCCCAAGACCATTAATTAACACCACCCGGACTGACCTTATGGGCGGTCGCCCAACCCGAACATGGGCGGTCGCCCACCAACCCTGCTCTGCCGGAATTCAGCAACCAAGACCTGGGTTCTTCCCCAAACTTACCCATTTCAACACAACTCAAAATCAATGCTTCTAACAAGTACCCCAAGGTGCTAAAATAACTTATAAGCCTAAAAGGACCCATATAACATCATCTAGACAACCCAAATCAAAAGATGATTCAAACATAAATTTTCCACAAAATATGAATAAAATGCAAATCAATTCCAAATCAACCAAGGAAGCAATATATATCAACTAGAGCATCAAATGAGTTAAAGATGAACATTTTTAGCATAAATGGGGGAAAATTAACTTATTTGGAATTTATCAAAGATAATGGAATTCGAATTTTCTTGGATATAAACGATCCTAGCAACGATCTAAACATTTTTCATAAAATGAGCAATAAGAAATAATGAATAGAAGATGATCAAAATGAGGAGAGAAGGAGGAGAGAAATCTTACCTTTTCTACCCAACAATGGAGGAGAGAGAGAGGGAAATGAAATTGTGAGGTGAGGGAGGAGGGAGGAGTAGGATGATTATCAAATAAAAGAAAAGTTACACCTAGGCCCCCTCTTCCACTATCAAGCAATTAAATTCATTTCTCCCCACTAACAACTAAGACCCAATAGTTCTATACTAGCACAAATGATCGATTAAAATGTTAGGCATACAGTATTATGAAACACAAAATGCACACATAATTAAATAATTAAATAAATAAATATTTATTACTAAGAAAATAGATACGGGTTTTCGGGTCGTTACAATCTACCCTCCTTAAAAAGAATTCGCCCACGAATTCACTCATCAAAATTCACAACACGCGGTCATAATGAGGCGACAAAATATCGATTCTCATATAGCACTCATAACCTCAATCGAGTATCTATTTAAAGATTTCAGACATAGTCTCCATGACTCAAATAAACCAACATATTTTAATCACATACATATCTCAGGTATACTCATATTAAACATTCTAAAGTCAACTTCTTCTTTCATCCGGGATTTCAAATTCCCACGATTATCACTTGATCACCAATTATGAAGCATAACTAATTTGATCCTGATTAGCGTTACGCTCCCAATCGACCCCTTAAGTCACCAATACCCATAAGTTTCACTTTTCCGGTTCATCCGCACGCATTGACGATCTAAACATCATCCCAAGTAATCACACTACTACCCGAACAACTAAGAGAAGGAATAGGGCTAACTATTATTGTCACCCAATGACTCAATGATATACTCAAAAATTTACCGCCATCAACTATCCGATCAATATGATTCCACTACTAAAATCATCTTCCTTATGTAATACAACTAATACAATCATAATCTTTGTATTTCTCAACCTACTTGAAGAACATATAACTATCCAACATTGATAACCCATAACATCATTTCTAAACTTGGTCCCATAAAAACAACTATAGTTTGCTAAGGCGATATCAATAAAATCACAATCAATCCCTACTCATAGATAGCTCTATTTATTAACCCGAATTTTAGAATACTTACCCGAATGATTCAATAGCCACGGCTACTTTAGTTCCGTCTCTTCCCGAATTTCCTAATTATCCACTTTAACCCATCATATAGTAAACTTAAGTAATGCTTACAACATAGTAATCTCTCGTACCGAACCTTCTTCAATCACTATCTTCACTCCTAACTAAAATCCATACCCAAGGCCAGAATTGAAGAATCCAAATTCTTCTTAAACATAATTCTCGAGATACTACAAACTTGTCTTATTCACAACCCTAATTATACTGTAAAGATACTTCCATTAGATAATCACATACTTAATATTACTTCCTTTACACATCCTTAATCCGAACGAGAAACGCCACAAAGAAAAGATCCAGAACCATGTGACAACTGTTTAACTAAAACCCAAAATGCCTTTAAAATTGCCCGAGAATTTCTTACCTTCTCAAAATATGTGTAGTCCTTTAAACTTAACGCTCTTACTATCATTAATGATTATAACTTCCACAATATACTCGTAACTCGTATTGCTTTAACTCAATTCCAGTCATGTATTAAAACGATCCCAAAAGTATCATAACTCAACTTCTTAATATGACCCATAACAAATTAAGTACTTCCTCATACTAAACATCCGATGCACCCACGTAGATGTACTAAAAGTAAGAAAAATCTCCTATCAAGAAATTCTCAAATTGAATCTTTAACTCTATTAACCCAATCGGTACTATATGCTCACTGATTCACCTATCCGTATCGTAGCTTACATCAACTCATCATATAATCCAAGTTCCCTATCAATCGAACGACATATCGCACCCAGTATAAATTATACCCAAGATTTCAAAATTAATATTGCCAACAGAGTAAGCTAAATTCCCAGCTAACCTTATAATAAAGATTTTCTGATTTTCAATATAGAACCTGAACATTATATTTATACCTAGTATGCTCTTAAACAAAGTCAAACATACTAATATAGAAGTACTCACCACCTATCGATGGCACACAAGAAATTCGTAACTCATAGAAAGCTAAACCATACCATTCAACTCGTTGATACCCTGAATAGGTGACATAACTAAATCGCCTTACATATACCAGTAGCAATCACGAAATTTCGTACTCTAGAATACACCTCAACATAAATCACTTAATGGGAACAAACATACGAATATAGCACAAGACCTTTCCACTTACAAAATAGGTACGACCAAGCCTTCAAACTCGCACTCTCGATTTCGAAGCCAACTAACCCCAATGGGATCAACACTATTAACACCAATCCTATACTTGATATACCACGAGAGAAGAAACACTCGACGTCAATATCACGACTCCTAACTCAACCAACTTCTACCTTAACCTCATCTTTCAAGAAAACTTAGTTTCCTAAACCGCTCAAAGTTATAACACCCAAGTATTGAAACTTATTCAATATCAGAGTTCTTATTCTCCTTCAAGATCTAAAACCATTGCTCTGATACCAACTGTCACGCCCCAGAAAATACTAAAATCCATAAACATAAAATTTACATAATATACATCTCCAAAATACAAAATACCAAACCGGGCGCGTGAATTCGACTATGAAACCAATACCATCAAACAACACCTCAATGAGATTATAACTCGGAGACTTGAAACAAACGCGGAAGCAAGAACAACTATTAACAAAAATACCCAAAGTGCAACCGTATATACAAAACACTGAACGACTACGAACCCAAAATAATATCCATAAAGGCTCCGAAGAGCAACTATCCCAAATGCGATCAACCTGCTCAGAAGATTCCCGCTACAACGGACCTCACAACGCTACCACTTGCTTTCCTGGGGGGGGGGTTAAGGAAAAACAGAGATAAAGAAACGGGGTGAGATAAAATCTCAGTAAGTTACTAATGCAGCTACATGGCATAATATCATGCAAATCAACAATATAACTGAACAAGTAAATCACATAACAACAAATGAGAAAGCTCCCTATCGCCAACTGTCCCATACCAGTTGGAAATAACCAGTTACAATGAACCCTAAAGAGGCGGCGCTCTCTAACCCTAATCCTGTATCTCCGCCATCTACTAACCCTATTGGCAATCACGTTTCCCCTAACCCTGTTCATGCACAACCTCGTTCCTTTGCGAGTCTGTTCACACAGCCTCAAAATCCGATATCATCTTCTCTTGCTTCTATCCCTACCTCAACGCACAAAGGGACGCCATCTATCCAACTTTCAAAAGAACATATTGATGCTTTTTCAAAGCCATTCAAGTGGACGCTTGTCAGTAAATTCCAACATGGCAGACCATCAATGGAGGACTCTCGTATTGCATTTGCAAAATTTCAATTGAAAGGATCGTACAAACTTGGCCACCTTGACGCTAAGCACATGCTGATCCAGTTATCGTCAGAAGCAGATTACCAAAGGTTATGGATGAAGGATGTATGGTATGTTTCCCGATTTCCGATGAAAACCCTAGCATGGTCGCTGGCATGGAGACCTGAACATGAATCCCCAATTGCTCCTGTTTGGGTTGGGCTACCAGGTTTACCCGTTCATTTGTTTAATAAATTGTTCTTGTTCTCTATTGCTAAACTGATAGGAACTCCTTTATCTTTGGATAAAGCTACCTCGGAGTTCACTAGACCTAGTCTAGCGAAAGTGCTAATTCAAGTTGATGTGTCCAAAAAACTGCCCCATGAACTCTTTATTGATTGTGGTGATTCTATGGCTAGTTTTTATCAAAAAGTTGAATATGATAATTTGCCCAAATATTGTAAACATTGTTCTATGCTAGGTCATGATTTGCCTTCTTGTAAGAGGGCTAACCCTAATGTGGGACAGCAAGCTTCTGTGGCCAAAAAAGATAAGGGGACGGGTCAGAATGAGGCAAATAAAAGTGTGGAGGCCCCTAGCTCAAGTTCTAAGCCAAAGGATGGTGAGAAGACCGTGGCTGATCCTAAGGCATCTATGGTTGATTTACAAGGTTCTCATGTGCAGCAAGGAGAAGGTCCTACCTGGATTCCTAAAATTGCCAAACGTGGTTCCAAAGGCTGCTCAATTAAATGTTGATATTCCGTCTACAATGGAAGCCCATGAGAATTTGGTTATGAAGAATGTGGTGGCTCATCAAGAGAAAGAACAGGTCATTGACACGGGATCACCAATTGTGGCTCAAAATAATATTGTTGATTCTCAGATTGACTATCAGATTGATTGCCTTAATCTGTCTCCTCGTGCTCCTCCAACTATGGCTACTTTTGTTACTAATTTGGCAGGTTCAACGCCCTTCTCTATGCAAGATAATTCAAAATGTGATTCAGAAGGTTTCATTGAAGTCCGTTCAAGGAAAAACCGCAACAAATCAGTCTCCCCTCCCTCATAACTCTTTTGAGTTTCTGGTTTTTTTTTCTCTGCTTAAGTTTCCCAATGGTAGCTGTTCTATGTTGGAATTTGCGTGGTCTTGCAAATGCAGCCACGATTAGAAGAATTAAAAAGTTGTTTAATATTCATGGTGCCTCAGCAATAGCGATTTTTGAACCAAAACAACATTCGTCTCAATTGACGTCTGTTGTTCGCAAGCTCAACTGCTTTGATGGTATTTCTAATGGTGGAGGTAGAATTTGGTTCGTATGGAAACATGGCTTCTCTTGTCAGATTTTTCATGATAGTCCGCAGGCTCTTACAATTCAAATTTCTCATGTTCTTTGGCATGCTCCTATTCTTGTTACTTGTGTGCATGGTCTTTGCAATAAGTACGACAGGAGAGCATTATGGGATGACTTGATTACTATTAGTGCAACACCTCTTGCATGGATGGTTATGGGTGATTTTAATGCTATTCTGGATCAATCTGATAAGCTTGGAGGTTGTGCCGTCACTCAGAGTAAGGTTGCTGAATTTTCTGATACCATTCAGCTATCTTCTCTTATTGATGCGGGTTATGTGGGTTCAAAATATACTTGGTGGAATAAACGGCTAGGGAGGAAATCTATTCAGCAACGTCTTGATAGAGTTTTCTATAATGATCAATGGTTGCATTCGTTTAACACTACTTATGTCAAGCATCTAAATAAAACTTGCTCTGATCATGCGCCTCTATTAATTTCTATTCGAGTTACTGCAGAATGCTGTCGAGGTACTTTTCGGTTTATTAATGCTTGGGCTAAGCATCATTCCTTTCTTGAAGTGGTTCGTAAGTCGTGGGTTGACTGGATTGATGGTCGTCCAATGGTTTCTTTTGGAAAGAAGTTAGCTCGTCTTCGGAAAGCCTTATCTATTTGGAACAAGGACATCTTTGGCCGGATTGACCAACAGGTTATAAATGCTGAAGATGACGTGTTAGTCAAGGAGAATGCCTTGGAATTGGACCCGTCGGAGGAGAATTGGGCTGCTCTTAGTTTGGCTCAAGCTAATTTGAGTCACACTATGTTATTAGAAGAATCTTTCTGGAGGCAAAAAGCAAACATTAAATGGCTCAAAGAGGGTGACAAAAATACAAAATTCTTTCATGCCTACGTCAAGAAGAAACGGCAAAGACTTTTTATTCATCGTATTCGAGATAGAAATGGTAATATGCTCCTGGCTAAGGAAGATATTCAGAGGGAGGCGGTTGATTTCTATAAAAACCAATTCACGGCTGAAATTGTTGACATCAATCCCAATTCGCATGATGATCTTCTAAACCTCATTCCTGCCTTGGTCACAGATGAGGAGAATTCTGCTCTGATAGCTACGCCTACGATAGATGAAGTGTATGAGGTTGTCAAAGGCATGAATGGGCAAAGTGCGGCTGGCCCCGATGGTTTTAATGGTATGTTCTACACCTTTTGCTAGGATATAATTAAGGATGATTTATTCAGAGCTATTAAGGAATTCTTTGCTGGCTTTGAGATGCCTAGATCGTGGACTAGCACGTTAATTGTCACTCTTCCTAAGATTGAAGTTCCTAATTCTTTTGCTGACTTGAGTCCCATAAGTTTATGCAATTTTTCGAATAAAATCATCACTAAGCTGTTATGCAATCGCCTGGGGAGGATATTGCCTAATCTTATTTCTGAAAATCAAAGTGGTTTCGTTCAAGGTAGGGTTATTCATGAAAATATTCTTCTCGCCCAAGAAATGATGCATTCCATTAGAAAGAAGGTCCGTGGTTCAAATGTTGCTATTAAACTTGATATGGCGAAAGCCTATGATCGGCTTTATTGGATTTCTTTAATTAAAGTTTTGAAAAGATTCGGGTTCACTATCGAATGGGTAGATATGGTGTATCGTTGTATTTCAAACTACTGGTTTTCAGTGCTTATAAATGGGGAAAGTAGTGGCTTTTTTCATTCAATGAGAGGTCTCCGTCAGGGGGATCCTTTATCTCCTAGTCTGTTTATTATAGCTGCTGAAATTCTTAGTCGTGGGCTCAACCATCTTCATGATGCTCATCCTCATCTTCGGTATAGATCTCATCCCCATACTCCCACTGTTTCGCATTTATCGTATGCAGATGATGTGCTTATTTTCTGTAATGGCTCGAGGGAATCGCTTCGAATGCATATGAACTGTCTTGAAAAGTATCAAATTTTTTCGGGGCAGCTTGTAAGCATTGGCAAGTCGTGTTTTGTTACTGGGAAGAATGATGTGGCCAAGGATGCTGCCATTGTTGAGGAGACTCAATTTCAAAAAAAAAGACCTCCCTTTGATATATCTTGGTTGCACTCTTTATGTGGGACGAAAATCTCAGAATTTGTTCACTCCTTTGTTGAGAAAGATGGAAACGAGATTGGCTTCTTGGCAAGGGAAACTCCTCTCCTTTGGAGCAAAGGTCACTTTAATCAAATCTTGTTTACAATCTATCCCGTTGTATTATATGACGGTGTTGGAGCCTCCTAAAAGTATTATTTTGGCTATGCAAAAGCTAATCCTTAATTTCTTTTGGAGTGCTTCGGATGGTAGCAGGAAATGTCACTGGATTGGTTGGTCCCGGATAAGCTGCCCGCAAAATGAAGGCGGTCTTGGCATTCAAAAATTTGAAGATATTTCTACTTCATTTGCCATGAAGCTTTGGTGGAGATTGCGTGGATCTGAGTCCCTTTGGGCGTCGTTTATGCTTGCCAAATATTGTTTCGAAACTCACCCGATGGATGCTGTGATAACTAGTTTTGCATCGCATGTGTGGAAAAGGATGATGGGAGTCAAAGACATTATGGAAGCTCGTATTGGTTGGAGAATTGGTCAAGGGCTCATCTCCATTCATGAAAAATGGCTGGATGGTATTCAATCTCCCCTTCCCCTTGCTCATGTTCAAGTATTCACTCTGTTTGATAATTCTTTTCCTCGGCTAAACTATATCAGGGATCATTTTGGTCATCACATTGCTTCGCTGATTGAATCCCAGCATATCATCTTGACCAACTCTAAAGATGTTATTATTTGGCGGCCTTCCTCTTCTGGTAAGTTTACCACCTCTTCTGCTTGGAAAGAATGTCGACAGCCTAAGCCCATTAGTTTTGTCCTTCAAAACATTTGGAATAAACACCTTCCCTCTAAAATGTCTATTCTTCTTTGGTGTGCCTTACATAGAGGCATTCCTGTGGATTCGGCACTCCAATGTCGAGGTATACAGTTAGTATCTAAGTGTTTTTGCTGCCACAATCCCAAAGTAGAATCCATTGATCATTTGTTCGTTCATGGAGATTTGGCTCAATCTATGGAATTTTTTTGGTAGTCTTGTTGGGATTAATCTTCGTATGGGCAGCCTTCGTCAACTTCTTTGTGCTTGGTGGTTTGAGCTCCCAAAATCTTCTACTCCGCTCCTCAAATGGCTCGCTAAAATTCTTCCCTGATCTATTTGTTGGTTTCTTTGGCGTCAGCGTAATAAGTGGGTTTTTGAAGGTATCAAGCCTAATACTCATCTTGTTATTTCTTCTATTGTGAACCAGGTTATTGATATTGTCAATGCGTTTAATATAAAGTTTGAGGTTCGGCCCTTTGACTATAACATTGCGGTTTTGTTTAAATTTAAAGCTGCCACCCCCATTATTTCTCCCATTCGCATGGTGACTTGGTCAATGCCTACTTATGGTGTTTTCAAGCTCAATACGGATGGTGTTTCTCGGGGGAATCCTGGGGATGCCTCGGGTGGTGGTATATTCAGAAATTCGCAAGGCAATCTCGTCTTCGCATATGGGAAATATTATGGCATCCAAACCAATATGTGGGCTGAAACTATGGCGGTTTTAGATGGTCTAACTTATGCATTGGAATTTGGTATCCATCATGTATGGTTGGAAGTTTACTTAGAGGTCCTTGCGAATATCCTTATTAAGGATTATCACATTCCATGGGGTATTCATTACCTCATTCATCACATTCATCATCTCATGCGTTTTCTCACTGTCCGTGTTACTCACATTTTACGCCAAGGGAACAAGGTGGCGGATGGCTTAGCAAATATGGCGACGGATATAAAACTTGATAAGGTATGGTATGCGGCTTCAAACCTCCCCTCGAGTTGTTGGGGTGCTTTCATTCTTGACAAACTTGAAATTCCTTCTTTTAGATTTTCTTAGGGTTGTAATGGCTAGATTTTTATATTTGCTTTTTTCTATGTACTCTAGTACCCCCTCCCTTTATTGTAGAGGACCTTACGATATGTGTAAGGCCTCCTCCCTAGTCTTCCTTTATTGGTGGTTGAGGTTGTCATGTCCCCCATCATGCTTGTACTGTTTTTTCTTTATTAATAAAATCTAGGGAGGTACCGTCCTCTTTTCGCCAAAAAAAAAAAAAACAAAAGATACTGAGCCAAGGTTTCACCAAACCAATAGAACAATCGCTGCGCAGCTTCAACCAATCAACCAATCAAACCATCTTCATAGTAGCATAATAGCTGAAGAGAAGACCCCGGTCAGAACCGACCAATCAATCAATCAACCAATCTTCGTAGCAGCATAAACAGCTGAAGATCACAACCCCGGTACCGGAACAATAACCAAGTAACATGTCACAAAGGACGGGAGATATGCCACATAGTCATACTCCAAAAAGTTAGCTAGACTACTTCACAATGGAAGCTAGCTCATCTCATTCCAAGGCCAATCTGGAAGAGGAAAATATGGGCAAAACAATGGTCAACATTATAATGGACTTGGCTCGTGCCATTATAATCTTTCCCATCGCCCGACACAACCACAAATACCAGCTGGACTTCCAAATAACGGCTAAGTAATAAAATACTAGCACAATAAACAACCACTGATTCCAAAGTAGGGAACCATACCAATTAATCACCATAAAGATGCAAACGATTACTCATGAAGAGTTCAACAACAACGAACATAAGAAGTTTCTCATAAAAGAGTCCCACAACAAAGACCATAAAAACATGGTGATTCCATAATAAGGCACATACCAAACACATCCTAAAGATGATACTCACAAGTTACTCATAAAGAGTACAACCCAAACGGTCGCTCACAAATAGTATAACGACTATTACCAAGATGAACCTAAACGTTTACTCATGAAGATATACTAAGACTATCAACTCCCTATATTTATAAACCTAGAATTCCAAATAGGAAGTCCGAATGAATACATCATAAAGAAGCTAATCAAAACCACAGGTACCCAATCACCATGTCATGCTTTATATTCGTTCATAAACGAACCAATTCTCAACACCCCAAACGAACCCAAAAGGTTGCACCTATTCATACATGATCACAAACAGACCAAACCCAACACTTTAGTGTTCCAAAACCACCCTCTAGGTACTATAGGATATCGCCTAAAACCTAGACTAAGTCTTACCCTAAAATCAATCCGATCAGTAAAATAGCTTTCAATTAAATGGTCTCAAATTATGAAATCCGCACTTATATCACAAAGATGATCACAACAACTCAACAAGGTCACCCAATTGGATTTGCAAAACTTGATCACAAAGGATCGATACAACTCCTCTTAACCTCAAATGCCCAATGAAATCCCGAAGTATAAAACTTAGAACTTAACTGAACGACCTATCCCATCTTGTATTACTCGAAGAGAGCTTCGAAACGTTAGTTTACACGCCTAAAACGGAGTCCGGACGAAGAAGTTATGGCCTCCGGAAGATCGACCTAAATTCTGGAAAAAGTGGGCGGGCGCCCAGAATTGAGTGGGCGGTCGCCCGGAACCCTGATACCAAGCTAAATGAGGCTGATTTAGTGGGTGGTCGCCCAAAACTAAGTGGGCGACCGTCCAGACCCCAAAATACACCCGAATTTCACTCCTTTTGTCCTAAATCCTGATATAACAACCCTTATACCTCCCCACCATTGTGGAGCTCGGCCCAAACCAATTCTAACTCCATTAAGACCCCATTTAACTCCAAATATATCAAACAACACATAACTCATCACCTTCTATGGGCGGTCGCCCGAACCGATCATGGGCGGTCGCCCAAGACCATTAATTAACACCACCCGGACTGACCTTATGGGCGGTCGCCCAACCCGAACATGGGCGGTCGCCCACCAACCCTGCTCTGCCGGAATTCAGCAACCAAGACCTGGGTTCTTCCCCAAAACTTACCCATTTCAACACAACTCAAAATCAATGCTTCTAACAAGTACCCCAAGGTGCTAAAATAACTTATAAGCCTAAAAGGACCCATATAACATCATCTAGACAACCCAAATCAAAAGATGATTCAAACCTAAATTTCTCACAAAATATGAATAAAATGCAAATCAATTCCAAATCAACCAAAGAAGCAATATATATCAACTAGAGCATCAAATGAGTTAAAGATGAACATTTTTAGCATAAATGGGGGAAAATTAACTTACTTGGAATTTATCAAAGATAATGGAATTCGAATTTTCTTGGATATAAACGATCCTAGCGACGATCTAAACATTTTTCATAAAATGAGAAATAAGAAATAATGAATAGAAGATGATCAAAATGAGGAGAGAAGGAGGAGAGAAATCTTACCTTTTCTACCCAACAATGGAGGAGAGAGAGAGGGAAATGAAATTGTGAGGTGAGGGAGGAGGGAGGAGGAAGGAGTAGGATGATTATCAAATAAAAGAAAAGTTACACCTAGGCCCCCTCTTCCACTATCAAGCAATTAAATTCATTTCTCCCCACTAACAACTAAGACCCAATAGTTCTATACTAGCACAAATGATCGATTAAAATGTTAGGCATACAGTATTATGAAACACAAAATGCACACATAATTAAATAAATAAATAAATAAATATTTATTACTAAGAAAATAGATACGGGTTTTCGGGTCGTTACATGCAGGCCCGGTGCCTACACACTGTCAAAACTGTTCTGTTTCTGTGCACTGTTATGTTCTGGAAATGCGCCCAGAAGCGCGCGCATTGGGATGCCTCTGCGGAAGGCGCGCGCGTTAGGAGGAGGCGGGCAGAGGCGCCCGCTTCTGGGTGAAAACCTGCAAATCAGTGGGTTCAAGGGATTATTGCCTTGACCCTAAATAATAAAACTTTCCCCTGCAGTAATTGTTAGCACAGAAACATGAAATGGAAGGACAAGAAGGAAGGCGGGCGATTCTGGTAATTGGGGTCGGACGCGCGCGCTTTAGGCCAAGAAGGCCAGAGGCGCGCGCTTCCAACCCTTTTTACCCGAATGCCCAGAAAACAGAATAAAAGAACACCAAAAGATGAAAACGCAAGTTTAACCCTCTAAATTATCCCCAGCGGAGTCGCCACTGTAGATACCTGTGAGAGCCCGCGCACGAACCTTTTAATTAGATCCGTGCGAACGCGGTTTGAATCAGCTCAGTTTCTCATAACGGTTTATCTACCTTTGTTTTTGAAAGCAGAGAGTCGCCACCTCATTTTATTTTGGGAAAATAGAGATAAAACCCTTTTTTGATTTGAAGTGGGTTCGGGGGCTAAGTTACGAGAGGAGAAGGTGATTAGCAGCACTCTGCTCGCCCTTACGATCTCTAGCATGCTTCCGCCTACGCTTTATTTTAATGCCTTATTTGAAAGATTGATTTTATGCCTTAACTCGAAAGAATGTGTGTATTTATGTGTAAGGAGTCTCCTAATCTTGGTCGATTCATTTGATCACAACCGGGAATCGGTTTGGGTGGATTTCCGATCGGTTTTGGAAAATGGTTTGAATCATTTATACAAGTAAGAAAAAATAATGGGGAGAGGGGAATATTGTACAAATAATACAATTATATGAAAAATGGGAAAAATCCCATAAAAAGAATGTCCGTAGCCAAGGTTGATCCTCCAAGTTCATGGATTGCTGTGGATTGCCGTTGATGTACCTGTGAATAACCTATCCAAAAAGAGATCTAAAACTTGGGATTCACTCCCAAGATGTTATAGAACACGTATGAATTTTGGTTGGATTTTAGGTTATTATTTCATGCTCATATCATGTCAAGAACATAAATATGAAATCATCCCAGAACAGCAAAGCATAGCATATCAGATTTTGATGACCAATTTACACTATCATAGCTTAACAATCTAGAAAATCATAAAACATTAAAGTTGAAGATCATGTATCAGAAATTATGTATGCCAAGTTTCAAAGTCATAGAACAAGTTTTGGTGCCTCAAAAGTGTTCTGACATCTATATGTCAGAATCTGGAAATATCATTTCTGGGAGCAAACACTTGATTTGAAAAATGGAAAGAAGTCTTTCCTTAGGTCATAAAATCGTTTCAAAAGCATGGAAATCTTTATTAGTCTTTTAAGAACAAATTTCATGTTTTGACTTTGATTTAGAAATTGAGTTTTGATAGGGTTCTAGACTTGAAAACTCAGACTAGTCCAGAATGCAGCAAGCAAGGCAGCAGTTCTCTACTACGAAAATTCCTACCGAAACATGATCTAAACGTGGATTTAGACCATGAAACTTGGCATCCATAATATTAAATACATAATGAACAACTTTTATGTTTTGAGCTAGATCAATAAACAAAGTTATGATAGAGAAAAAAGGACATCAAAAGCCTTGGTTGAAACAGAACATGCTGGACAGAATACTCATAGCATGAAGATAAGCATCTAAACATGGCATAAACTTGGAATAAACCCATGATACCTGGGGAACTTATTTATTTGCATGTTATTGATATTATAGAATATCTATTTATGGACAAACAAGAGCAAAAACGAGAATAAACAAGAAAGAAGGGGAGGAGGACAGATTCATCACATACTGAGTAAAGGAGCCATTTCTTGCTGGGATTTGAGATTTAAAGCATGGAATCAACATAAAATAAACTTAACACACATATATACATGCTAGTATAGAGATTCAAACACTTATGATAACTTAAACATGTTTATTTACAAAGTTAAATCCTAGATTACATATATAACAAGGGAGACCTAGTCATTAGTTGACTAGGTTCCCACAAATTCATATAAAACTTACATATTTTAAATCTATGATTTACAAGAAGTAAACTTACCTAGATTAGGGGGATGGTGTGCTTCCTTTGTCTCCAAGGGAAGACTTTTTTTTGTTTGTTTGAGTTGTTTGAGAGTTTGATTGCTTGGAATGCTTGAGTTGAGTTGTGTTTTGGTGGTGTTTGGTGGTGGTTGTGTGGTGGTTGTTTGGTGGTTTTGTGGTGGGCTTATGGTGGCGAATTGGTGGGGCTATGAAGGAGGTAAGAAGGGAGTTTAGGGGCTGAGGGAGATTGAGAGAGAGAGTTGTTGGCTAGAAGAGAGAAGTGGGGAGTGTTGAGGAGTATGTTAGTTTAGGGCCATTTTGGGGAGGTATTAGGAGGAGGAGGGAGGTTAGATTTGGGTCCAAAATACCCCTAAGGTAGGGGTAGAGGAGGGGGGATCCGGATAGGGTGGTGAGGTGATGGGGTGATGGAGAAAAATGGGAGAAAAATGATGAAAGGGTTGAAAATAAGGAAAAAACTGAAAAAGCTGTGAATAGTGTTTGCACGGTTGTGCACTTTTCAACGCGCGGCCGTGCAACCAAACTTGGTGCCCAATTTTGATTTTTTAATTATTTTCCTCTTGGACCACTCACTCAATGCCAAGTGGCACGAAGGGGCTGGTCCAGGCATGTCTTGTGCACTTTTGTTCTAGCTCCGGCTTTCCACTCCGCAACTGCTCCGTTGTGCGCGCTCCGGTGTCCCGGTTGCCCGCGGGCCCAACAGGAAAGTTGCTCGGTTGATTTTTCTGGTCACGACGGTGTACCTACAAAATGTTAGAAAGCAAGGAAAAACATAGATAATATTTAAATGCATAAGATGACCGGTAAAAGGCTTTTTAGGCAGTGCGGGACCCGGCGACGGGTCCCGACACGCGAAATTTCGAGGATGGACCTTTTCACTCGGTTTTGAGCCCTGATCATGAATCCGGACTTGGTTTTTGCATCCGATGCACCGATAAGTTGTACGGTAGTCCGTACGGCCAAATCTGGGGGTTTAGGTCGATTAGCGCGCTTTAGACCAATTAAGGGTAGGTTTTAGGGGGTGCGAGATCGGGGTGTCTACAGAGCCCCTCGTCGAATTCACATTACAAAGTAAGGAGGATTCGACTATCACAATATAGACAACTGATCTCGTCTCGGTTTAACGGATGGGCCCAAAGTAGGGCTTCCTACGTATCCCTCGCGGAAATCAAGCCTCCGTAGTTCTACTCAAGCAGGCAAGCAAAACAACTAACAAAAGGGGCATGGTCGAACTCGGAGTCCCAAGTTTCCTACGTATCTCTTATGAGAATCAGACCAATTGTAGTTCGGTTGGGGAACATGAAGGTTGATAAGTAAACCTCTCAGCAGGGCAACAGGCTGAAGGAACGACTTGGTGAGTGAGATCAAATATCTCTGAGTCGGGAATTGGGGCGGAGGAATTTGTATGAGGCAACAGGGAGGAGGAACGGCTTTTGGGTGAGATCACAATATCTCTGAGCCGGGGGGACGGAGGAATTTGTATGAGGCAATAGGGCGGAGGAATGGCTTTGGGAATGAGATCACTTTATCTCTAAGCCGGGGGGCGGAGGAATTTGTATGAGGCAACAGTCTAGAGGAATGGCTGGTGAATGAGATCATAATATCTCTGAGACGGAAGGGGTAGCATTGAGAATACAAATTCTCTTTGCTGGGGATGAGAAAAGAAGATAAAGGGAAAAAAACATGATATTTGAAGTAATCGGCGACTGAGCTCCTATTCGAGCTGCCTACGTATCCCTTTTGGGAATCAAGTCAGAGCGTAGTTCCGAGGGAGGTCTGTACGGGCGCCGGCACGGACCAAAAAGAAAAGTAAAAAACCTACGTCGAGGGTCAGATCCGGTTAAGCAGAAAAAGACCAAAGGGTAACCCGTGCTTGAGCCATCCAACTCTGGCGTCAGAGTGGACCGAAAGAGTAACCAAATTTTAGAGGGTCAATTTCGAATAAATCCAAGAGATCGGAGGGTAACCAATTTTTTTAGAGGGTCAATTTCGAATAAATCCAAAAGAGATCGGAGGGTAACCAAATTTTTGAGAGGGCCAGATTCGAATAAATCCAAAAATGACCGGAGGGGTAACCAAATTTTAGAGGGTCAGATTCGAATAAATCCAAAAATGACCGGACGGGTAACCAATTTAAGACTCAGGATACTCTAACAATTAAGAGAAGTATCATGAAAAGAGTTTAGAGGATACGCTGCCCGTCGAGGTTCTGCTCCGATTCCTTAGCTTTTTTATTGCTTCGTGATGAGTTCTGAGCTTCGCCTTATAGTGGAACACCATTAGGCGGGAACGGAGTTGATAAGATTGGGGGGGGGGCGCACCTGTACAATCAAGAAACATTTGCATACCACAGAAATATTTGTGCTCGTGTCAGTTATGTTTGGTTGTGACCTGGATGCACAAGTTTCTTTTGTTTTCGCAAAATCACGCTTTCAAAGATTATGATTTATAACCTACGTAATCATGGATGCAATTGTGATGCTAGCATGATAAGCATAAGGGCGTGAAAAATGGCATGCTAGATAATGGGGGTTATAGCATTGTATGGGGCATGATATGATATGATGGCATGGCATAATGTATTGGCATGGCAAGAACAAGATAATCAAAAATTAAATCACACATTTATATTTGAGGGATAGAGGATACGCTGCAAGCTGCTGCTATGGGCGAATCCAGGGGCTTTGTAGCTGTTGTGTGATGAGATTTTTGATTCTTGTTTTTCAAGACACCATTAGTTGTGCGGGGCCATCTCGAGTTCCTCCTAGATGCTGTTCTTTCGTATTGGGGGCCGCCTCTTGGGGAATCCTTAGGCATGTGTGGTCGCGCTTATGATGGGCTCTCCTTTGCATCGTCTCGATGAGTGTGTGGGCCTGAGGTGACAGGCTTTCCCTTTTCAGCGTTTCGAGGAGTGTATGGTGGCACCTGGGGTGACAGGCTCCCCTTTGCAACATTTTAATGCGTGTGTGTGCGCCTGAGGTGACAGGCTCTCCCTTCTTAGCGTTTCGATGAGAGTATGGTCGCACCTGAGGTGACAGGCTTTCCCTTTTCAGCGTTTCGATGAGAGTATGGTCGCACCTGAGGTGACAGGCTGCCTACGTATCCCTTTCGGGAATCAGACCTTTCTAGTTCGAGTTTTTGTGAAAAACTCGAAAAAACTTAGTCTGATTCGAGAAAGATATTTGTTGGAGAGGATCTGATTTGGATGTAGCGCGACTTTGGATTTGAGTACATGCATAAGACTTTCACAAGCATACAGATATATCGTGACATTTATGTGCTTGAAAGTGTCATACACGTGCAACAAGAGAATTCAAGACTTAGAGATTTGAAAGATAAAGAACGCATTCTCTTTCTTTGGATAGCTTTGATTATGATGATCTTTAAAATGATGATGATTTCGTTTTTTTCTTTTTTCTTTTGGACACGATGTGCAATGCTCACATTTCAATCTTTACTTTGAAAAAAGATGAAAAAAAGTATGTATGCAAAGAGGGAGAATCAGGAAGGAAGGAAATTATGTATTTATTTTTTGAGAGATTTGTACAAGAAATGAGAGTTATGGCAAGTGTATGGGGAAGCAAGGTTGGAGGCCTAGCGCGAGTACTCGAAAAGTCAATTCCCGACACCCTTTCGATCAAGTTTTCTCGACGACGTCTCTCGGGATGTAACATTTGCATTAGCCCCAGTTTTCGATCGCGGAAAGCCCCAGTTTATCTTGGTGAAAGGATTCAGACGTCAACAGTGGAAGCCCCAGTTTTTTACCGCGGAAGCCCCAGTGTGTCTTAATGGCAGATCTTTAGACGTCGGCCGTCGAAGCCCCAGTATTTCAATGCGTTGCTGCCAAGGACTCAACTGTTTAGAAGAGCGGTCCTATTCATTCAATAATCATTCACGTGACTCAGGAGCGGATCTCGAGTTTTTGACTGGTAAATTGTTCCGACGTCCTACTTGTGGAGGACTTAACTTGATGTGATTTCTACAAGGAATAGGATCAGAATTACCTTGTAGCCGAGGATCGTTCTAAGGAAAGTCGTTCGTAGGTGTTAAACCGAACCCCCTACCTAAGAAGATAGGATACTTGGTTTAGAAGCGCCACAACCAATACACCCAAGTTGGTTGATAAGCTAGGAAGACGCCACAAGTATAGAAAATTACACTTGATAAGTCTAAGTTTTTCAAAGAACCAAAGAGTAGAATAAATCTCTCAAATTGATTAAAATCTGAATTGTGTGTCCAAATGGACTACAAAAATGGCCTATTTATAGGATGGAATGGTGATGATTCCTAGGTAAATGATGTCATCTACGATGTAAGCAATAAGCTTTAAATTACAAGATAAAGACTACAATTATTATGATGAAATCCAAAGACTTTCCAGCTTTCCAAGAGCATGTGGTGAATTTATCTACCTTATCTTCCCTCTAGAATCTTCATGAGACTTGTAAAATTCGGATCTCTCTTTGGGCTGACTTGAAAACACTTATTTTGGACCAATTTGGGCTCCAAAATGTGTTCTTTCAGTGGGCCAACATTCTCTACCACAAAAATTCATGTTGGATTCAATAGGACTCAATTCTTTAAGTTTTTCTTGGGCTGGAATAAACTCTCTCAATGGATCTGTTGTGCTTGAACTTAAGCTCCTAAATGAGATTACATCATTTCAGATTGGCAAGTATGAAGATGAGGTACTATGTGATGTTGTGCCTATGCAAGCATGTCATATGCTTTTGGGAAGGCCGTGGCAGTTTGATAAGCGAGTTAAGCATGATGGATACACAAACAAGTATTCATTTGTTCACAATGATCGAAATGTTACCCTTGTGCCCATGACACCAACACAAGTGTATGCTGATCAAGTGAGGATCCAAAAATATGAAAAAGAGAGAGAAAAAGAAAACGAGAGAGAAAAAGAAAACCAGAGAGAAAAAGAAAAAGAGAGAGGGGAAGAAAAGAAAAATGAGAGTGAGAGAAAAAAAGAAAAAGAAGGGAAGAAAAAAAGTCAATCCCCTGAATCAAAAGAAAAGATGTGTATGTTAGCAACGAAAGTGACATCAAAGAAGCTATCGATTGTGGTTTACCATTAGTACTTCTTGTTTTTAAAGAAGGAAAATTGGAGACTAATAAGATAGCCGGTGAAATACCGAGCAGCATACATTAACTTTTGCAGGAATTCGAAGATCTTTTCTCCGAAGAGGTTCCAAAGGGATTACCACCAATTCGAGGAATCGAGCATCAAATAGACTTTGTTCCTGGAGCATCAATTCCCAACAACCGGCATACAGAAGTAGTCCCGAGGAGACTAAGGAGATTCAACGTCAAGTTGAAGAATTGTTGGGTAAGGGATTAGTAAGAGAAAGTCTTAGTCCTTGTGCGGTACCCGTTCTTTTAGTACCTAAAAAAGATGGAACATGGAGGTTATGTGTTGATTGTCGTGCAATAAACAACATAACCATCAAATATCGTCATCCTATTCCTAGGCTTGATGATATGTTAGATGAATTGCATGGTTCCACAATTTTCTCAAAAATTGATTTAAAAAGTGGATACCATCAGATTCGCATGAAAGAAGGTGATGAGTGGAAAACCGCATTCAAAACAAAGCATGGGTTGTATGAATGGTTAGTTATGACTTTCGGCCTTACTAACACACCTAGCACTTTCATGCGACTAATGAATCACATTTTGAGAAATTTCATTGGAAAATTTGTGGTTGTGTATTTTGACGATATTTTGATTTACTCCAAAAGTTTGGAGGAACATCATGAACATTTAACTCTTGTTTTGAGTGTTCTTAGGGAAGAAAATCTCTATGTCAATTTGAAGAAGTGTGAATTTTGCACAAAGGAAGTAAGTTTTCTTGGCTATATTGTAAGCAGTGAGGGCATTTCGGTTGACATGGAAAAGGTAAAAGCAATTCAAGATTGGCCTAGTCCAAGAAATGTGAGTGAGGTAAGAAGTTTCCATGGGTTACCAAGTTTCTATCGCAGGTTTGTGAAGAACTTTAGCACTCTGGCAGCACCTTTAACCGAAGTGATTAAAAAGAATGTTGGATTCAAGTGGGGAAAGGAACAAGAGAAAGCATTTCAAAATTTAAAGTTTGAATTGACCAATGCTCCTCTTTTAACTTTACCTAATTTTGATAAAACATTTGAAATTGAATGTGATGCTTCTGGTATAGGTATTGGTGCCGTCTTGATGCAAGAAGGAAGACCTGTAGCATATTTCAGTGAGAAACTAGGTGGGGCGAGTCTCAACTACCCTACCTATGACAAAGAGTTGTACGCTTTGGTAAGAGCTTTAGAAACTTGGCAACATTATCTATGGGCCAAAGAATTTGTGATTCACACCGGCCATGAGTCTTTAAAGTTCTTAAAAGGACAGCAAAAGCTCAACAAAAGACATGCAAAATGGTTGGAAATCATTGAGTAATTTCCGTACGTCATCAAATACAAGAAAGGTAAGGAGAATATTGTTGCTGATGCCTTATCAAGGAGGTATGCCTTACTCTCTACTCTTGATGCTAAATTGCTTGGTTTTGAACAAATCAAAGATTTTTATGAAAAAGATCAAGATTTTGTTCAGATTTTTCAAGCTTGTGAAAAGGGTTGTTTTAAGAAATTTTTCAAACATGATGGATTTCTTTTCAAAGAAACAAATCTTTGCATTCCCAATTCTTCAATTAGGGAACTTTTGGTGCGTGAAGCACATGGTGGGGGACTTATGGGACATTTTGGAATTGATAAAACTTTAGCCATTTTGCAAGAGCATTTCTTTTGGCCAAAAATGAAAAGTGATGTGGTAAAGATTTGTGATAAATGCATTGTGTGCAAGAAAGCTAAATCTAAGGTTCAACCACATGGTTTGTACACACCTCTTCCCATTCCTAATGAACTATGGGTTGATCTTTCAATGGACTTTGTTTTGGGTTTGCCGAGAACCAAAAACAACAAAGACTCAATCTTTGTTGTTGTTGATAGGTTTTCCAAAATGGCACATTTTATAGCATGCAACAAGACCAATGATGCTTCTCATATTGCTAACTTGTTTTTCAAAGAAATTGTCAGGTTGCATGGGATGCCAAGAACAATCGTGTCAGATCGTGACACAAAATTTTTAAGTTACTTTTGGAAAACATTGTGGGGGAAGTTGGGAACAAAATTATTGTTTTCTATAACTTGTCACCCACAAACGGATGGTCAAACTGAAGTTGTTAATAGGACTCTTTCTGCTTTGCTTAGAACACTCATTGGCAGAAATACCAAGATGTGGGAAGATTGCCTACCCCATGTTGAGTTTGCTTATAATCGTGCAAGGCATTCTGCTACAAAGTTTTCTCCATTTGAGATAGTTTATGGTTTTAATCCTTTACTCCTATGGATTTAACTCCTTTACCTGTGAGTGAAAGGGCTAATCTTGATGGGAAAAGAAAGGCTGAATTCGTGAAGCAAATCCATGAAAAGGCAAGGCTGAATATTGAAGAAAGGACCAGAAAGTATGAAGAGAAGGCGAACAAAGGAAGACATGAGGTTATCTTTGAACCTGGTGATTGGGTTTGGTTGCATTTCAGAAAGGAGCGATTTCCAGACCAACGGAAATCAAAGTTAAAACCAAGAGGAGATGGACCATTTCAAATGCTTGAGCGAATCAACAATAATGCTTATCGACTTGACTTGCCTAGTGAGTATAATGTGTATGATGTTTTCAATGTTTCTGATTTGTCTCACTTTGATGCAGGTAGCGATTTGAGGACAAATGATGTGATTTCTACAAGGAACAGGATCAGAATTACCTTGTAGCCGAGGATCGTTCTACGGAAAGTCGTTCGTAGGTGTAAAACCGCACCCCCTACCTAAGAAGATAGGATACTTGGTTTAGAAGCGCCACAACCAATACACCCAAGTTGGTTGATAAGCTAGGAAGACGCCACAAGTATAGAAAATTACACTTGATAAGTCTAAGTTTTTCAAAGAACCAAAGAGTAGAATAAATCTCTCAAATTGATTAAAATATGAATTGTGTGTCCAAATGGACTACAAAAATGGCCTATTTATAGGATGGAATGGTGATGATTCCTAGGTAAATGATGTCATCTACGATGTAAGCAATAAGCTTTAAATTACAAGATAAAGACTACAATTATTATGATGAAATCCAAAGACTTTCCAGCTTTCCAAGAGCATGTGGTGAATTTATCTACCTTATCTTCCCTCTAGAATCTTCATGAGACTTGTAAAATTCGGATCTCTCTTTGGGCTGACTTGAAAACACTTATTTTGGACCAATTTGGGCTCCAAAATATGTTCTTTCAGTGGGCCAACATTCTCTACCACAAAACTTCGTGTTGGATTCAATAGGACTCAATTCTTTAAGTTTTTCTTGGGCTGGAATAAACTCTTTCAATGGATCTGTTGTGCTTGAACTTGAGCTCCTAAATGAGATTACATCATAACTGTTCTCGAGAATTTTCATAGAGTTTGACCTTTCACTGTCGGGATTCAAAGAAGCCCCAGTGTTACCGGGAAGTAAGCCTTGTAATTAATTTTCTTTTTGATGGGGACCGAACTGCTTTGAGGAGTTGTCCCAAACCTGGCATTCTTTTGGATAGGCACATTCGTGAACCCGAACAAAACCATGTTTGACCGTTATGACTTCGACGCTTTCATTCGAAATGAAGTCCCAGACTGATGGTATAAAGCCCCAGATTAGGTCCTTTCTTTTGAGAGTATCTGCTTGCTTGAGGTTGTGCACTTTAGAAACTTTTAGTTGTTTCTCTCTCTTGCTGTGACATATTTAGGAATTGACAGGGGAAGGCACGAGGCCAGTATTTTGGGAAGGCAAAGGAAAATCTCGTAAGATTCTCGACATCGTGTTTGTGCAGAATGAATTGACGGAAGGACGAGAGTAGAGGAACGCCCCTAGACTCGAGGAAATTGCTCACATTAGAAATCAATGACTCAAGACTAGAATTCGCGTTAATGGTCAAGTACTTCGAAATCAGATGGATTTTCGCAATCAAATTAATTTTAACATTAGAAAAGCAGATAGTTCATTTGGACCCAAATTAGACCGCGACAGCTCGAGGTGAGAACACCATTGAACAATTATGATTAGCGTTGTCTGTTGACCTCGTGAGTGGGGGGTCCTCGATCCATCTATGCAAGTATTAATTTGTGTTGACGTTAATTTTGTTAATTTGCGTACGCATCATGATCAAGTGGTGAATCTCAGTATGTGTGTGAATACCGACTCTCCCTTTGTTTTCAAACTTGGCTTAGTTTACAAAGTCGAGTACACCGTCATCCCTTACTTTATTGATTTTGTCCATCAAATAAGGCATTCCTAGAAAGCAAATATGAGTTCCATTTAGCAATTGATTGTTAACACACAAAAGGGGCACCCTAATTTTTTTTGTCATTTGAAATTCTTTTTTTTTATGCACGACATTGGGAATTAATTAAAAGGGGGTGAGGAAGCCCCTTGCTTCGGATTCGAGCTTGGAACGGACCATAGTGGCGGGAAAGCTCTTCCTCCATAACGCTGCTGTGTACCCAGAAATCTGGTTAAGCTAGGATAGCCCCTACGCGGCTAACTACATGTCTAGAGGTGACACCAAAGCAGGATGAACAAAAGGGGGGGGAGTTAGCCTTCACTTCGATTTTCGAGCTTGGAAAGGACCATCGCGGCGGGAAAGCTCTTCCTCCATAACACTGCTGCATACCCAGGAACCTGGTTAAGATAGGATAGCCCCTACCCGGCTAACCTACCCGTCTGGAAGTGACCAAAGCAATAGTGCAAATTGCCATTGCTCCCACTTTTCCCTTAAGTCATCAATTCTATTTTTGTTTTTATTATTTTTGTTTACTTTTTTTTTTTTTTTTTTTTTTTTTTAAATGACAAGGGGTGCCGAAACATAAAAATTTCAGATATCTAAAGGGTACCCATATTTTGATTTTGAAATGCTTTAGTTGTAAACAAATTCAATAACTCAAGGGATGATAGCGTGGTGGTATTTTCAAACCATATCTCGATTATTTCGTGGTGGTATTCATTGATGATATTCTTGTGTATTCTAAATCACGGGCTGAGCATGAACAACATCTCAGAGTGGTATTGCAAGTTCTTCGTGAGAAACAATTATTTACAAAATTCAGCAAATGTACTTTCTGGTTAGAAGAGGTTTCATTCTTGGGACATGTTGTGTCTGCTACTGGTATTGCAGTAGATCCTTCCAAAGTTGAAGTAGTTGTAAACTGGAAGAGGCCAACTACAGTGACAGAAATCCGTAGTTTCTTGGGTTTGGCTAGTTATTATCGGAGATTCATTGAGGGATTCTCTAAGATTGCTACTCCATTGACTAATATGACTCGGAAAGCTATTTCTTTTGAGTGGAATGACAAGTGTGAAGCAAGTTTTCAAGAATTGAAAAGGCGCTTAACGACAGCTCCGGTCTTGGCTTTGCCTAGTGGTTCTGAGAATTTCATGGTTTATACCGATGCTTATAAAGAAGGATTGGGTTGTGTTTTAATGCAAGATGGAAAGGTAATAGCTTATGCTTCTCGAAAATTATCTCCTTATGAAAAGAAATATCCTACTCATGATTTAGAGTTGGCTGCGATTATTTTTGCTTTGCATAAATGGAGGCATTACTTGTATGGAACCAAATTTGAAGTCTTCACAGATCATAAGAGCTTGAAGTACTTGTTTTCTCAGAAAGAGCTTAATATGAGACAACGTAAATGGATGGAGAAATTGAAGGATCATGATTGTACAATCCTTTATCATCCAGGGAAAGCAAATGTTGTGGCAGATGCACTGAGCAGAAAGACTTATGTTTCTTGCTTGATGATTCGTGAATGGAAATTGTTAGAAGACTTGTGTGATTGGAGTCCTTGTGAATCAAATCATGGAATTATCCTTGCTAATATAAAGGCTACTTCAGATTTACTCCAACAGATCAAAGAAGCTCAGGTAACTGATTCTGAATTGCAGAAAATTATTAGTGGAATGAATGAAGGAAAGCAACTAGATTTTTCTTTCAACAGTGATGGAATTCTTACCTTTTCGAGGCAGAGTTTGTATTCCAGTTGATCTTGAGATTAAAAAGAGAGTTCTTGAAGAGGCTCATAAAGCCAAGTATACTATTCACCCTGGAAGCACAAAAATGTACCAAGACTTGAAGAAACATTTCTGGTGGAACAACATGAAAAGAGAAATTGCTTACTCCAACAGATCAAAGAAGCTCAGGTAACTGATTCTGAATTGCCGAAAATTATTAGTGGAATGAATGAAGGAAAGCAACTAGATTTTTCTTTCAACAGTGATGGAATTCTTACCTTTCGAGGCAGAGTTTGTATTCCAGTTGATCTTGAGATTAAAAAGAGAGTTCTTGAAGAGGCTCACAAAGCCAAGTATACTATTCACCCTGGAAGCACAAAAATGTACCAAGACTTGAAGAAACATTTCTGGTGGAACAACATGAAAAGAGAAATTGCTGAGTATGTGTCCAAATGTTTGACTTATCAACAAGTGAAAGTGGAACATCAACGTCCTGCAGGTTTGTTGCAACCATTAGAAATTCCAGAGTGGAAATGGGAGCATATCACGATGGATTTTGTGACTGGTTTGCCATGTACCAGACGAGGCCATGATGCTGTTTGGGTTATAGTAGATAGACTGACCAAGTCAGCTCACTTCTTGTCTGTTTCCATGGGATATTCATTGACTCAGTTGGCATCTTTGTATGTTCAGGAGATTGTTCGACTCCATGGAGTTCCTATGAGTATTGTATCTGATAGAGATCCTCGTTTTACTTCTTGATTTTGGCAAGCTCTTCAGGGTGCCATGGGTACTAAATTGAATTTCAGTACAGCTTTTCATCCCCAATCTGATGGGCAATCTGAGAGACTTATACATATTCTCGAGGATAAGTTACGTGCTTGTGTTGTTGACTTTAAAGGCAGTTGGGATACTCATCTTCCTTTGGCTGAGTTTGCTTATAACAACAGTTATCAGTCTAGTATTGAAATGGCTCCTTATGAAGCTCTTTATGGCAGAAAGTGTCGATCTCCTATATGCTGGGATGAAGTGGGAGAAGCTAGACTCTTGGGACCTGAAATGGTTCAACAGTCAGATGAGAGTGTGAAATTAATCAGAGATAGATTACGCACAGCTCAGAGTAGACAAAAGAGTTATACTGATCATCGAAGAAGGGATCTTGAATTCCAGGTAGGTGATTTTGTATTCTTGAAAGTCTCTCCCCGTAGAGGTATAAAGAGATTTGGAAAGAAAGGAAAGTTATCTCCTCGTTATATCGGTCCATTTGAAATTCTTGAAAGAGTTGGAAAATTAGCTTATAGAGTGGCATTGCTACCATCCTTGTTTGGGATTCATGATGTGTTTCACGTGTCTATGCTTCGCAAGTATATGGCGGATGAGTCGCATGTTCTTGAGTATGAGGCTATTCCATTTCAGCCTGATTTATCTTATGAGGAACAACCTGTTGAAATTCTTGACTGGAAAGAGCAAGTCTTGTGCACCAAAAGTCCTTTGGAGAAATCATGAAATTGAAGAGGCTACTTAGGAAACCAAGAAAGAGATGCGAGATAAATACCCGAGCCTATTTGAAAATTTCGGTAAGTAAAATTTGTGGGCGAATTTTCTTTAAGGTGGGGAGGATGTAACGCCCATCCTTAATCTTGTTAAATATTTAACTTGCTTGTTAAATTCTTGAACTTGCATATTATGTGCCAGTTTTACTTGGGTTAATTTCTTAACTGCTTTAAATAGTTAAGGTGGTTAAATGTTTAGTTTTGACTTTTGGGTCATTTGTGAAAATTTGACTTTAGGGGCCTTTTTGTTAAAAGTAAAACTTGAGGGGCCTAAGTGTCATTTTGAGAAACTTGCAAGTATATCTTGTTGCTTCACTGAGAAAGCATTCCCAAATCATTTCTTCACATTCTTTCTCTGGTTCAAAAGCTAGGGTTAGGGTTTTACCCTATTCTCGACTCCTCGAGTTTAATTATCCCTCTATTCCTGATTCCGATCCCGTATAAATATTCGTGGCGTTGAATAGAGCGTTTCCGGCCAAACAGAAATTTGTTTGGGTAACTTTGATTTTTGACTAGGTAAGTTATTAGCTCCCCTTGCTTGTAATAACATGCATATATGTTATTCTTGATACTTGTGATTGTTAATTTCGTGTTTAGAGTGATTTTTGTGATACTTGTAATTTTGAGACAAAGGGAGTATAACCCTCTGTGTAGAAAAGAAAAGTTACACTTGAAATAGGTGTTAGGAAAATGTTAATGCACTCTTGAAATGTTAATATGTTAATAAAAAGTATACTCCTACGTTTGGGACGGAAAATTACTCAACCTGGGAAAGAATAAAAATTTCGCATTTTTGTACCTTGGGCGACCGCCCATTTTGGACTGGGCAACCGCCCATCTTTCTGGAAGGTTTTTCAAAAGGATTGACCTGCTTGTGTGCGACCGCAGAAGCCACTTTAGGCGACCGCACACTTGCCCTGATGAACAAAAGTCTTGAATAAAGTTTGATTAAGCTAGACTTAACCCTAGATAAGGTATATAACCTTAGTATAAGATGTCCTAGTAAGTGTTGTAACACCTTAGGGGCATCAGAACTTGGTCTTAAACGTGAATACTCATTGAATTAAAATGAGAACTTAAGTATAAGAGTAACAACTCTTCTTTATGTTTTGAAAGTGCTATAAATAAGCACTAATGTGTTATGCTTGTCTTGAAATCAATGTTTGTGCACCTTAGGGGCATTAGAACAGAGTCTTGGAATTGAACATCCTAAGAATAGGATGAGGAACTTGTAAGAGAAAAAGATATAACTCTTATACATGCTTGAATGTCTAAAGATTGGAATGATAACTCGAGTATAAGACAATTAAATCTTGTACATGACTTGAACATCCAAAGAATTGGATTAAGACTTGAACATAAGATAATAAAATCTTGTACATGACTTGATACCAATACATGTGTATGGTAATGAACTAGGAAGTGCTATAAACAAGCACTAACGTGTATAAGACATGTTCTTGATGTGTATGTGCAAACATTACATATAGTTGCTTGATAACAATGTGACTTCTTGATTTCTTGAAGCATGATTCTAGGTGAGCTAGTCCACTACTTTTGAATTAGTTCTACTCTCGTAGTTCAAATAAATACCTACTTGTGCATTCTTGTGTGAGTCCAGCTGGTCTTTGCTTGTTCGGAGGTATATAGGTTCACGCTTATCAAGAGGCTGGGGCCAAAGTGATAATCGGGGATCTATGTATCTGCGCTTGACCCCTTACTACAAGCCATAGTAAGGGCATAGCTTCCTTTATTAGAGCAATACGCCTGATATAAGTGAATGCTAAACTCGTGAATACCTCGTGAATCTTGGGAATGACACTGGTTACCGAGTCTTCTTATATATACTGTATAAGCAGTTTCTTGATATTGATCGTGATTTTTCAAAGTAATACAAGCTACGACAATAATGGTATTCTTGGGAGGAATAAGGAAGGAAGCAATATCCTTTATAATGTGATAGCTTAGCCTTACGTGCTACTTGATGAGTTAGCTTAGCCTCTCATATACTTGTTACTTGATGATACTTGATACAGGATTACTTGAGTATCTACTTGAATTGCATGATAACATGTCATGTAGTTACATCTAATAGCTTACTGAGATTTATCTCACCCCGTTCCTTGTTTAATTGTTTTCCTAAGATCAAAGGAAGGCTAGTGATAGTGCAAAGTGAGGCTCGACATAGCTGGGAGCTTATTACGCAGGTGGTTATTCTTTTGGGGATTGTGGTCCTTTTACATTTTGGTGAGGACGCTGTATTATGGATTATGTAACTCAGTATTTTGGGTAGACTTGTTGTCTCTAGACATCTCTTGTAATGACAGCATATGTGCTAGGCATGTTTCCGCTGTGTATAATCATGTTTGGTTTAAATTTTCTTGTCTAGAACTCGTGGTGTGAGCTATCTTAGCTCCTTACTCTAGAGTATATATATCACGTTAGTTTGTTATAAACAGTTGTCATCCAGTTTCTTGTTAGTTTCTTGATTCTCGTTAGTCACGCGCATCCAGGTTCGAGGTTCTATTAGGGGATCCCGGGACCTGGGGGCGTGTCACACTTTGCAAGATCTTGATCTGTTGGAACCAAGTTTTGTGGTCGATGAAGAGGAGGAAAAGGTTGCTGATTATTATGTGAGTCCACCAAGTGAGAAGGAGATGCTTGTGGTGCGAAACCTTCACATCAAATCTGGTCCGGAGGAGAAAACTCAATGCAATCAGATTTTTCACTCTCGATGCAAGGTCGGTGGTAAGACTTGCAATTTTATTATTGATAGTAGTTCATTTACAAATGCTGCATCTAGTGAAATGGTGGAGAAACTTAAGCTTCCTACTACTACTCATCCTGATCCATATACGTTGAATTGGTTGAATGATGATGGTGGCATTAAGGTTAAAAAACAAGCACTCATTTCTTTTGCTGTTGGCCCGTATGAAGATGAGGTGTTATGTGATGTGGTTCCCATGAAAGCTTGTCATTTGTTGCTTGGGAGGCCATGGCAATTTGACCGAGATGTGTCGCAACAAGGGAAGAGTAATATTTATTCTGTTCTAAAGGGTAAAGAGAAGACAACTTGAAGCCTTTAACTCCAAGAAAGGACATTCCAAAGTAAGAGAAGATATTCTTTAGTGCTAAGGAATTTATGGAGGAAGTTAAACCAGAAGATAAGTTGTATATCTTGTTTGTTCGTGATAGCTCCACTGCTCGGATGGACTCTAGTGATGACTTGCAGGTACAAAGGTTGCTTGAGGAGTATGGTGATGTATTCCCGGATGAGTTACCACATGGTTTACCTCCAAAGCGTGGAATTGAGCATCAAATTGATCTTATTCCTGGTGATACACTTCCCAACAAACCATCCTATCGTTGTAACCCCGAAGAAAGTAAGGAGTTGCAGAGGCAAGTGCAAGAGCTGATTGATCATGGTTATGTTCGAGAGAGCCTAAGTCCGTATGATGTACCGGTTCTTTTGGTGAAAAAGATGGAACATGGTGCATGTGTGTTGATAGCCGAGCTGTCAACAATATTACAATTAAGTATCGCTTTCCTATGCCGAGGTTGGATGACATGTTGGATGAGTTGCATGGAGCTCATGTTTTCTCAAAGATTGATCTGAGATCTGGTTATCACCAAATGAGGATTCGTGATGGGGATGAATGAAAGACGGCGTTCAAAACAAAGCAAGGCCTTTATGAATGGCTTGTTATGCCATTTGGGTTGTGTAATGCTCCTAGTTCATTCATGCGACTTATGAATGAGGTACTCTGACCTTTTCTTAATTTATTTGTTGTTGTTTATTTGGATGACATTCTTGTATATAGAAAGAACACGAAGGAACATCTTATGCATTTGAGAAAGGTGTTTGATAAGTTGAGAGAGCAGAAGTTGTATGGGAAACTTGAAAAATGCATGTTTATGGTGCCAAGTATGACCTTCCTTGGTTACATAGTTTCTAGAGATGGTGTTCGTGTGGATCCTTCCAAAGTTGAGGCTATTGAGTTGTGGCCTATTCCCAAATCAACAACAGAGGTTAGAAGTTTCCATGGATTGACATCTTTTTATCGACGTTTCATTCAGAATTTTAGTTCTATTGTTGCCCCAATCACCAAGCTTACAAAGAAGGGAGAATTTGTGTGGACTTCAAGTGCTCAAAAGGCGTTTGATGAGATCAAAAGTAAGCTATGTTCAGCTCCTGTTTTGGCGCTACCAGATTTTGAGAAGTTGTTTGAAGTAGAGTGCGATGCAAGTGGAGTTGGCATTGGAGCTGTTTTGGTACAAGAGAAGAGACCAATTGCCTACTTTAGTGAGAAATTAAGTGGAGCAAGGCTGAATTATTCTGTTTATGACAGAGATTTTTATGCTATTGTTCGAGCATTGGATCATTGGGCTCATTATCTCCGTCCCAAGCCATTTGTTCTTCATTCTGGCCATGAAGCTTTGAAGTTCATACATGGGCAGCAAAAGTTGAATGGAAGACATGCCAAATGGGTAGAATTCTGGCAATCTTTTACTTTTTCTTCTAACTATAAATCTGGTGTTTCTAATGTGGTTGCGGATGCATTGTCTATGAGACATTGTTTGCTTGTTACGCTTGATGCAAGGTTGCTTGGCTTTAAGAAAATTAAAGAGTATTACAAATCTGATCCAACTTTTTCTCAAGAGATAGAGAGTCCTTCTGGCTTGTTTGTTGTACAAGATGGTTTTATTTTCAAGGGGAATCGGCTTTGTATTCCTAAATGCTCCATTAGGGAATTGCTTGTGAGAGAAGCACATGGAGGAGGACTTGCTGGTCATTTTGGTGTGCAAAAGACTTACGAGATTCTTGGTGAGCATTTTTATTGGCCTAACATGCTTAAGAATGTGCATGAGGTAGTGGCAAGGTGTGCTACTTGTCAAAAATCAAAGAGTTTCTTTCATAAAGGGCTCTATACACCTTTACCTGTGCCGGATCAGCCTTGGGATGATGTTAGCATGGATTTCATTGTTGGGTTACCTAGAACTCAAAGGGGGAAGGATGCTATTATGGTGGTGGTTGATCGTTTTTCGAAGATGAGTCATTTTGTTCCATGTCATAAGACGGATGATGCATCTCATATTGCAGATTTATACTACAAGGAGATTGTTCGTTTGCATGGGATTCCAAAGTCTATTGTTTCTGATCGGAACACTAAGTTCCTTAGCTATTTTTGGAAGACCATATGGCGTTTGGTTGGTACTAAGTTGCTGTTTAGTACTTCCCATCATCCACAGACCGATGGACAAACAGAAGTGACAAATCGGACTCTTGGAAGTTTATTACGTGGTTTGGTGAGTAGAACTACCAAAGATTGGGATGTTAAGCTTGCTCATGCTTAATTTGTGTACAATAGAACACCTTCATCTACTACTGGTCGTTCTCCATTTGAGATTGTTTATGGTGTTAATCCGTATATGCCAATTGACTTGATTCCTGTACCAAAGAAGGAAATAGTGAGCTTTGAAGCAAAGGAGAGGCAAGCTGCATTTATGAGGATTTGTGAGCAAGTTAAGGCTTAGATTGAGAAGGCAAATGCTAAGTATAAAGAAAGATCCAACAAAGGGCGCACTCAATATGTTTTTAAGGTTGGTGATCTTGTATGGCTACATTTTCGCAAGGAGAGATTTCCTTCAAAAAGGAAGAACAAGCTTATGCCGAGAGCTGATGGCCCATTCCGAGTGTTGGAAAAGTATGGTGAGGGTGCGTATAAACTTGAGCTACCAGATGAGTTTGGTAATGTGAGTGCTACTTTCAATGTTGGAAATCTGTCCCCTTACTTGGATGATGAAAATTTGAGGGCAAATTATTTTAAAGGAGAGGAGAATGATGCGGAAACAAAGGTAGAAGATAAATGGAAATGAGCTAATGTTGAGCTCCAAGGGTGTGGATCAGACTTTAGGGGTCAATTGGAGCCCAATCTTTGTTAACATGATTAGTTGGGCTTAAATAAGTGGGCCAAATGTTTGAGCAGTTTCTAGAATAATTTTGTTTAGCTATTATCTACGCAATGACAGTCCTGTTGGTGATTATTTCCGCTTTGGGTTGAAGATAAGGTTGTGATATTTCATATGACTACTTATGGCATGTTTTTGGACAAGTACTTGAATAGTTGTGGCTCTTTGAATCTGACTGTTTAGATTGGCCGAATTTACATTGTTTTCTTCACCTAGTTCTTATCTTTATTTTTCTTATCTCTTAATAATTAATGTCTAGTTTATCCTAACTTGGAAGGATGTTCTAAGAGTAGTATAAATACCCTACAAGATGTAGTTGTAAGGCATTGAGTGATTGAATAAAATTTTCCCTTGTGAGTTTGCGAACTTACTTCAATGCTTGTGAGAATTGTTCTTAAGCCTTGCGAGGTTTAAACCCCTTTCTGCCCTTGCGAGGAGAGGCCCTAGTCTTGCGAGATTAGGTTTTTCTAGTTCTAGCTCTTGTTCCTTGCGAGGTTCTTGAGTTAGTCCATATCCTTTTCTTTTTATTCTGAAAATACACAAGTTTACGTATCACTCTCACTTGGTCTTGATTCTCATTCGGTCACGGTTTGGTTAACTCGACTCCACTGGGAGGGTTGATTAAAGGAGGGGATTGACTCTTCTTTGGTCAAAGGTTCGGTCAATTTGTTTCTTCAGGGTGGGTTGACTAAGGGATGGTCTTATGTCGCGCTTGGACTGTCGGGGACAAAGGCTTTAACCTAAAAATGACCACTTGGGGTCAAGGCTTGGGTCAACTCCATCTTTGGGGAGTTTGACGGAAAAATTGGTCTTACGTCAAGGACTACCGGGACATTCGACTCGACTCTCATTCGGTCAAAGTTGGACGTGACTCTAATTTGGTCAAAAATAGGACTGACTCTCATTTGATCAAATTGGAACATGAATGGTCTTATGTCGCATTTGGACTGCCGGGGAAATTTTTCAACATTTATTGGGCTTACGTCAAGGACCGCCTAAGTGTTTTTTCACACTAGGCAATTTTCACACATTTTCTTAATTTCACTGGGCTTACGTCAGGGACAGCCTAAGTGTTTCTAATTTTTTTTTCACAATTTTTTCAATTTTAATGGGCTTACATCAGGGACAGCCTAAGTGTTTCTAATTTTTTTTTCACAATTTTTTCAATTTTAATGGGCTTACATCAGGGACAGCCTAATGTTATAGGCAAACAAATCAATGGACTTACGTCGCGTGGGGACCGCCTAAGTGTATTTTCTACACTAGGCAATTTTCACACATTTTATTAATTTCACTGGGCTTACGTCAGGGACAGACTAATTTTTTCTAGACAAACAAAACAATGGGCTTACGTCATGTGGGGACCGCCGGGATAAAGGCTTCAACCTAAAATGACCACTCTGGGTCAAAGCTTGGGCTTGGTCAACACTACTTTATGGGATGGTTGACACAAAGACTTGACACCGGAGAGAGCCTAGGGGCGACCTTTAAGACACATTGTGGACGAAAATGTCAAAGACTTTGGAAAAAACATTTTGAGGGGAGATCAAAAGCATTTTGCTTGAAACATTATTTTTAACAAATGACACCAAATGGGCAAGTTTAGAAATGCTTATTTCTATAGGCAAATCTTTTAACAAAGCATTTTAGTCAAATTTTTTATTTTAACTTAACCGTGAGGTTTGTTATGCATAAAGTCCTTTGGATTTTTTCCATTCGTTGAGAAGTGACTGATGGTAGGAAATCTGCTCGTCACTGTTGTGGGGATAGCCCCAATGTCATCTTTGTCGTTGATGTTGGGGTAGCCCCATGTCCTTGTTGTAGTTGATGTAGAGGTAGCCCCATGTCCTTGTTGCCGTTGCTGTGGAGGTATCCCCAATGTCGTCCTTCGACTTTTGATGTTGGCGTAGACCCAATACATCTTTTGACCTTTGAAGTGAGGTTAGGAACCCATCCCTTTTTCATGTCACACCCTTTCTTTTGCCTAGGCCTCCCTTTCGGGTTTTCAACCTAGCGGGCATCTCTTTTGCGTCTTTTATGGCACACCCTGTTTTTTTCCTAGGCTTCCTTACGGGTTTTCAACCTAGCGGGCTACTTTTTTTGTGCCTTTTTTGTTTTGTTTTTTATGAGTGATCCAGCCAGATAGAACGGGGACTATAAAGTATTTTTCTTGGAGGAAACATGCAAGGGCATTTTATTTGGGAGAGAGTCCCTTTATGTTGGTGAGCTCTTTGAATAATGTATCATGAAATGGGAGGAAGCCCTTGCTTGACAGAACATAAGTGTTTAGCTCTTTCCAAAGATGTAGAGGAGAAGACTTGTCGAGACATTTGAAATTTGCCTTAGTTAAGATCATCAAAATGATTGCTTGAATGGACCATGTTTATTATTAAATCAAGATTATAACAAGTAATTAGCCTTAACATGTATAAATGTTGTGATCAGTTGAGATTAAGATTCGATCAATGGAAAGATCGGAAGAAGAAGGTGTATATGGGAAATCGGTCATTGATGGGACCGAGGGAAGAGAACTTGGTCATTTTGAGAGGACCACGGTTTGATGGTTCTGTTTCATGTTGTGACCGGACGCGAAGGTTTCCTACGTTCCCCTCAGTTTGAGGAGCTCAGGTCGCCGTAGTTCGGCCATGGATAGTCTTTTGTTGAAGCTGGTGTCCTTTTGAAGGATGTTGTTGCTTTTTCGATGTAGATCGCTTTGCTTTGCGGTGAACTCCTCGGGATGTTCTTTGGGGTGGACTTTTGCAGTGAACTTGGTGAGCTTTTGAGGCAGACTTCCTCTTCGCATATATTCATTTCCTTTCCTTCTTTCCATTATTCATTTCTTTTCCCTCTTCTCATACATTCATTTCCTTTCCCTCTTCTCATTTTTTTTTGGGAGAGGGGAAACATTAGCCCCAACTTGCTATCTTGGACCTTGACTCATTTGTAGCCCCTTGGTGGAATGTCCGTCACTTCTAGCTTTGACTTTGAAGATCCGGGAAGTCCTTTGCTTGGTTGCGCACGTGCGATCACGGTTGAATCTTGGTGGTCGGGAAACAACATCCTTGCCTTTTTTTTGTCTCGGGATGCCTTTGATGTGAATCAAGAATTTGTATCGGGTTGTGTATCGGGAAATGTGTATCGGGGATGTGTATCAGGAAATATGTATAGAGGAAGGCTTGCCATTAATGGTTTCTTCATGCCAATTGATCACAACATTTATTCACATCAAGATTAATTGTTTGCATTTAGCATTTTTCATTTGTGTTAGGTTCACTCGTTCTTAATGAGTCGTTATTGACTAGTATGCTTAGAAGTCAATTCATCATTTTAGGGACGTAGCAATCAGATTGATGATAACAAGCAAGGCAATTTCAAGACTAAATGTATATTGAAAATAATGTCTCAAGTCTAGAGAGAATAGAAGGAAAATGACTCTTTTATTTAGATATCTTTATACATACATGTCCCCAAGTGTGGACCTTTGTAAAAATGAAAAGACACATTCCAGGACGGACTTTGGTGAAAATCTAGAACCTACGAGGCAGGAAGACATTTTTTTTTAAGGATGGGTTCCCATGAAACAGGTGTTGGGATTCGTAGTAACATGCGCAGCGGAATAGCATTTAAAATTTTATGAAACCCAAAACCCATAGATCCATTCATATGATTAAATCAAATACAACAATATGAATACTAGAAAAACTAACCCTTGATGACTTTGAATTTGGCCTTTGATCTTGGGGGAGAACTTGAAGCTTTGATCACAAAAGTAAGAACACGAACTTTGAAGATGATAAGCTTCACCCTCTAGCGGTATCCACACCACGAACGAATATCAAGAACACTTGATCTTGGTTGCTAGACCAAAATTGTGAAACACGTTTTCACAATCAATATGAACTATGTGGAATTTTGTTTGTGTATTATTTTGTTCCTCAATCTAGGATGTCTTAGAACAAAATAAAACTCTCTCAAACTCTTTGGAGACTTGCCCAAAAGCTATCATATAATTCTGGCCGAATTTGGCTGTTTATATACAAGTTAGACCAATTCCAAATAGGAAACTTGTGTCTAAACCCGTCCAAAATTATTTTCCAAATCAAATAAGGAAACCAGTCCCGACATGGTGTGCGGCCGCCCAAAACCCTTGTGTGGTCGCACATCTATCTGGAAGGTTTCTGGTACTAACTGACCCAATCTGTGCGGCCGCCCAACTCAAACTGTGCGGTCGCCCACTTGTCCAGATTACCAAAGTTTCCAAAATTCCAATATAGTCCTTATTTAAGATTCGTTCTATTGTGTGTGACCCTATAGGATTATATTAAGTTGGCAATGGGTTCAAACATGACACCATAAGATATGATTAGGTTCTAGCAAACCGTCATACCTACCCAAATAGTATAACTAGATACAAGTTCGCATTCCTTTAGAATATGTCACAATCCTTTTGTCCACGATGTCATTGAACACAAGTCATGGTCAATAAGTCAACTTGTTTTTGTTCAATACTTTCTCGATTCCGAATATGTTGATAATCCAAAATACATTGATCTAAGCAATTCATTAGAGTCCGGCCGAACATTTTCATCAACATCATTCCTACGAGAGGCCCAAGCTTGACATCTCTTCGAAGAGGGACAAATCCATTTAGCTTATTACTCTTCCCTACGTGAATCCGATTATGCCAATCATACCCTTTATAACTACCCAGTTAAAGGTGTAGACACCCCTCCTTGGACCGCTCACCCCGATTGCACATTTGATTTTTGTGTTTCTCCCCATTTTAAGTGTTTCTCGTTAGTTTCTGTCACTTCCGTTAAGTTCCTGACTGACTTCGTTAAGTCCAGGGACTAAACTGAATGACAGGGCTGACTTTCTAGTCCATTCTGTCAAAATTGCCTTCTCTGAGTCGCGCGCCTCCGACACTAGGAGCCAGGCGCGCGCGCCTCCCGCCCCCAAATCAGGAAGCGCGCGCCTCTGGGCTTCAGTTACAGATTTCTGGCCAGGATTCCCTCCCTTGCTCAATTTACAGGATTTTGCCCGGGAAGGATTTCTTGGTGACTGAGTTTTGGCACCAAAAACACCCCTCTTTCACCTATAAAAACCTCTCTTTACCTCCATTTTGAAGGATCGAAAATTGATCAAAAAAAATCATTGGGAAAAAGCATCAAAAAACTAGACAAAGAGAGTCACTTTCTAAAGGTTCTCCAAGAATCAAATCAAGCAACATTTGAAGTTCTTCAAATTGTAGGTAAAAGTCCATCTTTTCCTTTCTTTTCTACCTCATCTCCTCTCTCTTTTACTTTAATCAAATGTGCAATCACCCAAATCATTTTGGGACATGACTCTAATGATCACCTCATCTCATTGAGGTTGGTTAAGGAGTTATCTCCTACATTCCAAATCATATTTTAAACCCCCCTTTTTATGACTTAAAGAAGAAGAAGAAGAAGAACATTTTCATTTATGTAGATTTTGATCAAGCAAAACCAACTTAAGTTGGGCGAGATGGGTGTTTCGGTACTTCCCATCTCGTAATCTAACCCCCGGACCTCAAAACAAAGAATCTCTGTTTTCGTAACCAAAACTTAGGCTACAATCAATAGGTTTTTCTTATGTTCCTCAAAACATAGGTGGCGACTCTAAAACAATCTAAAATCAAGTTAGACATCCTAGGATAATATCACGCGCTCGAGCCTAAGGCCGTGGTGTTCCCACCCGGGGTATCTACAGTGGTGACTCTGCTGGGGACATTTGAGGGTTAAACTTGCGTTTTGATCGAAATCTACATCTTTTCTGGGCATTCTGTTTCCTGATGGGGGAGGCGCGCGCGTCTGGCCTTTTAAGCCTAAGGCGCGCGCATCCCACATCAAGAACCAGAATCGCCCACTTCTTCATATTCTTCATCTTCTTCTTCTGTTATTCTGCACTAATCACTTCTGCAGGGGTTACAATATGAACATAGGACCAGGGCAATCCCCTGAGTCCAAAGTCTGACATTCTGACAGGTGTGTCCCAGAAGCGCGCGCCTCCCATAATGATTGCGCCATGCGCGCGCGTCCCACATCAGAACTCAGAGGCGCACGCTTCTGGGTTGGTTCCAGAACAGAGACAGGTTTCAGTGACTGAGCAGTACAGTGGGGTGTGGGCACAGTTGCCTGCATCAGAACAGAATTGAACCCTCGGACTGTTTAATTTTGTGTTTTATTTACCGGTCACACGGGTGATTCGGGAGTTGTAATTTTATGTGCTTATGTGTTTTGTGTGTTTTTCTTTCTTTTCAAAAAAAAAAATAAAAAATTTGTCACTTGTTAGACCTCACACTACATGCACATATTCCTATGAACTGCTCACTATCGAGTCGCACAAGTCCAACCCCAAACCCGTCGAGGCCCGTCCTAGAAAGTTTCAAGCTCCACCAGACCTTGGCTCTTTCGAAGTGGTAAACCTCAGCCCGTGGCGTAGTTCAAGACTACATGCCGGGGGTGACCTTTGAGCCTCATATTCAAGCCGAGCACAAACCACACAATTCTAGTTAGGGTCTAACACTCCGTGACTCAAGTCGGTTTCCATGTACCGAGATTTCCCTAAACTAACTTCAAATCATACATGCCAACTTGTTGAAAGGGACGCAATAAAAATCCGTCCCCAAAAGTGGTTATTTTGGACGAAAATAAAAATCCGTCCCCGCATGTATGCTTTACTACATTAATTTAGTCTAATCCCGATACATGTAGGATTCACAAACGTGGTGGAATCCGATGAGTATATGGGACCGCGAGATGGTCTATATACTAGTGTGACGATTCCATTATTTTCTTAGAAACCCCAAAAGGGATTCATTCCCTCCGACTCATAAAAAAAAAAAAAAAGAGTCTTTTCTTATGTGGTTCGAGTCGTGTGCCCAACTGTGTGTTCTAAGCCTCTTCATGGACCGCAAGTGCTACTCAAGACTGACAAGGGCCTCTTCTGCAATATAGGTTCAATTGGTACTTACAAAGTCTACCGGGATTCAGCAAATCGGTTAGTCCGTGAAGAGATCACTCCAACAGCTCCAACATCAACCATGACCGGCAGTAGCAACACCATGTCTCTCGAACAGCTCTCAACTATGGTCCAACTCCTCCAAGAGCAAGTCTCCACCCTTAACAAGGAGGCACAAAGCAAAGATGACATTTTGCAATCCCACCTCGACAGCCAAAGGGAGGCCCACGAGGCCGAAATGGAGCTAATGAAAGAAAAGCTCACCAACCTTGCCAAGGGAAAGAACAAGAACAATGATGATGAATCCGAATGGACCGAGGGTTTGTTCAAGAGTCCTTATGTCAACACCCGCACCAAGAAAATGGGGGAACCAAGTTCCGAGAACAACGAGCCCAAAATGGTGGATTCTATCATGGCCTACATCGACCAAAAATTCAATGGGCTCAACATGGGGAAAGGCTCCGACACAAGCCTTTATCAATCATCCATCCTCATGAGTACTATGGCCGCCCTTCCCGATAAGTTCAAGATGCCCGACATAAGCAAATTCAAGGGCAACTCTTGCCCTATGGCTCACATTGAGACTTATATTTGGGCAATGGTTCCAAAGAAGGTCTCCACCAAGGTGATGGCTCAATGCTTTCCTCTCACTCTCGAGGGGGCGGCAAAAGATTGGTATGCTACTCTCCCGCTCACTGTCCGTCTTGATTGGGACTCCGCCATGCTTGCCTTCAAGAACCAATACCAAGGCAACACCACTCACTGGCCCACAAGGAAAGAGCTAGAGAACACTACTCAACGAGATAATGAGTCCTTCATCGACTTCACAAGGAGATGGAATGACAAACTCTCTGAAATTGTTGAGAGGCCGAACACAAAAAGAGCAAATGGACATATTTCTCAAGTGTCTCAAGATTGATCTCCGCACTCACCTCAGTGGAGCTTGCTACTCCGACTTCTCCCAAATGTATGAGGCGGGTGTACGCATGGATGACTTGCTCAAGGAGATTAAGAAGACCACTCCTACTTACCGCTACAAGGCCGCTTCCAACTCCACAAAAGAAGCCTCGGTCAACGCCGTCACTATTGACAAGGGGAATTACAAAAAGGTTCCTCCACCTCAAGGGAAAAGGCCCCGAAGTGACCGTGTCTACACGCCTCTCCAAGGCATGACTCAAACCGAAGTGTTCGAGGTCCTCAAGGCAAAGGGTCAAGTCACACCCGTGCAAGGGAACCAACCCAAGACGATCCACGACAATCATGCTCACCACAAATATTGTGGCTACCACCAATATAGTGGCCACACCACCGAGGAATGCTTCGTTCTCCGCAATGTCATTCAAGATCTCATAGATAAGAAAGAATTTGTAGTGACTAATGACGAGCATGTCAATGTAATAGAGATAGGAGAACTTGAGGGGACCACCCATTCAATCCCAATTGTGAATGGGGGCCCCAATGTTATGAATAAAATTGACAATTCTTGTTATGTAGTGACTTATGATGAGGTAATGAGGGAAGTACTAGAGAATAGGAAAAAGAAGCAAGATGGGAACGTCAATATGCTAACTCGATCCGGTCGAGTCATAGCAAGTAACCCTTCCACTTCCGCACCGAGCTCCTCTTCTCAAAGGCCGCAAGCTCACAACACTCCCGAAGATCCTCTACTTGTCCAACTCAAGAAAACTCAAGCCAACATCTCTATTTGGGACCTCATTGCATCCTCGAAGAAACACCGAGATCTCGTCATCCGCAATCTCGATGATACATCAGTTTCTCCCGATACTACTCCCGAGGACCTCACGGCAATGATTGGTCACATTCATTTTAGCAATGTCATCACCTTTGCCGATATGGACCTTCCACCGTTTGGTTCCGACCACAACGAAGCTATTTACCTCAAGGTACGAGCAAGGGGGAGGCCCGTCTCAAGAGTCTTAGTGGACGGTGGTTCCGCACTCAATCTCATGCCTGGTAGGATCATGGGCATACTGGGGCTTAAAGATTCTGATTTGAGGCCTTCTACTCAAGTAATCCGAGGTTATGACAGCACCGCCCGTACAGTCATGGGTATGATCGAAATTGACATTGAGTTTGGGAGCATGGTCATGTCCGTTCCATTCCAAGTGCTTGATATCCCTGCCTCGTTCAACTTACTGTTAGGTCGACCATGGATTCATAGTGCTAATGCCGTACCATCAACTCTCCACCAATGTGTCAAGATCCGAAACGGTGATGAAATAGTGACCGTAATGGCTGAAAACATTACTATCCACAGAAAAGGTGAGCCCGTCCACCAAGTTCAGCACGGTCTACCAGACTCCACTCTCTCCGGCGTCTCAATCAACGCCATTGACAAAGAAGGGGGAAATGGATCATGGACCCCCAGCAATCACAAAGTACTCCGCATGATGAGGGATATGGACTACTTCCCTGGTTTAGGCTTAGGGAAATATCAGCAAGGAATCCTACATCCCGTGCAAGTCCCATTTGTCAAGAACACATTCGGTTTGGGGTACGAGCCTTCCAAAGAAGACTTGAAGCAAGAACAAGCAATCAAGAGCGAAAAGGCCCGAGCTCGTAAAGAAGGCCGTCGTTATGAGGTCCCTAATCTAAGGCCTTACCGCAAGACGTTGAATGGTTATTTTGTCCGCCAAGGGGAAGACGTTCCATACATGATCTTTCCCGAACCATGGGTTAACAACAAGGGTGTCAAAAAGCCCGGCCTCGAAATCTTCTCCGATTGTGAGATCCAGAAATCCGAAAGGGAACCAACTCCCATGTCGCCCCGTGAATGGTGGGGAAGGAAGGTGACTATAGAGTCCGAGACAGAAATCACCGAGGGGGAAGAACTGACAGATTTAGCCTCCATGTTCGAAGAGCTTGCCGTAATGAATGAATGCCAAGTCAACGCCATCCATGACACCGTCATCATGAACGAGACTATCAGTGAGATCCCGCCAAGCTCCGAGCCGATCAACAATTGGTATTCAACAAAAGGGCCCGTGGTATCCGAGGAATTCTTAGTCCAAGAAATGGGTTGCATACCCCGCACAGCAACAAAGGAAGAGCAGCTTACACTTACTTTCGAGTCCGAGAGTGTCTCTAATACCCTCACCCAAGAGGATTTGGAGGCCATAGCCGAGCGTGTGTTTCCTTTCTTTGCTAATGAAAAATTTGATATTTCTGAGTACCCTGAGATTGCAAACATCATAAATGATGAATTAACTAATAATGAACTTAACGAACAAGTTAATAACGATTCAAATTATGATGAAATAGACCACGAAAACACAACATACTTAAATGAACTTGCTCAACAAGTCCGTAGTCGTGGAGAGAATGGTCCAAAGGCTGACGAAGAATTGCAGGTTGTTAATCTGGGTACCGAAGAAGAGCCAAAAGAAACCAAGATTGGAAGCTTCTTCAAGGGAGACGACAGAGACAGATTGACTGCATTACTACGAGAGTTCGTGGATGTGTTCGCATGGTCATACAAAGACATGCCGGGTTTAGACAGAAAGGTAGCGGAGCACAGGATTCCGATCAGAGAAGATGCCAGGCCAGTAAAGCAGAAGCTCAGGAAGATCAAGCCAGAATGGTCTCTGCAGGTCAAAGAAGAGATTGAGAAGCTCCTCAGCGTGGGTTTCATCAAGGTTATCGAGTATCCGACATGGTTAGCCAACATTGTGACAGTCAGGAAGGCGAACGGCAAGGTCCGAGTTTGTGTAGACTTCCGGGATTTAAACAAAGCTTCCCCAAAGGATGATTTTCCACTCCCTAATATCGACATGCTAGTCAACTCCACTGCTGCCTACGAGGTTCGCTCATTTGTGGATGGGTTCGCTGGGTACAATCAGATTCTCATGGCCGAGGAAGATCAACATAAGACAGCCTTCACAACACCGTGGGGTACCTTCTGCTACACAGTCATGCCGTTTGGGTTAAGAAACGCTGGGGCATCCTACCAAAGAGCCGTGACAGACTTGTTCCACGATATGATTCACAAAGAAATCGAGGTCTATGTGGACGACATGATCATTCACTCCAAAGGGACCGATGGTCAACATTTGATCGATCTCCGCAAGTTCTTCGAAAGGCTTCGTCAACACAAGATGAGGCTCAACCCTGCAAAGTGCACATTCGGGGTTATCCGAGGCAAAGTTCTTGGTTATATGGTCACTGAAAGGGGAATCGAAGTAGACTCCTCCAAAATCAAGGCAATCATTGACATGCCTCCTCCAAAGACACAGAAAGAGATTAAAGGTTTCATGGGCAGACTACAATACATCAGTCGGTTTGTACACCAACTCACTTCCATGTGCGAGCCAATCTTCAAGTTACTCAAGAAGAATGTGGCTCTAGAATGGACCGACGCGTGCCAAGAAGCCTTCGATCAAGTGAAGCATTACTTAACGTGCCCTCCTGTTCTAGTTCCGCCGCACAAGGAGAAACCTCTGTTGCTTTATCTCACTGTCAATGATGAAGCCCTAGGGGCTATGTTAGCACAAGAGCAATAAGAGTCCACAAAGGAGAACGCCATTTATTTTGGCAGTCGCCGATTCCAAGGAGGCGAAAAGAACTACTCTGTCTTAGAGAAGTCATGTACAGCATTGGTTTGGGTCACTCAAAAGCTCAAACACTATATGGATGCTTTTCCGATCAAGCTAGTAGCAAAGGTGGACCCGCTCCGCTACATCTTCGAGAAGCCTTTCATGTCAACAAGAATAGCCAAATGGTACTTCATGCTCGCCGGCTACTATATCACTTACGTCACACTAAAATCCGTCAGGGGGAAAGTGTTCAGTGACCAGCTTGCCGAATTCCCGTGTGACGAAGTGAAGGGGGAAGATGTACAGTTCCCCGACGAGCATTTAATTTGTACTGCAACCGAGGAAGACAAGTGGCAACTTTTTTTTTCGAAGCTACCAACAACATTGCTGAGTACGAAGCATGCATAGCAGGGCTCGAAGCAGCTCTCGAAAGAAACGTCACGGAACTAGAAGTGTTCGGCGACTCTTTGCTCCTTATCAATCAGCAATCGGGTAAATGGCGAACCCAAGACCCGACTCTCCAACAGTATGGTCAGCACCTTGAAGAACTGGTTGAACAATTCCAAGAAATCACTTTCAACTACCTGCCAAGGGATAAGAATCTCTTCGCCGATGCACTGGCCACTATAGCTTCATTAGTTGAAATGCCCAAAGGAAAAATGGTGAAGCCTTTCAAAATTGCTCGAAGGAACAGTCCGGCATATTGCATGAGCATCGAGATCAACGAGGTTCAAACAAACTCTCCGTGGTATTCAGATATCATGAACTTCCTCAAAGACGGCACTTATCCTGAGAACATCAATAAGAAGTCTCAAGCAGCTCTGCAAAGGTTAGCCTCTCGGTACGTACTGATTGGGGACCGAGTCTATAAAAGGCACCACGACGGGATCAATCTCTTATGCGCCAATGAGACCGAAGCTCAAGGGATAACGTGTGAAGTGCACGAAGGAGAATGTGGACCCCACATGAATGGGTTTATGCTAGTCAAGAAGATACTTCGCATTGGTTACTATTGGAGCACTATGGAACGAGACTGTATCGAGAAAGTCAAAAGGTGTGCCAAGTGCCAATTCCACGCTAATCTGCAACATGCTCCACCCTCACAACTTTACAACATGGTCACACCTTGGCCTTTCTCTTGTTGGGGGATAGACATCATCGGTAAAGTTCATCCTGCCGGGAGCAATGGGCAGTCATTCGTCCTAGTAGCAGTCGACTACTTCACAAAGTGGGTCGAAGCACAAGCCTATCGAACCCTCAACGCCAAGAAAGTGGCCGAATTTGTAAAGATTAATATCATGTGCCGATACGGCGTGCCTCATGAAATCATTTCCGACAACGGCTCTCACTTTGAGAAGGAAATGGATGCACCTTTGGTAGAATACAAGATCACCAAGCACAAGTCATCTCCTTACCGGCCCCAAGCAAATGGCGCAGTCGAAGCAGCAAATAAGACCATCGAGACCATCGTCAAGAAAATGGCCTCAACAGGAAGGGATTGGCCCGAAAAGCTACCATTAGCATTGTGGGGCTACCGCACATCGATACGATCCGCAACAGGAGAAACTCCTTATGCATTGGTCTATGGTTCTGAAGCCGTACTCCCTATCGAACTTGAAGTCCCATCTCTATGGGTCCTCCTCGAGAATCAAGTCAACGAGGTCAACTGGATGCAGAGTCGATACGAACAGCTAGCCTTACTTGACGAGAAAAGGTTAAGGGCACTCGAACGCACAAGGGCATATCAGCAAAGGATGGCAAGAGCTTTCAACAAAAAAGTGAAGCCTCGAAACATCAATGTGGGAGATTTGGTCTTAAGACAACATCCTCCTAATGCCATGAATCCCCTGGGGAAATGGGGACCCCGATGGATCGGTCCGTACGTGGTCAAAAAGATACTAAGCGGTGGTGCAGTCCGGCTCGTGGATTTAGATGGTGACCAGCTGCCAAAGGAGGTCAACCTCGACAAGCTCAAGAGGTTCTACGCTTAATAAACAAAGCCCATTAAAAAAAAAAAAAAAAAAAAAAATCGCTCGCTAGGTTGAAAACCCGCAAGGGCGGCCTAGGCAAAAATTAGAGCACGTGCAAAAAAGAAGCCCGCTAGATTGAAAACCCGCAAGGGCGGTCTAGGCAAAAAACAGGGTGCACAAAAAAAAAAAAAAAAAAAAAATGGTCTTTGTTTGTTTGAACTACGAAGACCTGAGACTCCCAACTGGAGGAACGTAGGCAACCTTCGGGTGCGGTCTAAAACATATCAAAAATACCCAATTCACTTCAAATAACAAAATGCAATTTTTATTCATTCAATGAATTATTCAAACCATTACAACGGATTTATTGAGCAACAAAAGACATCAAAACATTAAATCCTAAAACAAAGTGGTCTAAATTGCAATTTCTTAGGGTACTAAGAAAAATCCAATTTTCTCTTAGCTTTCAAAGGACCACCCGATCGTCTCTCAATCCTTTTCTTCTTGGGTAACGAAGGAGCACTAATACGCACCGAAACCTTCTGTGCTGCAGCACGTCTCCTAGAATAAAAGTCATCCAAAGGAGTACCGAAAGGGTCAGCGAGAATGTTATTCGAATCAACAGCAGCCTCTCTATATCTCAAAGTGCTGCTAGGCTCAAAACCCTGTCCCAACAACTCCGCACGAAGCACATCAACCCAAGTGATGCCACGGTAAAGGGTGCCAAATAAATAATCCAAGTAGCTCTCGGGAAGGAAGACACTCCCCCGATGCAGAGGAGCGAAAGCCCAACGATTGCGGTCATCTCCCCAAGCCGACTGAAGCTCACTCGAGAAGTCAGGACCCATGTAAGCAACTGGACGAAGCATTCCATCCCTCGAAAAAGGAATTGTCTGTTGGCGACCAAACTGTCGCAGAACCCGCTCTGGCTGGTAAAAGGAAGAATCTCTCAAACCGGGCACAACCACGTGCTGAAAACCAAGAGTCAATTCCACAAAAGGACGAAGACCCCAAGAAGGAGGACACCACTCAATATCGACGGTCACCCGAGAGGCAAAGAATTTCTTCCAATCCTCTTCAGATAAATCCCGGATCAACAACTTCCTCCTATGAACAGCAAAAGGAGACAAATCACCATCCGAAGAATAAATTCTGAAATGTTCTCGGAGCCATATGGTCAAGAGCAAAGGGCTTCCCCGACACATCTTGCCCGTCCTGTGTAACTCATCAAGACCATGCAACGTCTCCCCTACAATAAGAGGAATTACACTAAATCGCTGGTCCTTAGCTTGCAAAATAATCTCAGCCAACTGCGCGTCCGCAGTCCCGAAAGGTGTAACAAACAGTACTTCGCTGAAGAGACAAACAGCCATGGCATTTCTTTTGAAAGATTGAACCACCGGGTCCTCCGAGTGCAAACTGAAGAACATCGGCAACTCAGTTATGTCAATCACGGTACCGTGCAACATCTTCCTCACATCCTCAACAGGGAGATTCAGTAACTCAACCCAAGAGTCGACGGCACCACGGTGATATTTGGGGACGGCAATTCGACAGGCCAAAGGCACGCCAAGGATGGCCCCGAAATCGTCAACAGTCGGCACCATTTCATTAGCTGAAAGGTTGAAAGTATGGCTGTCGCAATCCCAGAAAGCCGCAGCAGCTCTCAACAAATCCCAATCCGGTTTCAACGTCCGCAAAGTAAAAAGAATTCGGAACCCGAAGTCTTTAATGAATGCCTTCTTGGGATGGGTCTTGAAAGAATACACAAAAGTGCCCAAGTCCTTTTCATACGCACTAACGACCTTGGCGTCAAGGGCAAAAGAATTGGAAGCCATGGAAAATGTTGATCACAAGCGAAGTTAATCAATAATATGATGTTCAAAAATGGCAGAAAGGAGCTGTGAGAATCAAGTGGTCGAACAGAAGATGATATTATAGCTGTTGGAGGCTCTTTTGGTCAGCAAATGTCAAGCCCGGAATTCCGCCTCCCAGACGCGCGCGCCACCCGCCAGCAGTATGAAGCGCGCGCGCGTCCCAAGCCTACATAGGAAGGCGCGCGCCTCCCAGGTCTAAATCGCTTGAAGAAAAGGGCCTTGTCAGAGATCTCCAGCCTAAATCAAGACACTGTCCCGATCCTCGGACACCCAGTTGGGCACACCTTTTCTGCTCCGCCCTTAAGGCATGTCAAAAATCGAAAGCAGGATAGAAACTCCCACTCATAAGTAGGCTGTCCTCTTCAAAAATCCGAACTCCCTAAGTTCTGTCACGGGTGCCACGCCCCCCTCAAGAGTCAATCTCAACATTTCATCCCCAGCAGGAACATTTTTCTGGTCGCAGTCAACTGTGCCCGTACCCCACAATTCAAAAGTCAAGTGTGACTCCAAATGGCACGAGACTTCAAAGCAATATTTCATCAAACGGATTCACTAACGGATTCGTCAACAAGGGTTCACCAACGGACTCATCCAAAGGGTTCACCAACGGACTCATCCAAGGGATTCACTGACAGATTCATCAAACGGATTCACCAACGGATTCGTCAACAAGGGTTCACCAACGGACTCATCCAAGGGATTCACTAACGGATTCATCAAACGGATTCACCAACGGATTCGTCAACAAGGGTTCACCAACGGAATCATCCAAAGGGTTCACCAACGGACTCATCCAAGGGATTCACTAACGGATTCATCAAACGGATTCACCAATGGATTCGTCAACAAGGGTTCACCAACGGACTCATCCAAAGGGTTCACCAACGGACTCATCCAAGGGATTCACTAACGGATTCATCAAACGGATTCACCAACGGATTCGTCAACAAGGGTTCACCAACGGACTCATCCAAGGGATTCACTAACGGATTCATCAAACGGATTCACCAACGGATTCGTCAACAAGGGTTCACCAACGGACTCATCCAAGGGATTCACTAACGGATTCATCAAACGGATTCACCAACGGATTCGTCAACAAGGGTTCACCAACGGACTCATCCAAGGGATTCACTAACGGATTCATCAAACGGATTCACCAACGGATTCGTCAACAAGGGTTCACCAACGGACTCATCCAAGGGATTCACTAACGGATTCATCAAACAGATTAACCAACGGATTCGTCAACAAGGGTTCACCAACGGACTCATCCAAGGGATTCACTAACGGATTCATCAAACGGATTAACCAACGGATTCGTCAACAAGGGTTCACCAACGGACTCATCCAAGGGATTCACTAACGGATTCATCAAACGGATTCACCAACGGATTCGTCAACAAGGGTTCACCAACGGACTCATCCAAGGGATTCACTAACGGATTCATCAAACGGATTCACCAACGGATTCGTCAACAAGGGTTCACCAACGGACTCATCCAAGGGATTCACTAACGGATTCATCAAACGGATTCACCAACGGATTCGTCAACAAGGGTTCACCAACGGACTCATCCAAGGGATTCACTAACGGATTCATCAAACGGATTCACCAACGGATTCGTCAACAAGGGTTCACCAACGGACTCATCCAAGGGATTCACTAACGGATTCATCAAACGGATTCACCAACGGATTCGTCAACAAGGGTTCACCAACGGACTCATCCAAGGGATTCACTAACGGATTCATCAAACGGATTCACCAACGGATTCGTCAACAAGGGTTCACCAACGGACTCATCCAAGGGATTCACTAACGGATTCATCAAACGGATTCACCAACGGATTCGTCAACAAGGGTTCACCAACGGACTCATCCAAAGGGTTCACCAACGGACTCATCCAAGGGATTCACTAACGGATTCATCAAACGGATTCACCAACGGATTCGTCAACAAGGGTTCACCAACGGACTCATCCAAGGGATTCACTAACGGATTCATCAAACGGATTCACCAACGGATTCGTCAACAAGGGTTCACCAACGGACTCATCCAAGGGATTCACTAACGGATTCATCAAACGGATTCACCAACGGATTCGTCAACAAGGGTTCACCAACGGACTCATCCAAGGGATTCACTAACGGATTCATCAAACGGATTCACCAACGGATTCGTCAACAAGGGTTCACCAACGGACTCATCCAAGGGATTCACTAACGGATTCATCAAACGGATTCACCAACGGATTCGTCAACAAGGGTTCACCAACGGACTCATCCAAGGGATTCACTAACGGATTCATCAAACGGATTCACCAACGGATTCGTCAACAAGGGTTCACCAACGGACTCATCCAAGGGATTCACTAACGGATTCATCAAACGGATTCACCAACGGATTCGTCAACAAGGGTTCACCAACGGACTCATCCAAGGGATTCACTAACGGATTCATCAAACAGATTAACCAACGGATTCGTCAACAAGGGTTCACCAACGGACTCATCCAAGGGATTCACTAACGGATTCATCAAACGGATTAACCAACGGATTCGTCAACAAGGGTTCACCAACGGACTCATCCAAGGGATTCACTAACGGATTCATCAAACGGATTCACCAACGGATTCGTCAACAAGGGTTCACCAACGGACTCATCCAAGGGATTCACTAACGGATTCATCAAACGGATTCACCAACGGATTCGTCAACAAGGGTTTACCAACGGACTCATCCAAGGGATTCACTAACGGATTCATCAAACGGATTCACCAACGGATTCGTCAACAAGGGTTCACCAACGGACTCATCCAAGGGATTCACTAACGGATTCATCAAACGGATTCACCAACGGATTCGTCAACAAGGGTTCACCAACGAACTCATCCAAGGGATTCACTAACGGATTCATCAGAAGGTTCACTAACGGCCTCATTCAAAACATTCAGCCGGCAGGTTCACCTAACGGATCATGCCACCCCCTCTATCAACAAAAGCCGCTCACAGAGGGAGCGCACCACTATCCCTCGCAATTTCAAATTCCTGCTTTTATTGAGTCTTTGCCTTTTTTGGTGATGTCCTCGGCGGGTGTTTTTAACTTTCGTCGACGCGTTTTGCTTTGCAATCCACGTCGCCGAGGGGCTCTGTAGACACCCCGCCTTGGACCGCTCACCCCGATTGCACATTTGATTTTTGTGTTTCTCCCCATTTTAAGTGTTTCTCGTTAGTTTCTGTCACTTCCGTTAAGTTCCTGACTGACTTCGTTAAGTCCAAGGACTAAACTGAATGACAGGGCTGACTTTCTAGTCCATTCTATCAAAATTGCCTTCTCTGAGTCGCGCGCCTCCGACACTAGGAGCCAGGCGCGCGCGCCTCCCGCCCCCAAATCAGGAAGCGCGCGCCTCTGGGCGTCAGTTACAGATTTCTGGCCAGGATTCCCTCCCTTGCTCAATTTACAGGATTTTGCCCGGGAAGGATTTCTTGGTGACTGAGTTTTGGCACCAAAAACACCCCTCTTTCACCTATAAAAACCTCTCTTTACCTCCATTTTGAAGGATCGAAAATTGATCAAAAAAAATCATTGGGAAAAAGCATAAAAAAACTAGACAAAGAGAGTCACTTTCTAAAGGTTCTCCAAGAATCAAATCAAGCAACATTTGAAGTTCTTCAAATTGTAGGTAAAAGTCCATCTTTTCCTTTCTTTTCTACCTCATCTCCTCTCTCTTTTACTTTAATCAAATGTGCAATCACCCAAATCATTTTGGGCCATGACTCTAATGATCACCTCATCTCATTGAGGTTGGTTAAGGAGTTATCTCCTACATTCCAAATCATATTTTAAACCCCCCTTTTTATGACTTAAATAAGAAGAAGAAGAAGAACATTTTCATTTATGTAGATTTTGATCAAGCAAGACCAACTTAAGTTGGGCGAGATGGGTGTTTCGGTACTTCCCATCTCGTAATCTTACCCCCGGACCTCAAAACAAAGAATCTCTGTTTTCGTAACCAAAACTTAGGCTACAATCAATAGGTTTTTCTTATGTTCCTCAAAACATAGGTGGCGACTCTAAAACAATCTAAAATCAAGTTAGACATCCTAGGATAATATCACGCGCTCGAGCCTAAGGCCGTGGTGTTCCCACCCGGGGTATCTACAAAAGGTAGCATTTGAAAATGTCAAACATAATGTTCATCAAGTGGAAGACTATAATAACTTCATGTCTAAGGATTCGAATTACATTACTAATATGAGATATATGTATGACATAGACCATGACATAAATCTCATACAGCGGGTCATGTCCAGTACCTTGTTCCAAACAAGTACCCATAAATCTAACATGATCATCCCATGACCATTTAGCCTTTATACTAGTGCTTAACAAGTACTAGGGACGGAGATTATTATAAGTAAACATGAACAACAATAATAATCAAAACATTTCTTTATTGATATGAAATAAATGATAACAATTACAACGTTTATTAAACGTGCCTAGGGCACCACTACCAACAATCTCCCACTTTCCCTAGGCCCAATCTCCCATGTATCTAATACCCATGGACCTAACATGACCTTCATGTTTAGCTTGTGGAAGTCCCTTTGTTAGCGGGTCCGCGGCATTGTCATCAGTAGGTACTCTGCATATATTTACGTCTCCCCTATCAACGATTTCTCGAATGATATGAAAACGCCTAAGTATGTGTTTGGATTTCTGATGTGCTCTTGGTTCCTTTGCTTGAGCAATAGCACCATTATTATCGCAATAAAGGTCTATTGGATTAGCAATGCTAGGAACCACTTCAAGTTCATTAATGAACTTCTTAATCCAAACAGCTTCCTTTGCAGCATCCGATGCAGCAATATACTCAGCTTCTGTTGTAGAATTAGCGGTTGTACTTTGCTTGGAACTCTTCCAGCTTACAGCTCCACCATTTAACATAAACACAAAACCCGATTGCGATCGACTATCATCTTTGTCGGTTTGGAAGCTTGCATCTGTGTAGGCGTTTATCACAAGCTCATCTTCCATTCCTCCATAGACCAAAAACGAATCTTTAGTTCTTCTTAAGTACTTAAGAATCGCTTTTACAGCCATCCAGTGATTTTCATCGGGGTCGGATTGGTATCTACTTGTCATGCTTAAAGCATAAGATACATCTGGCCTAGTACAAATCATGGCATACATGATGGACCCAATTGCCGAAGCATATGGAACATCATTCATTTTCTCACGCTCATCTTTTGTCTTAGGACACTGAGTCTTGCTTAGAGAAACTCCATGTAACACTGGTAAGGTTCCTCTTTTAAAATTTTCCATGCGGAATCTTCTAATGACCTTGTCAATGTATGTACTTTGGCTTAAACCAAGTAGCCTCCTTGATATATCTCTATAGATCTTAATGCCAAGTATATATGCGGCTTCACCCATATCTTTCATTGCGAAGCATTTTCCTAACCAAGTCTTTACGGACTGTAGTGTAGGAATATCGTTTCCAATGAGTAATATGTCATCCACGTATAAAATAAGGAATAGCACTATGCTCCCACTAATATTCTTGTATACATAAGGCTCATCTTCGTTCTTGATGAAACCAAACTCTTTGACCGATTCATCAAAACGGAGATTCCAACTCCTAGAAGCTTGCTTCAATCCATAGATGGATCTCTGCAATTTGCATACCTTACAATCTTGTTCAAAACCTTCTGGTTGTGTCATATACACATCCTCTTGCAGTTTTCCATTTAGGAAAGCGGTTTTGACGTCCATTTGCCATATTTCATAGTCATGATATGCGACAATGGCAAGCAAAATTCTTATAGACTTGATCATTGCTACGGGTGAAAAGGTTTCATCATAGTCAATACCATGAACTTGCCTATACCCTTTCGCTACAAGCCTAGCTTTGTAAGTATGCACCTTCCCATCCATGTCAGTCTTCTTCTTGAAGACCCATTTGCATCCTATGGTTTTTACACCTTCGGGCGCATCAATCAAATTCCAAACTTGATTGTCTTGCATGGATTGCAATTCAGATTCCATGGCTCCAAGCCACTTATCCGAATCAGGAGAAGACATCGCCTCTTGGTAGGTTGTTGGTTCATCATTCTCAATGATTTCCACCTCATTACTATCCGTTACGAGAAATCCATATCTCTCGGGCTCGGATCGTAACCTACTAGATCTGCGAGTTGCTTGTGTATTTTGAACAGGTTCCACAACTCCTTGTGGTTCTTGTTCTTGTTCCACTATTGGTTCAATGTTATTTTCTGGGTCTCGAATTTCTTCAAGATTTATTTTATTCCCACTGATTTCTTTGGAGAGAAACTCCTTCTTTAGAAAGACACCAGTTCGGGCAACAAACACTTTGTTGTCCTCTCGGTTGTAAAAGTAATATCCTTTAGTTTCCTTAGGATATCCCACGAAAATACATTTATCAGATTTGTGTGCTAGTTTGTCGGAGACAAGTCTTTTGACAAAAGCTTCGCAACCCCAAATCCTTATGAAAGACAAACTAGGTTTCTTTCCGATCCACATCTCATATGGAGTCTTTGGAACCGATTTAGTTGGAACTTGATTTAGTGTGAAAGCAGCGGTTTCTAGGGCGTAACCCCAAAAGGATATTGGAAGATCAACTTGACTCATCATTGATCGAACCATGTCTAACAAAGTCCGATTTCTCCTCTCGGACACACCATTCCATTGTGGTGTTCCGGGTGGAGTCAATTGTGAAACTATTCCACAATTCTTTAGATGATCATCAAATTCATGACTCAAGTATTCTCCACCTTGATCCGATCGAAGTGCCTTAATACTTTTGCCAAGTTGTTTTTCTACTTCATTTTGAAATATTCTAAATATCTCAAATGCTTCACTTTTATGTTTCATTAGGTAAACATACCCAATCTACTATAGTCATCAGTGAAGGTTATGAAGTATTGAAATCCTCCCCTAGCATTGCTACTTAATGGTCCGAATACATCGGAATGTATCAACCCCAATAAGTCGCTTGCCCTTTCACCTAGCTTGGTAAAAGGTGTCTTAGTCATTTTTCCAAGAAGACACGACTCGCAAGTATCATATGACTTAAGGTCACATGAACCCAAAAGACCGTCCCCATGGAGTTTTGAGATACGCTTCTCATTAATATGACCAAGACGACAATGCCACAAATAAGAATGATTTACATCATTAGGTTTAGATTTCTTATTTATATAATAGACATTGTCATTATTTTCATTCTTGACATCCAAGATATAAAGGCCATTAAATGAATTAGCAATACCATAAAGCACATCATTTAAATAAATAGAAAATTTCTTATTCTCAATAAGAAACTTAAAACCTTCATTATCCAAACAAGAAATTGAAATAATATTTCTACATAAATCCGGAACATAATAACAATTGTTCAAAACAAGAATTAATCCGGAAGGTAAAATGACTTCATAAGTCCCTACGGCTAATGCAGCAACTCTTGCTCCATTCCCCACGCGTAGGTCTACTTCACCCTCTTTAAGTAGTCTCCTATTCTTTAGACCCTGCACATTTAAACAAATGTGAGAACCACATCCGGTATCCAATACCCAAGAATCAGTGGTAGAAAGGAGAATATCTATCATATAGATACCTGAAGTCGACGCAGCCTTGCTGCTCTTCTTTTTCTTTTGCTCTTCGAAGAAAGCCTTGCAATTACGTTTCCAATGACCAATTTCTTGACAATGGAAACAGATTGCATCCTTTTGTGAATCGGGTTTTGCCTCAGAAGCCTTGGTAACCTTTGCCTTGCTTATCTTGGGTTTGACAACTTTCTTACCCTTTCCTTTGGCATTAGCCTTCTTCCCATCATGAACCAAGAGCACGGGAGAACCTTTCTCCGCAATCTTCATCTCCGCAGTTTTAAGCATCCCATGCAACTCGGAGATACTTATCCATTCCATGCATGTTATAATTCATCACAAACTGATTATAACTTTAAGGCAATGAATTAAGAATGAGATCAGTGGCTAACTCCAATGGAATTGGATAGCCAAGTTTCTCAAGGTGCTCTACATAACCTTTCATTTTCAGCATGTGAGGACTCACTTGTTGCCCTTCATTCATTTTGCAAGTAGTGAATGCAACAATTGTCTTGTACCTCTCTTGCCTAGCTTGTTCTTGAAACATGGCTCTTAACTCCACTCCTATCTCATAGGCTTCCAAATGTTCCAAACTTTGTTGGAGTTTTGAGCACATGGTAGTAAGCATGAGACATCTTACATCTCTAGAATCATTACGATGTTTCTTGTTACTGTCTCTTTCTGCCCTAGGGGCAGTAGGTTCTGGTTCAGCAAGAAGTGGCCCATCGAGAATGTACAACTTATCTTCTTGCCTTAGAACAATTCTTAGGCTACGGATCAAATCCATAAAGTTAGTACCATTCTCTTGGAGCTTATCCTTCTCAAGGATCGATCGCAATGAAATTGATTGAGTGTTAGTAGTCATTATCTACAAATATGCAAAAATTTTAAAATTTAATAAGTACCGGTTTTCATTAAAGAAATAAACAATGTATTTTTTTTTCAAAAAAAAAATAAAAATACTCCCACTAAATTATATAACCTTCTCATACATCCAATGTATAATATAATTTAAATGGGTTAAGATACCGCTTTAATTTAATTTTAAGTCCGCTAAGGCGGATCACACAAAATCAAATTAATTAGGTAGACAACTCTTGTCAATCATATCTCATATGACTCTTAGTTCCTTTTATGAGATTCTTTAAGAAATCCAATTTCAAAAAGCATGTTAAATCTCATCGTTGCCTAGGCCCAAAACTGTTTTGACGCCTAATTAAGTCTAACCATTTTAAATGTATAGTTAATGAGCCTCGCTAGGGCGTGCCCACATTATCTATCTTGCTCATACATAAATAAAGTTAATGCACCTCGCTAGGGCGAATCTACATTAAAATTACTCATGTATTAACAAGTGTTTTAATCATGGCATGGCAATAAAAGACTTAAAATTTTCTTGAAGGTTCATCACATATAGCATATAACACATTTATGAGCACATAATATAAACATGTTACACATCAAGTTTAGTCACAAAATTAATCTCTATTAATTTAAGCATAATATTTATGTGTCATTAGTTTCTCTATAATTATGAGGATGAGACCATTTCAACCTTGGTTATTATCTCCAAATCAAGACAACAAGAAGTGCGGCCGAAACTAATCCATAAGGCAACCACAATTCCGTACTAATTCAAGAAACCAAGAAAGTAGTCCATGTGGCCGAAACTAAGCAATAGATGGTCTCGATGAACGTAGGCCAATTGCATCCACAATTCCACATGGAGATCTTTGAATCAAGAACTTTGTTTCTCAATTGTAGCAATTATGAACTCTTCATAATTTTAACTTTGTTTTATCTTTGAAACTTTGATTGCGATCAAGTTTGGGAAACACAATCTCGATGAACGCAGATTATCCATCCAAACCTTGAACCAATCTTGGAATCACAAGACTAAAACAAATAGGAAAATCAAACCCCAAGATCCATACCCAAACCAACTACCCAAAACCATTCCAGATCAGCAGATCTGGTCTGGTTCTGTCACTGGTTCGGTTGGACCTCTCGAAAATTCCAAATTCTGATTTTTAACAAAATCAGAGATTCTGATCATTGTGTGCGGCCGCCCAAGAATTACTGTGCGGTCGCCCAACTTTTGTGCGATCGCCCAGGTCATTATGTGTGGTCGCACAGTGAGATCAGAAGGTAATTTTTCAGTTCGAAAATTTGTCTCAAAATTTTTTTTCCCCGATTATTAAAACCATGATCCAATCAGAATTAATAATCAAACAATTCAGAATCCATCATAATATTTATTGCGATTGAACCGTGCGATTAAAGTTGCAAAACAATAAACCACATAAAATCACATAAACATCATATAATCCAATATTCATATCATGGTAGGCACATAAACAATTTATATACACACAACATGATCTAGGTATTGAATTAATCAACATGAACGGGGCTCTGATACCACTGTTGGGATTCGTAGTAACATGCGCAGCGGAATAGCATTTAAAATTTTATGAAACCCAAAGCCCATAGATCCATTCATATGATTAAATCAAATACAACAATATGAATACTAGAAAAACTAACCCTTGATGACTTTGAATTTGGCCTTTGATCTTGGTGGAGAACTTGAAGCTTTGATCACAAAAGTAAGAACACGAACTTTGAAGATGATAAGCTTCACCCTCTAGCGGTATCCACACCATGAACGAATATCAAGAACACTTGATCTTGGTTGCTAGACCAAAATTGTGAAACACGTTTTCACAATCAATATGAACTATGTGGAATTTTGTTTGTGTATTATTTTGTTCCTCAATCTAGGATGTCTTAGAACAAAATAAAACTCTCTCAAACTTTTTGGAGACTTGCCCAAAAGCTATCATATGATTCTGGCTGAATTTGGCTGTTTATATACAAGTTAGACATATTCCAAATAGGAAACTTGTGTCTAAACCCGTCCAAAATTCTTTTCCAAATCAAATAAGGAAACCAGTCCCGACATGGTGTGCGGCCGCCCAAAACCCTTGTGCGGTCGCACATCTATCTGGAAGGTTTCTGGTACTAACTGACCCAATCTGTGCGGCCGCCCAACCCAAACTGTGCGGTCGCCCACTTGTCCAGATTCCCAAAGTTTCCAAAATTCGAATATAGTCCATATTTAAGATTCGTTCTATTGTGTGTGACCCTCTAGGATTATACTAAGTTGACAATGGGTTCAAACATGAAACCATAAGATATGATTAGGTTCTAGCAAACCGTCATACCTACGCAAATAGTATAACTAGATACAAGTTCGCATTCCTTTAGAATATGTCATAATCCCTTTGTCCACGATGTCATTGAACACAAGTCATGCTCAATAAGTCAACTTGTTTTTGTTCAATACTTTCTCGATTCTGAATATGTTGATAATCCAAATAACATTGATCTAATCAATTCATTTGAGTCCGGCCGAACATTTTCATCAACATCATTCCTACGAGAGGCCCAAGCTTGACATCTCTCCGAAGAGGGACAAATCCATTTAGCTTATTACTCTTCCCTACGTGAATCCGATTATGCTAATCATACCCTTTATAACTACCCGGTTAAAGGTAGCGTTTGAATATGTCAAACATAATGTTCATCAAGTGGAAGACTATAATAACTTCATGTCTAAGGATTCGAATGACATTACTAATATGAGATATATGTACGACATAGACCATGACATAAATCTCATACAGCGGGTCATGTCCAGTACCTTGTTCCAAACAAGTACCCATAAATCTAACATGATCATCCCATGATCATTTAGCCTTTATACTAGTGCTTAACAAGTACTAGGGACGGAGATTATTATAAGTAAACATGAACAACAATAATAATCAAAACATTTCTTTATTGATATGAAATAAATGATAACAATTACAACGTTTATTAAACGCGCCTAGGGCACCACTACCAACAACAGGATGCTCCATTTCCTTCCTTAATCGTTGGAGGGGTTGTCGACGGCATATTCCATGTATTCCACGGGGAACTCGGGTTCCATGCTGTTGGGAAAGATGTCGCGAGGTCTCCATTTGGCTTTGCATTGTAATTTCCGGTTTCGTCTACTCATGAGTTGGGAGTTTGCTTTGGCCATCTCCTCCGCCTTTGGGCCTCCGAAGCACGGGCCTTTCCTTGTAGACAATGTTCCAACCTTTTGATCTTGTTGTTCATGTGGATGGTTGTCTCGGATGCCAATTCAGATGTGGGGTCCTTGGTCAATGTTTCCAATAGACAGAACCATGAAGGACTTTAGTATATTAAACCTCAAGGTAAAATTATAACCGGGATTTGAGAAGAATGCTTCATTAGCGGGTTGACCTTTTTAGGAAAAACTTGATCTTTTATTTTAAGAAAACATGATCTCCATTTTTTTTAATAAGGATTGATCGGACCGAAGTTGCCTACGTTCCCCTCACCACAAGGGAGGGGTCCCACGCGATGAGAGGCTCAGGTCACCGTAGTTCGAACAGGTTTAGAATTCTAAAGAAGAAAGACGAACATGACTTCAGTTGACTCACTTTCCAAACGGACTTTTGGGAAGAGGTGAGTGATTGACTCACTTTCCAAATGGACTTTTTTAGGACGACGGGAAATGGCCTTGAGGGTCCTAACATAAAGGTTATGGTACAAGAAGCCTCCTTGGCTCGCCGGAACATAGTCGGGATGACATGGGACAAGGCATTACTGGTTTGAGACTAAATGGTACTCATACTAGTCCGAGTCACAAGGGCAATTGGGACAATTGAAATGGTCACCACACGGCGGTGCAAATCGAGGGGGTCAATGTTTGACCAAGGTGTATTACCATGTGGTGCCATAACGCCTAGACTCGAAGGGGGACTGGTCACGTGACGACACTAATCAGAACGAGATGCCATGAGGGGCTCAAAATTGGTCATCACATGACGGCTCCAGGAAGGGGAAAAGGGTAATCCTAAGCACTTTTATTTCCTTTCTTATACATATTTTTTTGGAACTTAATTTTAACGGATATTATGGAGGATAACGGGGATCCATCCAAGGACTTGACCGACTTCTTGGAGGATAACGGTGATCCATCCAAGGACTTGACTGACTTCTTGAAGGATAACGGGGATCCGTCCAAGGACTTGACTAACTTCTTGGAGGATAACAGGGATCCATCAAAGGACTTGACTGACTTCTTGGAGGATAAAAGGGATCCATTCAAGGACTTGACTGATTTCCTGGGGGACTATGCCTAGGGATTCTAACAGGGATCTCGACGGGGACCTAGGTGACCATGCCTAGGTATTCTAACGGGAATCTTAACGGGGACCTAGGGGACCATGCCTAGGGATTCTAATGGGAATCTTAACGGGGACCTAGGGGACCATGCCTAGGGATTCTAACGGGAATCTCAACGGGGACCTAGGGGACAATGCCTAGGGTTTCAACGGGAATCATAACGGGGACCTAGGGGATAATGCCTAGGGATTCTAACGGGAATCTCAACGGGGAGCTAGGGGACAATGCCTAGGGTTTCAACGGGAATCATAACGGGGACCTAGGGGACAATGCCTAGGGTTTCAATGGGAAACTCAACGGGGACCTAGGGGACCATGCCTAGGGTTTCAACGGGAATCATAACGGGGACCTAGGGGAAAATTCCTAGGGTTTCAACAGGAATCATAACGGGGACCTAGGGGACAATGCCTAGGGTTTTAATGGGAATCTCAACGGGGACCATTCCTAGGGATTCTAACGGGAATCTTGGAGGACAACGGGGATCCATCCAAAGATTGACGGGTGCCTAGGAGATCTTCCAAAGACTTAACGGGTTCCTAGGGTGCTATGGCTGGGAATTTTGGAATTTTGGAGGATAACGGGGATCCATCCAAAGATTGATGGGTGCCTCGGAGATCTTCCAAGGACTTAACGGGTTCCTAGGGGGCTATGCCCTGGGATTTAACGGGAATTTTGGAGGATAACGGGGATCCATCCAAAGATTGACGGGTGCCTCGGAGATCTTCCAAGGACGTAACGGGTTCCTAGGGGACTATGCCTAAGGATTTAACGGAAGTTTTGGAGGATAAAGGGGATCCATCCAAAGATTGACGGGACGACGCTTGTTAGCGAAAGAATGCAATGTGTCAAAGACAAGAAGCAAAAACGGAGAAAACTCATGCAATGTGTGCGATTATTTATTCTTTCAAGTTTACTTAAAAAGTTTTCTTGACTTGATCCTAAATGGTTGGAAAAGATTTCTATTCTTTTTTCGCAACTATTCTAATCCCGGATCAGTGGAGGCCATCACTACGTCTATAAGCCCCTCATTTTTCACCTCTATTGCACACCCCCAAGGACGGACCATCCCGGGCGAGGGTCTTATAGGGCACGCGGCTTCCACCGACCAAAAGAACCAAACCTATGGTCTAGTGCGTCACAAAGTTCCAACATTAGGACTTAACGACACGGTGTCAACTTATCCTTAATACATGACTTCGGTTAATTATGGTTAAAATTAACGCATAGGTCAAGGACCGGGTCAAAGATGACCTTGGTCACACTTGCTTTCACAAGGAGTCGTGAGCTTGGGCGTTAACTTGGCCATAATTAACATTTGGACACGTATTAGGGACGTGATGACGTGAGCTAGACCAAAAACCAATCATGGTCATGGTATTTGTGTGTCACGGGCAATGTGTGGTTGACTCGGCTCGGAAGGGGAGGTGGAATGGACCCGTGCGCGCGAGAAGGGAATAAGAGCGCCAATCAAGCTGCAATGTGGCATCCATCCCGGGTTTTAAGGGTTTTTGAAACGTGCACAAGGTCGAGTGCGCGTTGTGTGAAGTCTTCCATGTTCTCTTTTGAGTCAAAATAGGAATTTTCGATGCGTTTTAATATCATGAGCATGAACAAGAGTATATACAAGATATGAACAAACAATTTAAACAAGTAATTTGCACAAGTAGTCAAACAAAGATATGAACTAGTAAAAATCTTTGCAAATCAATTTTTGTACATGGGAAAGGTTGTGCACAACCGAAGGTTTTGAAAATCAAAACTTTTCCAAGAGGAGCAAGGCCCTTCGAAAAACAATTTGTACAAAATATTCTGCTATAACAAAAAAGGGTTTGAAAAACCGAGCTTTCACAAAATGGGGTTATGCACAATGAGGCCTTGAAAACCCAAAATTTTATGTCCAAAAAATTGTGCATAACCAAGCTTTGAAAATCTATTTTTGGCTAAGAAAATGAAGGTAAATGTGAACAAGTAGAGGCTGTAAATTGAAACCTGGACAAGCAGAAGCAAAGGGACCAACAGAATGTTTCTGCCCTGCACAAAATTGTTAATTTGAATCATTCTGTGGGTCCAGCCAAACCAGTCGTACGGCTAGCGCAGTAGCCCCATTATTTTTTGTCAATTTTCAGCTTCTGATCATCAAGCCTCAGTTTATTGCATTTCCAGAACAGTTTCACTCCCAGAAATCAAAACAGAAACATAAAACACACACAAAAATATGCACAAACTCAACAAACGGGGACGGGAGTTTGACCCACACAAAAGTGTCCCCAAAGCTTCTAAAAATAAGTTTGCAAACACTTTATTCCCCAGTGAAGTCGCCACTGTAAAGATCCCCGCGGGAAAAAACATGGAAAAGTTTCCCCTCGAGAATCAAACACGGCACTTTATGTTCAAACGAAACGGAGTCGCCACGTTATTTTAATTTTAAACCCAAACTTAACGAAAAAGGTTAGAGAAAAAGGATTCGGAGGTCACGTTACACCTTGGGAAGAACTTAATCAAGGTTCACCCAAGATGCCTCAGAAAACCGAGTCCCCCTAAGTTTGTTGACCAAATGGTGTGCAAGTGTGTGTGTTTTATAAAAGTGGGAGAAACTGACCTCTTAACAGAACCAGTTAAAAACTTAACAAAAGGTTTCATTTTGAAAACAGTTTATTAGAAAAGGGGCAAAACTGGAAAAAGTTCTCCCTGGACAAACCAGCCGTACGGCTATTGGAGGCTGTCCTGGGAGTTTTGACAGATTCCCAGGAATCAGTCCAGTTTCAGGCAGAAACAGAGCATTCTGCTAAAACTGGACTGTTTTGAATCTTTTCAGTTTATTTCTTTGTACAAAAGCATAAATTAAGTCATCCCTATGACATTGATAACTAATTAAACACCAATACAAATGGTTTTGGGTGTGATCAAGGCAATAATTGGGGCAAAATAAAGAAAGTTGATGAACATAGCATTTGAGCCAAAATCACCATTTAGATGGTTAAAGATTGAAACTTTACCATTCAAATGGATGATTCATCCAAGGAAATGCCTTGGGATATCAAAAATCAACCTTTGGATGAATAAAGATTGAATCTTTATCATCCAAAGGGACATCATTAAGGCTTGATCAAAGTTTGAATGGTAAAGATTGAAACTTTACCATCCCAAGCTTGATCATCCTTAAGTAAATCAAAGTAAATGAATATAATACATAAATGTAAAGACATGAAAGTAAATTGCATAAATGTAAAGACATGAAAGTAAATTTCATATATGTAAAGACATGAAAGTAAATTGCATAAATGTAAAGACTTGAAGTAAATGTGCATTAAATGATAACAAGCCTTGATCATCCTTGGTTTGAACCCTTGATCATGCATAAAACATGAGGGTACCATGGATCATGTCAAGAACTTGGTTCCAATTCATATTATTTGCAAGAAATGAAAGACATTAAGTAAATAAACAAAGTAAAAATAGAGTACGAGATGAAGAGAAGATCGGGAGAAGGAGACCTCACCAATATTTGGTTCTAAACCTATCTTCTTTCTCTCTTTTCACTCAAATATATGTTTGTGACTCTAATCTGCTCTCAACTCGGCAGAGTTTCTACTCACAAATGTATTTCTCCCCCTTGAAATGATCAGCAAGGGTCTGTATTTATAGGGACTGAGGGTGCCCATAGTAGCCGTACGGCTGGGCCTTTCCCGCGTCCAAACAATCCGTACGGCTCAGCCTGGCGAGCTTCTGGATTTTTCTAAGTTTTAATTCTAGGATAGTCCTAGAGTTTTGGTTTATTCTAATGAGGTCCTAGCCTATCAGTTTATCCCTGAATGGTGCTAAGAATTCCTCTAAGTTGGTTTAATTTCAGATTGGGGTACTTACATCTGTTCCATGACATAATACATAAAGAAATAGAGGTGTACGTTGATGATATGATCATACACTCTAAAGGCTCCAATGGACAACACTTTATTGACCTTAGAAAATTCTTCAAAAGGTTGAGACACTATAAGATGAGGCTTAATCCTGCCAAGTGCACATTTGGGGTAGTGAAAGGGAAAGTCCTTGGGTACATGGTCACCGAGCGTGGTATAGAAGCTGACCCCACCAAGATCAAAGCCATCATTGACATGCCTCCACCTAAGACGCATAAAGAAGTAATGGGATTCATGGGTCGCCTCCAATACATTAGTCGTTTCATCAACCAACTTACGACAATGAGCGAACCCATCTTCAAACTCCTCAAGAAGAATGTATCCCTAGAATGGACCGAAGAGTGCCAAGAAGCCTTCGAAAAAGTCAAAGGATACCTGGTTAATCCTCCAGTATTGGTCCCACCGCATAAAGAAAAACCGTTGATCCTGTACCTTACAGTCAATGACACTGCACTAGGGGCTATGCTAGCACAAGACTAACCCGACTTGAGGAAAGAGAATGCCATCTACTTTGTCAGCCATCTCTTTCAAGGGGCTGAATTGAACTACTTGTAGACACCCCGATTTGGACCTCTCACCCCGATTGCATACATAGTATTTTTATTTAACTTGTTTTTGTTAATTTCTGTTACTTCTGTTAAGTTCCTAACTGATTCCGTTAGTTTTGGACTAAACTGCATAACAGAGTTAACTTTAGAGTCATTCTGTCATTCTGTTATTTTCACCCGCGGGCGCCTCCGACACTGTCAACGGGCCGCGCGCGCTTCTTGCCCCATAGGCCGGACCCGCGCGCTTCCCACTTTGGCAGTAACGGATTGCACCTTATTTCCCTCCCTTTTTTTATTTACAAACATCTTCTTTAGTCAAAAACATCTTTCTTGATCATAAACATTTACTAGCTTTTATTTGTAACCTCCCAATCCCACATTTCTAGCCCTTTTTCATAAAAACAAAATATTTCATTTTTTATTTTCTTTTATTTGTTTCATCTTCTTTTATTCATTATTCTATTTATCTTATTTTCTATTGGTCAATTTCATCTCACATGGATTGACCATTTCCCCTCCAACCTTTCCCTCTCCTTTCTACCTATAAAAACCCCCTTCTTCTACCTTAGAAAAGGGACCTCAACATTTTCTCTCTAGCCAAATCTCTAGACTTTTAGGACTCTCTTTTTAGACCTTGAACTTTGAACTTTCTCCCAACACAAACTCTACACCATTCTCCCTACACAAATTTCCACAACAAGAGTTCTAGCAACTAAACTCTTCACAAATTTCTACACAACAATTTATCTACAACAACTCCAAGTCAAAGTTTGAAGTCCTCTTTTCTAAAGGTACATTTCTTCTTCTTCTATTTTATTTATGTCTTTTTAGATGTATGCAATCCCCACCAAATGGGACATGACCAAATGACCACTTTATTACATTAAAGTTGGTCAAGGTCATCTCCCTACATTTCAATCTCTACTTTAATTTCCTATCCATTTCTTAATGTAATTGTGTAGTATAATTGTTACATGTAATCTTTAGCATAAATTAATAAATAAAACAATTCTCTTTTATTTCTCTTTTATTTTCCCCTTTCTTTTCACTTTAATTGTTAGCACTTTTTATTGAAGGACATTTAACATTAGAACACCAAAGTAGCAAGAACCGCGTAAGCGGGGCGGAGTGGGTGTTTAAGTACTTCCCACTCCGTCACCTAACCCCCGAACCCTTCTCTCCTGAATCTCTGGTTTTCGTACAAAAATTGGCTTTCTTTAGGTTTTCTCGCGTTCCTTTAAAAACGCGGGTGGCGACTCTTAAATCAAGTAGACATCCTAGGTTAATTCACCGCTCTAGCCAAGTCGTGGTTCCCCGGGGTATCTACAGTCGCGACTCCGCTGGGGACATAGAGGGTTAAACTTGCATTTTCTGCTTTTGGTGTTCTTATATCTGTTTTCTGGGCATTCTGGTAAAAAGGGTAGGAAGTGCGCGCCTCCGGCCTTCTTGGCCTAAAGCGCGGGCGTCCGACCCTTATTACCAGAATCGCCCACCTTCCATCTTGTCCTTCAAATTTCATATTTCTATGCTAACAAGTTTCTACAGGGGAAAGTTACATAATTTGGGACCAGGGCAATCCCCTGAGTCCGCGGTTTCTTCTGACATTCTGACAGGTACCCCAGATACGCGCGCCTCCCACATTCATGGCGCAATGCGCGCGCTTCCCACGTAACTGCCCTGAGTCGCGCGCTTCTGGGCCATTTTCCAGAACAGATCAGTTTTGACAGTGTGGACACCGGGCCTGCACAAAACCATCTTTTAATTCTCTGTTTTATTTTATCGGTCACACGGGTGATTCGAAAGTTGTAAATTACATGCTTATTTGTTTTTTTTTTATTTCCTTTGAAAAAAAAAAAAAATTGTCACGTGATGAACCTCACACTACGCGCACATAATTCCTATTAACTGCTCACTATCGAGTCGCACAAGTCCAACCCCAAACCCGTCGAGGCCCGTCCTAGGAAGTTTCAAGCTCCACTCGACCTTGACTCTTTCGAAGCAGTAAACCTCAGCCCGTGGCGTAGTTCACGACTACATGCCGGGGGTGACCTTTAAGCCTCTCTTTAGCCGAGCACAAACCACACAATTCTAGTTAGGGTCTAACACTCCCTGACTCAAGTCGGTTTCCATGTACCGAGATTTCCCTAAACTAATGTCTTCGAATCATACATGCCACTCGTTGTTATGGACGAAATAAAAATCCATCCCCAAGTGGTCATAATGGACGCAAATAAAAAATCCGTCCCCGCATGTATGCTTTACTACATTAATTTAGTTTAATCCCGACACATGTAGGATTCACAAGCGTGGTGGAATCCGATGAGTATATGGGATAGCGAGAAGGTCTATATACTAGTGTGACAATTCCACTATTTTTCTAGAAACCCCAAAAAGGACCACGTCCTTCCGACTTTTGTAAATAAATAAAAAAAAAAAAAGTCATTTTTCTTATGTGGTTGAGTCTTTTTCCTTTGTTTGTGGGTTAATTATTTTACTCAAAATATGTTTGTGGGGCCAACCTAAGATCGACCGTGTTCTCTCAATAGGTCCAATGGATTCCAACAACAACAACAACAACAAGGGTGAGATCATCTCTGTGTCCAACGAAAGGCTCTTCAACATAATAAGAGCCATGGGGGAACAAATGGATAGACTTGTCGAGGATGCCCGCCGCAAGGATGATTTGTGGCAAGACCGTCTTGATCTCGAGAGGAAAATTCAAAAGGAAGAAGTGTCCGAACTTAAGGCTCATTTGCAAGAGCTCACCGACAGCAAGGCAAAGGTCCACGGTAAAGCACGCTCAAGTGGCTCATCCCTCAAAAGTCATAAAGGTGCCACCAACGACCGTGTCTATACCCCTCTCAATGGCATGACCATCACCGAGGCCTACGAAGCTCTCAAAACTAAGGGACAGGTTTCTCCTCTCCAAGGGTACAAGCAACCACAACCATTACGTCGCAATCATGCCCACCACAAGTGGTGTGACTATCACCTATGCAGCGGTCACCTCACCGAGGATTGCTTCTCCATCCGCAACATCATCCAAGACTTGATTGACAATGGTGAATTTACCGTGGGTGAGGAACAACAGTTAGAGAATGGCAACATGCAAGAACTCATCAAGGAAGAGGCTCAGATTTGAAATGGGGTTTCAACAAGTGATCATGCTACAAGGCCTACAACAACAATCTCCGTTTCTCTTTCTCTACCTAGAAATAGGATTAAAAAAAAAAAGAGTCAAAAGTCCTCTTAAGTGTGCATCAATGTTTTCTCTCGTCCTATGTTAAATGTTCGAGTCCATTGAGTCATCAAATAAAAGTCGTTCTTGTCCTCATACACTCTTCCGAGTTGTTCAATTAATTCTTGGCAAAATGATAAAAAGACGTCTAAACAAGTTTTAGAACGAAGGCCATCGCTTGAACGCCTAGGGGCTAAACATCGACGACGGCATCAACAACGAAGACATCAAAACATCAACGGCAAAATCAAGCCAAAGAAAGGTGAAGCAACAACCATGAAGAAGTATCAAGCAATGTTTCAAAAGGGGATTAAAAAAAAAAAAAAAATAGAGCTCGGTAGGTTGAAATCCTCGAATCAACCTAGGCAAAAGTTAGAGCACAAAAAAAAAAAAAAAAAAAAAAATCCCCCCTCATTCAAAGAAGTTCATATCAAGGATCAACATCATTCCACCAACGAAGGACGAAGCGTCATCAACAATCATCACGACGAAGCAACAATTGCATCACGACGGATGGAGAATCCACAAGAACTACGGTGACCTGAGCCTCTACGCTGGAGGAACGTAGGCAACCTTCGGGTCCGGTCTCATGCAAGAAAGAAGATATGTTTAGCCCTAGCGCGTTATGGTGATCGGCTTTCCTCTCGAACTTGTCATGACATCTTTGTACGATTCATTTGCCAATGAATTAATCACCAAAAGATTGAACAACTTTCTTAGATTTGGAATCGCTTTCCGTTCCTTGTCGAGTCTAGGGGTTTCTCTTCTTTTTGCGATACTCCCAGTTTCTTGCAATCAAACTGGGGATTTCTTTCTATTCTCTCTTAATGACTTACTTGCCTTTGTGAGTCATTCAAAAAATATACATACATGAAGTCAATACTAGGGACACTTCCCTAGTCGAGTCAATGTCACTCATTTTTAGTGACAAGAGGTCTTCACCGCAAAATCACATGTCTTATCTCCTCAGCCAGATTCAATGCACACTTCCTCATTGATCGAGTCAAAAAAACAAGACGCAAAAGAGATGCCCGCTAGATTGAAAACCCGAAAGGGCGGTCTAGGCAAAAAAATAGGGTGCGTCATAAAAAAAATGAGAGAGTGAGAGAGAGAGAAGGGAAAGAGAAATGGAGATCTCCGGCCTCAAAGGAAGACAACTGCACAAGCTCTACATTGGATCTCCTCAACAAATCAATTCCCCACCGAGTCAACTTTGGGATTGCAAAAGGCTCGACAAGATATGGAACCATCAAAGGTTGTCTTGGGTTATCGGCATCATTCTCCAGCAGTGTGCATTTTTGGGTTCATGAAAAGAAGGCCCGTGGTAACCAAGACCCATCTGAGAACGAGCCCATCATAAAAGGGCACGAGATTGCACAAATAATCCCTAGCTAGTCAATTGGCTTGGGCAACAAATAGCAACAACATGTGTCTCAGTTTTCAAAGCTTCTGCAAGTATGTGCTTCTAAAGTACGCCGAAAGGCTCCCGAGAAATGGAGTAGCTCTTGCCATGTCCTCTCATGTTTGTTCCCTCGCACGAGGATGAGTCACTCTTGCTTTGCTCAACAAATGGGTGACGCGCTAGGGGCTATGTGACTCAAGAACAAAGCCTTCTTTTGCTTCATTTTACAATCAATAAGCCCTAGGGGCTATGCTCGAGAAAGATGTGTGAGACTATCCTCAAAGTCTCTCAAAAGGGATGTCAAAAAGCCCTCTTGTCATGTGTGCCCTTACTCGGATGGCACTCTAGGGGCTACGGTCAAGTCTTAAAGGCTCCCTCGGCAAGAAACAATTCACTTCAATGTCCCCAGCAACATTTGAAGCTCAATACCGAAAGGTCTCAAGGGGCTTCGCAATCTACAATCTTTTGGGCTACGACATACAGTGATACAAGCAAAGGGCAATATTGGGGCTTCGCAATAAACAAGCTTTTGGGCAGTGGTACCCGAGCAATGCAATTTGGGAGTAGTCTTATGGCTCCATGAAAGGGATCAAGCTTCAATGGTCCCTCAACACTTCCAGTCAAAAGGCCTCTTGGTTTTAAATGAAGGCTCCGATGATATGAATGAATTTGATGATTCTTGTTAGGACTCACAGTGAGATTCTGAAGGAAGTCTTAGAGAAAAGGAAAAAGATTCAATATGCTAGACTCACCCAGCTGAGTTATAGCGGGCAATGCCAATATGTTAACTCTATAAGCAGAGTTACGGCCAATCCCAATGTTTCTGCAATACAGCACCCCCTTCTCCAAGATCAAAAGCACAGGCTGCATCCGAAGATCCGCCGTCGGTTCAACTCAAGAAGACTCGAGCAAACATGCCGTTCGAGACTTTATCACGCCAAGACCTTATCATCTGCAACAACATCACCATCTCCCACGAGACGTCTCCCGAAGACCATACTACATTTTCAACATAGACCTTCCGCCATTTGGGTATCAACCATAAGAAGGGCCATCCATCTCCAAGCAAGAGAAAGAAGGAGATCGCCTTTAAGAGTTCTTCTCAATAGTGCCATCCGCTCCCAACATAATGCTAAGCCGATTCCAAGAAAATTTGAGGCTTCACACCGAAAGGTCTCCACATCCCACCATCTACAAACTTGATAAGCCCATGACATTTGGGGCTTAGCAATCTCTCAAAGCTTGGTATCAAGGATCTTCTCTTGGGGATTGCCCACGTCGACAACAATATACAGTTTATTTGAATGAGCTAAGAGTTGATTCATCTTGGGGCTTCATAAGCCACTCAAAGTTCAGCATTCGAGGGGATTTACAATCAGCAACCCCTTGGCATCTCGGCATCAATAGTCCTTTTGAAGCCCCATAAACGAAAAATCTCTTGGGACTAGACATCAATTTTCCTTGGACACCGCGGCGACAACATTCAAGCAAGGCAATCCGGACTTCGATTGAACATGACTTTATCTTGGGTTGGCTTTACAAACACACAATGGTTAAAATGGTTCACCCACGAACTAAAAAAAAAATCTTTTTCTCACGTATGTGCATATTCTTTTCCTTCTAATTAAAAAAAAAAAGATTTAATTTTCTTTTTTCTTTTCTTGCGCAAAATTATGTGTTTCCTTTTTGCTTTGCTCCTAGCATTCTCCCCCAGCGTTCTCCACCATCCTTGAACTACGATGGTCTGATTCCTTTCAAGGGATACGTAGGCAGCCTTTTGGCACGACCAAATCACCCAGAATACCATCTCGCCAACACTCCATCAAAGGCAAGAACAATTCATCATCACCAACATCATCATTCTCCATCCAAAGCATGGATACTCTTCATCAAAAGCATCAACATCCTTCAGCAATCCATCTCCAATCAAGCGACAATGGTATGTGAAGGTATGAATACATCCGAGGCTTTCCTCAAATCACACAGCACACAAAATCACTTTCTCCATTCTTACAAAAAATTCTCTCTCATGCAAAACTGCCTTCAAATCACATCACACCACAAGCACAATTTCTCTCATAACTGCCATTTCACATCTCATACATGTCACAAGCACATATACCTGCAAAGCACACACTTAACAGGTACCACCACAAGGTCAACAGCATCTGCAACTCAAGGCACTTCATCCCCAGCAGAAAGTGATCCGCCGTCAACTACCCCTGCATCCCACATAGTCAAACAATTACAGTTCAATGACAACAACTCGGTCCATGGTGAGCCGCAAAATCACCACCTTTCCATCAAGCAACACAACAATATCACATATAGGCAGACAGAGCCTCGGTTCCCACCATCCGCAAATGGATCCCGCATCAGCAAACGGATCCCGCATCAGCAAACTGATCCCGCATCAGCAAACGGATCCCGCATCAGCAAACAGATCCCGCATTCAGCAAACGGATCCCGCATCAGCAAACAGATCCCGCATTCAGCAAATGGATCCCGCATCAGCAAACGGATCCCGCATTCAGCAAACGGATCCCGCATTCAGCAAATGGATCCTGCATCAGCAAACGGATCCCGCATTCAACAAACGGATCCCGCATCAGCAAACGGATCCCGCTTCAGCAAACGGATCCCGCATTCAGCAAACGGATCCCGCAATCAGCAAACGGATCCCGCAATCAGCAAACGGATCCCCCAATCAGCAAACGGATCCCGCAATCAGCAAACGGATCCCATACCAGCAAACGGATCCCCCACCAGCAAACAAATCCCGCACCAGCAAACGGATCCCGCCATCAGCAAACGGATCCCGCATCAGCAAACGGATCCCGCATCAGCAAACGGATCCCGCATTCAGCAAACGGATCCCGCCTCAGCAAACGGATCCCGCTTCAGCAAACAGATCCCGCATCAGCAAACGGATCCCGCTTCAGGAAACGGATCCCGCATCAGCAAACGGATCCCGCTTTAGCAAAATAGATCCCACCATATCCTTTCTATATCAATAAAGCCGCTCACACAGGGAGCGCACCCCTATCATTCGCAAATTTCAAATTCATGTTTTATCGTGTCTTTGTTTTCTCTTGTCGATGTCCTCAGCGGTTGTCTTTCTTTTGTCGACGCGTTTTGCTTTGCAATCCACGTCGCCGAGGGGCTCTGTAGACACCCCGCTTTGGACCTCTCACCCCGATTGCATACATAGTATTTTTATTTAACTTGTTTTTATTAATTTCTGTTACTTCCGTTAAGTTCCTAAATGATTCCGTTAGTTTTGGACTAAACTGCATAACAGTGTTAACTTTTAGAGTCATTCTGTCATTCTGTTATTTTCACCCGCGGGTGCCTCTGACACTTTCAACGGGCCGCGCGCGCTTCTCGCCCCATAGGCCGGACCCGCGCGCTTCCCACTTTGGCAGTAACGGATTGCACCTTATTTCCCTCCATTTTCTTATTTACAAACATCTTCTTTAGTCAAAAACATCTTTATTGATCATAAACATTTACTAGCTTTTATTTGTAACCTCCCAATCCCACATTTCTAGCCCTTTTCATAAAAGCAAAATATTTCATTTTTTATTTTCTTTTATTTGTTTCATCTTCTTTTATTCATTATTCTATTTATCTTATTTTCTATTGGTCAATTCCATCTCACATGGATTGACCATTTCCCCTCCAACCTTTCCCTCTTCTTTCTACCTATAAAAACCCCCTTCTTCTACCTTAAAAAAGGGGACCTCAACATTTTCTCTCTAGCCAAAACTCTAGACTTTTAGGACTCTCTTTTTGGACCTTGAACTTTGAACTTTCTCCCTACACAAACTCTACACCATTCTCCCTACACAAATTTCTCTAACAAGAGTTCTAGCAACTAAACTCTTCACAAATTTCTACACAACAATTTATCTACAACAACTCCAAGTCAAAGTTTGAAGTCCTCTTTTCTAAAGGTACATTTCATCTTCTTCTATTTTATTTATGTCTTTTTAGATGTATGCAATCCCCACCAAATGGGACATGACCAAATGACCACTTTATTACATTAAAGTTGGTCAAGGTCATCTCCCTACATTTCAATCTCTACTTTAATTTCCTATCCATTTCTTAATGTAATTGTGTAGTATAATTGTTACATATAAAATCATTAGCATAAATTAATAAATAAAACAATTCTCTTTTATTTTCCCCTTTCTTTTCACTTTAATTGTTAGCACTTTTTATTGAAGGACATTTAACATAAGAACATCAAAAGTAGCAAGACCCGCGTAAGCGGGGCGAAGTGGGTGTTTAAGTACTTCCCACCCCGTTACCTAACCCCCGAACCCTTCTCTCCCGAATCTCTGATTTTCGTACAAAAATTGGCTTTCTTTAGGTTTTCTCGCGTTCCTCTAAAAACGCGGGTGGCGACTCTTAAAATCAAGTAGACATCCTAGGTTAATTCACCGATCTAGCCAAGCCCATTCCCCAGGGTATCTACACTACTCTGCATAAGAAAAATCGTGTACCGCACTAGTATGGGTGGCTGAGAGACTCAAGCCATACATGGAAGCATTTCCCATGCAACTGATTGCCTGAATGGACCCAATGAAGTACATCTTCGAGAAATCTCATGTCTCTTCTAGAATAGCTAAGTGGTACTTTATACTCGCGGGGTATGATATCACTTACATCACATAGAAATCCGTAAGAGGAAGATTCTTCGCTGATCATTTTGCCGAATTTCCATGTGATGAAGCGAAGGGGGAAGACCCGCGATTCCTTGATGAAGACATCATGGCAATAGTAGAAAATAAGTGGCAGTTATTTTTCGATGGCGCAGCCAACAAGCGAGGATATGGTATCGGCATGTTACTAGTAGATCCCTCAGATTTATACACTCCACTCGCAATTCGCCTTGACTACGAGGCCACTAACAACATTATCGAGTATGAAGCTTGCATAGCGGGGCTTGAAGCAGCCTTAGAAAGAAATGTGACCGAACTAGAGGTGTACGGAGATTCCCAAGTCATAATCTATCAGTCACTCAAAAAGTGGAAGATAAAAGATCCTACACTTCAGAAATACAACGACCATCTCCAAGACTTGGTCAAACAGTTCAAAGATGTCACTTTTCACTATCTTCTTAGAGATAAGAACCGCTTGGCAGATTCACTAGCCATGATAGCATCACTTGTGGAGATTCCCTGGACTGAAGTCAAAACCTTCAAAGTCGCGAGGCAAACAACTCATGCTTATCACTCGATCATAAACATGCATGACTACAAAGAGACGTGTAACTCTGTTTCTGTAAATACCTTGGAAGATAAACCATGGTACTACGACGTATGGCGTTTCCTCCTAGACAGAACATTCCCATTAGATACATCACCTAAAGCAAAGATAGCCCTCAAACGGTTCGCCGCCCAATTCGTGATTATAGGTGATCGCCTCTACAAGAAACATCACAAGCAGTGTCTACTTTGTGCTGATGAGCACAAAGCCATAGAAGTCATGGACCAAGTCCATCAAGGAGTCTATGGAACCCTCATAAATGAAAACATGTTAGCAAAGAAAATTATCCGACTAGGGTATTATTGGACTACAATAGAAGCCGACTGCGCTGACATGGTTAAGAAATGCCACAAGTGTCAGATACATGCTAACTTACAACACGCACCACCATCCATGTTATACCCCATGACATCCCCTTGGCCATTTTCTACATGAAGAATAGACGTCATTGGCAAAGTCTCACCGATAGGTCATAATGGGCACTCGTTCATATTGGTCGCCGTAGATTACTTAACCAAATGGATCGAAGCTCAATCCTACAAAGTCTTAAATGTGTAGATACCCCGGGAGGAGCCTATGGCTTGGCTAGATTGGTGGAAGGATCCTAGGATGTCTATTCGTGTTTTAAGAGTTAGAGTCGCCACCTATGTTTTTAGAGGAACATAAGAAAAACCTAATATTTAGCCTAAGTTTGATACAAAAACAGAGATTCTTGTTATGAGGTTTGGAGGTTAGGTTACGAGATGGGAAGTACTTAAACACCCATCTCGCCCAACTTATGTTGGTATTGCTTGTTCAAAGTCTATATAAATAAAATGTACTTCCTATTATTTGATTATGATAAAAGGGGTTAAAAAAGGGGTTTTGAATGTAGGGAGATAACTCCTTGACCAATTTCAATGGAATGAAGCGGTCTTTGGTGTCATGTCCCAAAATGATTTGGGTGATTGCACGTTTGATTAAATTAAAAGAAAGAGAGAAGAGATGAAGTAGAGAAGGAGGAGAAAAATAGAGCTTTACCTAAACTTCAAGTAACTTCAAACACTTCTTGGTGAATTGCTTTGGAAATGCCTTGGAAATGGTTTGTGTATAGTTTTCTTAGTCATAAAAAGTCCTCCTCTTCAATGGTGAATTAGAGGGGTTTATATAGTTGTATAAGAGATGTTTTTGGTGCCAAAACACAGTCACCAAGAAATCTTTCCCGGGAAAAATCATGTAAAATGAGCAAGGTAGAGATTCTTGGACAGAAATCGGTAACTGACGCCCAGGTGCGCGCGCTTCCTACCTCGGGGGAGGAAGGCGCGTGCTTCTGACCCCTATGGGTGGAGGCGCGCGACTTAGAGATGGCCTTTTTGACATAATGGACTAGAAAGTCAGCCCTGTTATTCAGTTTAGTCCCTGGACTTAACGGAGTCAGTCAGGAACTTAACAGAAGTAAAAAAAACTAAAGGAAAACATTTAAAATAGGGAGAAACACAAAATCAAATATGAAATTGGGGTGAGCGATCCAAGGCGGGGTGTCTACAGAGCCCCTCGGCGGCATGGATTGCGAAGCAAAACGCGCTGACGAAAGAAAAGACATCCGCCGAGGGCATCACTAAGAAAAAAAGGAAAGACTTGATGAAAGAAGGAATTTGAAATTGTGAGATATAGGGGTGCACTCCCTGTATGAGCGGCTTTTGTTGATAGGAGGTGGCATGATCCGTTTGTGAATCCGCCGGCTGAATCTGTTTGTGAATCCATTTGTTGAACCCGTCTGTGAGTCCATTCGTCGAATCCGTTTGTGAATCCGATGGCTGAGTCCGTTGGTGAACCCTTGTTGACGAATTCGTTAGTGAATCTGCTTGATGAATCCGTTTGTGAATCCATTGGATGAGCCCGTTTGTGAACCCTGTTGACAAATCCGTTAATGAATCCGTTTGATGAATTTGTTTGTGAATCCCTTGAATGAGTCCATTTGTAAACCCTGTTGATGAATTCATTAGTATTCGTTTGACGAATCCATTTGTGAATCCATTGAATGAGTCCGTTTGTGAACCATGTTGACAAATCTGTTAGTAAATCCGCTTGATGAATCCGTTTGTGAATCCCTTGAATGAGTCCGTTTGTGAACCCTGTTGGCGAATCTGTTAGTGAATATACTGATGAATCCGTTTGTGAATCCCTTGAATGAGTCTGTTTGTGAACCCTGTTGACGAATCCGCTTGTTGAATCCGTTTGTGAATCCATTGAATGAGTCCGTTTGTGAACCCTGTCGACGAATCCGTTAGTTAATTCGCTTGATGAATCCGTTTGTGAATCCTGTTGACGAATCCGTTAGTGAATCCGTTTGTGAACCATTGAATAAGTCCATTTGTGAACCCTGTTGACGAACCCGTTAGTAAATCCGCTTGATGAATCCATTTGTGAATCCATTGAATGAGTCCGTTTGTGAACCCGGTTGATGAATCCGTTAGTGAATCCGCTTGATGAATCCGTTTGTGAATCCATTGAATTAGTCCGTTTGTGAACACGGTTGATGAATCCGTTAGTGAATCCGTTATGTTGCTTAAGAAGTAGTGATTTCAGTGGTTCACCATGGACCGAATTGCTGTTTGTAGTTGTGCGGGCACAGTTGACTGCGGACCGAAAATATGTTTTTCCTTTTTGAGCGGAAATGCCGAGATTGGCCTTGACTTTTGTAACCGTCGGTTTTAATGATGTCCGTTACGGAGTTTTTGTACTTGAAATTCCCAAGGTGGAGCTGAAAACTCAGACGGGAGTTGGAGTAGCATTGATGTGATGTATTTATTCCTGCATAGGAACTTGCATCTGGGTCTGACAGGACACGGGAGGCACCCGCGCCCGAGTATAGCCATAGGACGCGCCTGCGTCTCAGAAAGGCGTCAGGAGGCGCGCGTATCTCGCTTAAGTTCAGAACATATATTCAGAAACTGCTCATTCTGTTCGAGCCAAGTTCAAGATTTTCTCAAACTCTTCATATTCTGAGTCGAAATTCTGCAAGGAAAACATCCCAAAACATTTCCTTTGTTCATTTGAGACCAATCTAACGTGAGATCATGTCGAGTTCCCATCAAACTCCTCCTTTTGAGATGCCAATGGGCGAAGAAGCTGAGGTCAGGGTCAAGGCTGTGGACCCAAAACAGCTTACTTATGAGTCCCATTCCCATATTTCCCACTTTGTGTCTGCGGGATTGGTAAGAATTCCTCATCTTCTCTGACAATTTTGCATTCCAGGGTCGTACCATTTTGTCTGTGATACTGCTGCAGTAACCCTTTTGATCATGGTTGCATGTTGTTGTCATTGTTGATTTGTTGTGAAGAGAATGTTTGGACACCCATTTACATGTTCACAGACTTGTTTGCACGTCATGATGTTGTCATGTTGAATTTCTTCATGTTGGGTTTGACCATTTTCTAGCCGTTATGGTGACGAAATTTCTTTTGTCTCTTGTTTCTTTTCAGAGATGGAACCATTTGACCGAAATCCGGGGCGGGGCTCAGGCACTTGTCTTCGTATGGAGGAACTTTCCCGATAATGTGCGGGCTCGAGTTGCAGCAACATGCTTCGGCCCCTTCATTACCAGTTTGCCTTCGCTGAAGAACGATCCTGATGTGATTCAGGCTTTGAGGGAGAGGTGGTGGGACACCACTCACACCTTTCATTTGCCGATGGGCGAGGTGACCATGACACCTACTGACTTTACTGCCTTGACCGGCATGCCTTTTTATGGAGTGCCCGTTCCTCATGGTGTGAGGGGGACTGCTCGGACACTTGCTGAGCTGCTGGCTTTGGTTGACTATGAGTTCTTGGTAAAGAAATCCCGAGTGACTTGGGGGAAAATCCGAGCTTACTTTAGCGTCCTTGCGGCTGAGTCTCGGGGTGTTACTGCTGACAGGGTCGAGGCGGTGGCCCGGTGCTTTATTGGGATAGGATATTTTCTTTCTACGCTTCACCATAGTAAACCCAAGTGAAGTGATTCATGGATTTCAAATCACTTAACTGAGACCAACCAAATACATACATTGCCAATTTGCCTTTTTACTATCAATTTGTCTTTGTCAGCTTCAGTTGCATTGAACTATCTCATAGTACCTAGGGTCATGGGACTGCGGTGGACAAGTTTTAGGAGCCAAGAGAGGTGAGGTGCTGCAAGTGGATTGCCAAAAATAGCACTCTTACCTGCCATGAAAATAGCACAATGTGAGCGAGTAGCAAATGTATTAAGATTCCTTTGTTTATTTGAAAAATGAAAGAGTATCCCCTCTTACACCCATGGGCACGGTTATACAATTTTTATCGCAACTGTCATCAAACAATTACATGGAGGGCTCTGGATAGAGAAAGATTCCTCAAGTATCCGCTGCTTTCTGGTATACCAATCATTGTGGGGGCAGACTTGTATTTTCACTCCCACCTCTCCTTTTGCAACATTTCAAATAACCATCTTCTCATTACCAAATTTCTATTTATAAGCTATTTTTCAAAACCTGAATACAGCAATTTGGCTATGCTTTAAAAATGGATATTTGCCAGAGGATTAAAAGAAGATGATACCACTTTGTACGAAAACAAATTTCAAACTGAAACAAAATACTTTGGCTTTCTTCAGCTCATTAGACATATAACAAAACCCACTTTTGGAGTATGATATCATAGTAAATACTAGATAGCCAGAGGCTAAACTTTATTTAATCAGTATCCAGCGTATTATCAGAACAATGCACATGTAGTGGCCCCAACCTTCAACCACAAATACAATCCAACAAAGTTCTAGTTGACTGAATTAACATAAAAATCTAAACCACATAATTAGATAAAGTCTTGGGAATCAGAATACAAAGTATCAAATCACTATACCTGCACCGAAACTGAGTGCGCTCCCCACTCCCCTTTGTCACACTTAATCGATTTAAAAACATTAGTGATCAAAATTCCATCAGGAAGCACAATGTCTCTTCCTTGATCCTCATGGATTTCAACCAGGCGTGCAGAATCTCCTTATTGGTTTTTGAGGGATCATGCTTAGCGGAAACAACATATGAAAACAAGAACAAAACTCAAGAGCCCCGAATCCATTCATGATGATTAAATTAAATACAAGATTGATTTAGAATACTAACCATTATGCGTTTAAAATTTTGGATCTTCAAATCTTCAAGTCTTACCCTCTATGTGTATCCACACACGCGAACGAATATCTAGAACAATTCTAGATCCAATAGAAACTCTTTCTATGAAAAAGGCTATATGAAGTTATTGGTGTTCTTAAGATTTTAATTCTCAATCTAAACTCAAGAATATGTTTCTTAAATATAAGGAGGCTACCAATAATTACCCATACTGATTAAGGGTTTTAAGAGGGGTATTTATACTTATTAAACCTAAATGGTTTAGGAGAAATAAGTCAAAACCCGTCAAAAGTCGATTTCAAAAAACATGTATCCCGAAACAGGAGGTCCACCGTCTGGTCGGACCTTGGTTGGGTCTGGCAGGGTCATGTGAGGTGTCCGGTCGGACCATAGGCCAAAATCTGATTTTTCCCAAAAATCCAATTTTTATCATTTTTCTGAAATTCCAATTATAGCCTTTTTTTATTGATTCGTTCTTTTGTGTGTGACCCCATAGGATTATATTAAGTTGGCAATGAGATCAAAACCATTTGATATCATAAATCATGAGCGGACTCCAGCAAGCCATCATGATTACCCAATTAATATAACTTAAAAGAAGTTCGTTGATCCTCAGAACATATGATAATCCTTTTGTCACGCGATATCATATTGAACATAAGTCACGGTCCACGTCAACTTATATTAATCAATGCTTTCTCGATCCCGAGTAGATTGATATGAGCAAATGACATTGAACACATCAATTCATTTGAACGTGCCCACGTATTTCATCAATCTCACTCTTCGAGTGGCCTAAGCGCAGATATCTATCTTGAGGGAGAGACAAATTTCATCTTGACTTATCATTCTTCCCTACAAGAATCCGATTATGCCAATTGTTGGTCGGACCTTGGTTGGATGTACTATTTTATTTGACTCGAATTTAGTTTTATTTGAGTTGGATGATATCTTTCAACTTTTATTTGTGTTGTTTTTGTTATAGTTCACAGTGTAATTTTTTGATTTTTTTTTAACAGAAACAGACCAGAAGATGTTGTTGTGAAAGAAAATATGTCTGAGTAAACTCGATACTGCCAGTAGCGAGTTTACCTAAACTCTCTATACACTTTAATTTGTCAAAAAAAAACCCTCTAATGTAGTGGTTTAGGCCAAGTGTTGATTTCCCCTCTCTCTAATTTTTTATATACACTTTCATTTGTCAAAATCTACACCACAAATGCGAAAATTGCAACGAAATAGAGTAATAAATGAAATACATTAATTTCAAGAATCAGCTGCTGCTGAGGCAAGTTGATTTGGGTCAAGTCTTGATTTTCCCTCTTTATTCGTGACTTAGATTTTTTTCCTCCAACTTTCCTGGCAACAATGGCGCTGCAAGGGATGATTAACCTCGATTAAACACGCTACTGATAAAAGTGAGTTTATTATAAAAACTCGTTTGAACTCGATTTTGGCAAAGGCGAGTTCAATAAATAAATAAATTTCTGGCATTTTCAGTAAATTACTTATCCCATTTTATTAATTTAACGAACTCGCTACTACTAAAAGCGAGTTCAGGCAAAAATAATTAAACTCGCCAACATCATAATTGAGTTCTAAAAAACTGGTAATTTTGGCAAATAGTTTGGGAGGGTTGTTAGTTTGGGAATTATTAATTTAAAAAAGAATTATTTGAGAAAAAAATCCAAATTTTATGGTTTTCCGGAATTGAAACTCACTCCACCGCGCTTCTTCTATCTCACGTCTCACGTATTATGGTCATATCTTTCCATTGTAGCAGCTGTAGCAGATCACATTGTTAAGATCTAGGGCTTCTGATCCACATTTTGGCTCACAGATAATCCACGTCTCTCCGCTAAGATGAGTGTAATTTTCCCAATCTTTCAGATTTGAAATTTATAACTGTCGGCGACATATATTTTTGTTTAGCACGAGAATTGACTTTACTTTTTGTGATCCAGGTGTGGGGATTGTTGATTTTGATAGAGTGGCAGTTTGATATTGCCAGGATCAAAATGGTAATCCTATCTCTTTCTTCTTTTCATTTTCATATTTTCACCTACAGTTCCTTAATATTTTTTTTCTTTCATCTGCCAAGGCTTTTTTTTCATGGTATTTTATCAGTTTCTTGATACATTATAATGAGCATGTCATGCAAACAAATAAGAAAACTTCTGGTACTGGGTAATTGACTTGTTTCCTCCCTACTAGAAATAATGATGGCAGTGAGTTCTTCACCCTTGGTGATTCTACACTGTCATACTGTTAGCTTGTTTGTGATCCTTGGAGCTCCTCTTTTGATTATTATTAATGCTCTTGTTTTATTTTCTACAGCACTTGTCTCGAGGCAGTTTGTTGATATGTCTCGCATAAGAATCGAGGGGCTCCTTGCAGCTTTTCCCAAGTTGGTTGGAACCGGAAAGCAACACACTTTTCCCGATTGAGTCCCTTTATTTGCTTCTTGTAACCAACAAACAGAGCAACATTGTTGAAGATTTGGAAACACTGAGGCTGCTTTCTAAAGCTGTATCCTTATAGCTTTAATATATCATTTCATTATTTTTGTTGTAGAAGTAAGTGTTTCCAGTAAATCCTCCAATTTCTTTTGATAATGTACATGTTTTTGATGTTTCTCTGTCTGAACTGAAGAGGTGCACTTTGACTTTAGCTAATGAAGATTTTGTTTTATTAGCCACTGACTTCCTAAATGTTACGCCATCATTAAGCGGCCAGAAATTAAGGTTAAATTAGTTTATATGGTACTGTTATTCTTAAACCACAAATTCAAGACTATTAATGACATTATCAAGACAAGTATGTGTTTAAGAAGGAAACGTACTCTTCAATTGAGACACACCGAAATAGGATATGTATCTCTCCAAATAACATTAAGAAATAGCATTTCCCCCGTCTTTCATGAATGAAAAGGGAATATAAGTGGCAAGTGGTGTCACAATATGTTTTCCTTGTGAGTCCTTCAACAGTTCAACTTATAATACTGGAGTTGCAAAAATTGCCTTGCGTTTGTGTAGATTTTGTTCATAATCTATTGATACAGCATATTGAATGACAAATGTTGATTCCTTAGTTTCATATAGGTGCCTGAGTTTGCAGAATCGCTTGATGAAGAGGGGATTTGCAGGATGGCTTTTGAGCTAATATTTGTGTTTGACGAAGTTATTGTGCTTGGCCACAGGGAAAATGTAACAATTGCACAGGTCGGGCAGTACTGTGAGATGGAGATTCAGGAGGAGAAATTGAACAAGCAGTTAATGCTGAGCAAGATCAATGAAACCAGGGACCTCATGAAGTGCAAAGCTAGTGAGATCGATAAACACAGGGTGGGTTTGAATGTTATCTGTCTACTTTGCTGTCCTTTCCCCACTTCTGTTAATTTCTATATGTTAAGCTTGTAGTAATGAAACTGTGTGTCAATCTCTGTAGCTTGTTGATCACGCCAGAAGGGAGATAGGAGGTTTTATGCCATTGCAGTCTATTAGTTCCGGAAGTGGCTTTAGTAATGATATGGCCATCCCTAACAATGGAAGTGGTTATGGGCTTGGGTTGGGCCCTGATTTTAGCTCCTTTACCAATAAGTCAAAAGGTGAAAGAACTTTAAAAGGGAGGAAAAGTAAAAACAAATGAAATGTTGAAATAAAATTCCATGGCATTCGTACAACCTGGGAGGCCCTATTTATAGTGACATTCTTTCATAGGATATTGTTATCCATTGGCTACATTAATATCAATGGATAAGTATTTGACTTGCCTGATCTTGATACACAAAGACATTCATGAACAGCAACAATGTCACTGTTACATTTCCAAGAAATGAACAATGTCTCATGTAAGGATTTTAAGGCCCAAACACAATTGCTTAATTGATAAAGATGAAAGCACAAAATAACAAAATAGCAAGAATGGAACAAAATTAAAATTGGATGAACACAAGAGATTTTACGTGGTTCACCAACTTGGCTACGTCCACGGGCGACGGAGAATCAATTCACTATAATCAAGAAGAGTACAAGGAGAATCAAGGTGAAAACCTTTCACACAATCTCACAATCTCTCACAATAGTGAATAACCTAGCTTTTCTATCAATCTCTCTCAAGGATTCTATACAAAGTCACACAAATAGGTCTGGAGGCTTGTTTATATTTATACACAAGATATAAACCCAACCCTAGAAGAATAGGAGTCCAAAATCTGTCCAAAATTTGTTTCCTATTTAAATTCGGAAACCCAGTCCCGACACCCTTGTGCGGCCTCCCAAAAACCCTTGTGCGGCCGCCCAAAAACCCTTGTGCGGTCGCCCAAACAAACTTAAACAAATCTGGCCTTGAAGAGTCTTTCCTGTGCGGCCGCCCAAACCACCATGTGCAGTCGCCCAACCCTTCTGAACTGCCTACTTTCTTCTTCCGTTGCAAGACCAATCTAACGAGCCCAAATTGAGAGTCACACTCAACAATTCTCCACCTTGACGATCAATTCCTGAAAAGCTAAGCACCAAGAGAACATCTCTATCTCCGTCGTCCCGCCCCTAAGGGCCTCAATGACTAATAACACCATCTAAGTCCAAGAACTTCTTGAACTTAGCAATCAACTTTGTCAACATGACAACCTTCGTTATAGCCATATTTTCAGTCTCGGTAGTAGACAACTCCGTGACATCCAGCAATCCAGATTTCCAAATAACCGCGGAACCAACAAGACAAAATACATACTCCAATGTAGATTTTCTGTCAACAAGATTACCACCCCAATCTGAATCACCATTCCCAACAGAACCATCACTACTCTTTCTATACACAATGCACACACAAGCATTAACGGAACCCGTGACACATCATCTTTAGACTTGGGACTATCTAAAGAAAATAACCATTTCACCTGGTAAGCATCATTGATATCTATTGCAACCACAAGAATTCTATCGACATTAACAAGATAACTCAATGTGCCATCACTACAAACCATCAAGTAAACACAACAATCATATCCACTCCTAGCATAACCATGGGTAACAATAAAAGTGTCGAACCTTTTATAACATTGTCGAGTTGACTGCTCCAAATCATACAAGGACCTCTCTAACAGGCAAACATGATCCTTACCCTCGACAACAAACCCTTCAGGCCGGCGCATGTAGATCTCCACCTCAAGCACTAGATCTCTCATCGCCACAATGCTCAACAAGTTGTGAATAGATAAGTGTCTAACAACTGGTGAAATAATATCATTGTAGTCTACCCCAAACCTTGGAGTACCATCTTTGAACTTGTAGATCCACTTGTGACTGACTAACACCTTCTTTGGTGGTGATCTAACAAATTCCCATGTCTGACTTTCAATAAGAGATACCATCTCTTTTTTCACAACGACCGACCACATAGCAGATTTATCACATGATATAACTTCATTGAAAGAAATTAATTTATGCATACTTACTGTTTCCGCAGCGGACAATGCATAAGCCACCATCTCCTTTAAACCATATCGAACTCTACAAAAAACAATGGTAGTCTCCACCTACTTGTTGTCTCCTCCTCCTCTTGAACAGGAGCATCAATTGGAGTCGCTTCATCAGACACATCATTAACATCTAAGTCAAGTTCCACCACCTCTTTATCATCTCCGACTAAGGACAACCTTTTTCACGGAGAAGTAGAGCAACATCTCTACATGTCAGGAACTTAGATGCCACCGGATCCCATGACCGAAATCCTTTCACTCCAGTAGTATCGCCCACAAAGGAACATCCTTTGGCCCTTGGTTCCAATTTGTTGTTCACACAAGCATACACGGGACACCCATAAATATACAATCTTGAGTATTCTCCTAGAGAGCCTGACCACATCTCCAACAGAGCCTTCATCCCAATGCCAGAATTTAGAGTACGATTAGCCAAGTGAGCAGTCATCCTAATCGCATCCACACAAAATTCTGTACCTAACAATGATTGTGACAACAAATACCAAGGCTTTTCTATCATTCCATTCAAGCCAATGTGACCCAATGTCATGTCCCATGATTGAGTAACCTCCGCCTCAATCGTTGACCCCGTTGCAATAGACGCATCACTAACAACCGTAGACCCAAGAAGCTTGTACAATGTCCCCACCTTCTTTCCCTTCAATACCACCAAGTCACCTTTAATATCCGATAGCTTTCCATTCGCAATGGATAAACTATACCCAAGGCTATCCAAAGTGCCTAGAGAAATCAGGTTCTTCTTCAGTTCAGGAACATACCTGACATTCTGTAATTTCCGCACTACTCCATCAAACATCTTAACCTTAATAGCCCCAATACCAACAACCTGTAAATACGATCAGTTTTTGGATCCAAGCACCTATAGCCTTTACGAAGTAAATCATATCCCAAGAAAACGCACGGTACAGACTTAGGCATCAATTTATGCTTATTGTAGGGTACAAGATGAGGGAAACATGTACACCCAAATGTTTTTAAAAACCTATAGTCTGGAGTGCGGTTTAATAATTTTTGGTACGGGGATACAAACTTCAACTGACGCATGGGAAGACGATTAATGATAAAAACGGCCGTAGAAAAAGCTTCTAGCCAATATTTTTGAGGAACCAACGATTGTGAAAGAAGGCAAAGACCCATGTCAACTATATGACGATGCTTCCTTTCAACTACCCCATTTTGTTGGGGTGTGTAAGGACAGGTCACTTGATGCCTTATCCCATGTTGTGTCAAAAACTGAGCAAACTGATTATTTATGAACTCCCCTCCCCCATCTGTTTGGATAGTTTTGACTGTATGAATAGCTGAGACCTTGCTTGATAATTGGTTTTCAACTTGTGTTTTGAAATCTTTGAACACGGAGAAAACATCTGACTTGTGCAATAGAGGGTACAACCAAACAAAGCGAGAGAAATCATCGACAATAGATAAATAATAACGAAAACCGGAATTTAAACAACAGGGGACGGACCCCATACATCTAAGTGAAGCATTTGTAAAGTCTTAGTAGAATTGAAAGAATGAGAGACAAAAGGCAAATGACAAGATTTACCCATGGGACATACATGACAAAAGCTATTATCTCGAACAGGACCGCTAACGGGAATCTTATATTTATTTACTAATGACTCAAAAACTCTTTGTGAGGGATGTCCAAGCCGAGCATGCCATAGCTGAGAAGATGCGCGCTCGCCAATAAGAGCGAGCGGATTAATTTTGGATGTCGGCTGGAAAGAAAAGTAGTAAAGGCCGCCTGAACTACGACCGGAAAGAATAGTTTCTTTCGTGTAGTTATCCTTTACACGAAAACCCAGATCATCAATTTCAAAATAACAATTGTTATCTGCGGAAAACCGACGTACCAAGAGAAGATACTTGTGCATTTTTGGAACACAGAGGACATTGTTTAAAACAAAAGACCGATTACCACAAGAGAATTGTGACTGACCAATAGAAGAAATTGGCATAGAAGAACCATTTGCAGTAATCACAGAATCCATTCCTAAATACGGTGAGCGGGTAGTTAAAACCTCAGAAGATGGAGTCATATGATTAGTAGCACCCGAGTCCAAGATGAATGATACAGGAGCATTTGGTGGGGTGTTATATGCTGAATATGCAAAATTTTCTATATTTGAGCAAGAAGGGGCTGTATGGCCAACTCTATTTCAATATTGGCATACAATAAAGAAGGAACTTGGTGGAACATATAGACTCTTTGGGTAATGACACATATATGGCTGAATATTAAAAAATACTGGAAGTGTACTGTTATTTTGGGTCATTATTTTTGTTGTTTTGGACGATGCAGAGATTGTGGTTTAGAATAGGGAAAGTAGCAAAGGTATTTCGAGCAAGGTCCGGTCGACCGGCTCTTGATACCATGTTAAAAGGGAGGAAAAGTAAAAACAAATGAAATGTTGAAATAAAATTCCATGGCATTCGTACAACCTGGGAGGCCCTATTTATAGTGACATTCTTTCATAGGATATTGTTATCCATTGGCTACATTAATATATATGGATAAGTATTTGACTTGCCTAATCTTGATACACAAAGACATTCATGAACAGCAACAATGTGACTATTACATTTCCAAGAAATGAACAATGTCTCAGATATGTAACAGGCTGGAATTTTTTTTTATTTTATGCTCTATCAAAAGGTTGGTGCGCCTCTTTATTTTAAGGATATTTTCTATTACTTTTTATTCTGGTTTTTGCCGTGTTTCTAAGTCAACACTGGATGTACTTGTTGATTGAATACCAACCATGGAGATGCTTTGACTTTTTGTATGTAAATTATCAGGTCATGCGCCTGCATCCGCTACTGCTCCACCAAAAGGTGTTGGTATGAAGCTAGGTAAATCACAAAAGACGTGGAATCTTTAAAGGCTAAAGGTGAAATAATTGTAGAGGATGTACGTCCAACTACTGGTCCATCAAAAGCAACTACTGTCACATTGACGGCTGAAGAGAAGCTCAATGTAACACTAAAGAGAGATGGGGGTGTCAGCAGCTTTGATGTACAAGGCACCTTGTCTCTTCAAATTCTTAACCAGGATGATGGCCTTATCCAAGTTCAGGTTCTCCATCTTTGTCCCTTTCTTTCTGGTTTTAAGTCCTGTTCCGTTTTGTGGGTATGCCTACAGCTTTCGTGGGATTGTGTGATCAAGTTTCATAAAAGAATAAATTCAAGCAGTGGCTTGTATTTTGATAATACTTAATAGGTGGGGATTAAACTTTCAGCTCTTTTATTTAGTACTCCCTACCTCCAAAACTTAAAGAGGTGTGGTTTTACCAAACATGGAAATTAAGGAAAATGGACTAACAATGGATTAACTGTAATAACCGGCCACTTTGGGCCAATTATTTTATTTTTGGTTAAACTTTTATTTATTAGGTTGGGCTTAATTAATTTTATTAAGAGTATGATTTTATTTATTTTTTTTTATTTTTTTATTTTTTTGGCGAAAGGAGACGGTACTCCCTAGGTTTTATTAATATGAAACAAAATAATTACAAACGAGGTGGGGGACTTGACGGCCTTAACCACCTGATAATAAATACTAGGGGAAGAGGCCTTACACAACCTGTAAGGTCCTCTACAATAAAGGGAAGGGTGACTACTAAATAAAGAGAGCAGCCTATACAAATATCTAGCCATAAACTAAGATAAACAATTAGAGTCTAATATAAGGAATGAATGCTCTATCCAGTCTATAAGAGCCACGGCAGTCATGAGGGAGGTCCTTTGATGAGTAGAAAACAGAATTGGATCTAGTAGAGGATGCAACATTAGCTAATCCATCGGCCACCCGATTTCCTTCACGAAGAATGTGAGTAACACGAACACGAATCTGCATCATAATCCTTTTTATTTGTTGAACTTCATACCAAATTGACCAAGGAATATGATAATCCAAGATCAAAATCTTCAAAAGAATCTCCGAATCAACTTCAAGCCAAAGCGAGGATATACCAAAAGAAACAGCAAAGTTTAAACCATCCAAAACAGCTTTTGCTTCCGCAACCATATTTGTACCAACTCCATAAAAATTTGAAAAAGCAAAAAGCATGTTTCCATGAGAATTTCGAAAAATACCCCCACCCGAAATCAGACCAGGATTACCTTTCGCAGCCCCATCTGTATTAAGTTTAAAAAGCTCAAGGGACGGAGATTTCCAAGAAACAAATCTCATCGGCCGAGAGGAAGAAGAGCTGTGGTTTATGGAAAAGTACCTGAGGATATCAGTATCACTATGATAAAACTTGAAATTAATCTGGAAAGCCTTGAACACGAGAGAAACCTGATCCTTAATAGCCCCAATGATGGACTCGGCATTCATAGCAATATTCTCAAATCTAGCTTTATTTCGACTTTTCCAAATCTCCCAAACAATAAAACAAGGCATAATCCGACAAAGCCACTTTATACCCGGGCTAAAACCTCTAGATTTGCCAAACCACCAGCTAGAAAGGATAGACCGAATGCTATAAGGAATAATTGGGACCCCCAACATATTAGCAAATGCAGCCCAAACTTTACATGCAATGCTGCTATGAACAAATAAATGATCCGCATCTTCAAGGGATTTAGACATACAACAATCACATCCTGAAGCTAAATAGATACCTTTGCGTTGAATAGCAACATCATTAGGAATACCGTTATGCAATAGTCTCCATATGAACACCGAGATTTTAAGAGGGACATGCTTATGCCAGCAATACTCAAAAACAAAGTCATGCGTACCAGCATCCTTACAAAGACGCCAAGCAGAAGAAATAGTAAACTGACCTCTACTAGATGGGAGCCAATATAGTTGATCCGGAACATTGGAGATGGAGATAGTATGATTTTGAATAGATTGCAAAAGCTGCGGACCATAAACATCAAGAATGTAATCAACTCGAGGGCTTCCATCTTCAAATAAAGACGAAACCTCAATGTGATTCCTAGGAAGTAGAAGCCGAGACCCATCTAGCCAATTTTCATGGACTGAAATATCCCCTTGCCCAATTCTCCAGCCAATATTTGCTTCAACAATATCTTTTACTTGTAACATACGGCACCAAATATGAGAAGAGAAAGAGGGTTGCGAAGCATCAATAGGATGTGTACCAAAGCAATACTTGGCAAGCATAAAATCTGCCCATAAAGAGTTATGACCTTGAAGCCGCCACCAAAGTTTCATAGCGAAAGCTTTGGCAATATCTTCAAACTTCCTCAAGCCTAAACCCCCTTCACAAGTAGGCTGAAACATAAGAGATCTACGAACCCAATGGCATTTTTTATTCCCATCTTCATCACTCCAAAAGAAATTGGCAATAATACGATACATTGCAGCAATAACACCTTTTGGGGGATCCAGGAGAGAGATATAGTATAAAGGAATTGCTTGAAGACATGACTGAATAAGAGAAAGCTTGGCACCTAAAGATAAAATTTTACCTTTCCATGAAGCCAATCTAGCCTCCATCTTAGCAAGGACCGAATCAAAGAGAGAAATTTTCTTCCGTCCCACATATAAAGGGCAGCCAAGATAAGTGATTGGGAGAGTCTTTTTGACAAAGCCCGTCGCACCAGTGATAATTGCATCTCTATTTTCATCTTCCACACCCAAAATATAGCAAGACTTAGCTATGCTAACCAATTGCCCAGAAAAAGATTGATACCATTGTAAACATCTCATATGAGCTTCCATAGAATCTTTTGACCCATTGCAAAAAATAATGATATCATCGGCATAGGCTAAATGGGAAATCATTGGAGTATTGATGTGAGCCCGATATCTATATCGAGGAAAATCAGAATGAAGCACATTAAGGCCTCTGCTAAGCACCTCGGCTACCATTATAAAAAGGGTAGGGGAGATTGGGTCACCTTGACGAAGCCCTCGAGAGGAAGGAAAAAAACCACACGATTCTCCATTGACAAGCACAGAAAACCAACAAGATGAAATACAACGGAATATTAAATCATTCCAGACTTCAGAAAAACCAAACTTTCGCATGACTTTAATCAGAGCAATCCAAGATATTCTATCATAAGCCTTTGCCATATCTAGCTTTAAACAAACATTAGATCCTCTCACCTTTTTCTTTATAGATTGGACAAGCTCCTGCCCAAGAAGAACATTCTCATGAATTAAACGTCCTTGGACAAAACCACTTTGTTGCGGTGAGATAATTCTAGGCAAGAGAGAAGCAAGCCTACAAGTAAGAAGCTTTGTAATAACTTTATTAGATAAATTACAAAGGCTAATAGGCCTTAACTCATTGAATCTCGTAGGAACACTCACTTTAGGAAGCATAACAATAAGAGTGGCTGTCCAACTCCGAGGAAGAGAAAATCCTGAAAAGAATTCCGTGATAGCCCTATAAAAATCAGATTTAATGATGTCCCAATACTCCTTATAGAAAAAACCATTAAACCCGTCTGGACCCGCTGCACTTTGACTATTCATCAACCAAACCGTATCCTTAATCTCCTCCATAGACAGAACAGCCGTGAGTCTGTCATTATCAACATCATTGACAAGGCGTGGAATGACATCCAGAATATCATCATGAGGGTTATCAAGGGGGCTTTGAAGTTGATTCGAAAAAAAATCAACAGCAGCATGTTGAATATCCTCTTTCTTGGAAATCCAATTACCTTCACTATTCTGAATACGATGAATGAATAATTTTTGTCTCTTCTTTCTAACATAAGAGTGAAAAAATTTCGAATTCCTATCTCCATCTTTTATCCAAGAAATATTAGCCTTTTGACGCCAAAAATCTTCTTCAATCTTAAGCTTAGCAAGAAGTCGAGCTTGAGCCAAACTGAGATCAGATTTGGTTGTATCATTAGGGTCATTTTGAAGGTTTAGTTCACATCGACTCACCTCATCTTCAGCATCTTTAACTTGTTGATCAACCCTACCAAAAACTTCTTTGTTCCATTTCGAAATATCCTTTCTCAATCTAGCAAGCTTTTTAGCAAAACGAACAAGCGGTCTCCCATCCATATACGAGTTCCAAGAGTTTTCAACCACAGAAAGGAAAGAATGATGTTTAGTCCAAATATTAAGGAACCTGAAACTCCCATGAATAATATCACCATGCACTTTAACTTGAACCACAAGTGGAGCATGATCGGAACAAGTACGATTAATATGAGAAACCGTAGTAGCATGAAATTTATCCAACCACGCTGCATTATAGAAGGCTCTATCTAGTCTCTGAAAGATAGAAGGCTTCCCTTTAGGTTTGTTAACCCAAGTGCATATATTACCAATATAACCAGCATCGATAAGCCCAGAAAATTGAACCATATCCGAGAATTCAGCAACAACTTTTCTCTTAATAGGTCTACCACCCAACTTTTCAGATTGATCAAGGACACAATTAAAGTCACCAATAACAAACCAAGGATCTCCGCTAGAACTCAAATCCATAATTTCATCCCAAAGCTCTCTACGAATATATCTATCACAACTAGCATACGCCACCGTAATGTTAATTGTATACGCCCAATGATGATGAGAAATCTGAAGAGTAATTGCTTGGGTCGAGTCACGAATAACCCTACAATCAAAACCATGTTTCCAAAACAACCAGATTTTTCCATTAACATTAGCTACACAACCATCACAACCAAACTTCCTTTTGAATTTGGAAATCTGGTTATGAGGAAGCATAGGCTCCGAAATAGCAAGAAAAGACGTCCCATGCAAACGGAATAACCTTTTAGCACGACGACAAGAAGCCTTATTACCAATACCCCTAATATTCCAATATATCAACGATACCATTGGGAAACAAAAAGGAAGAAGAAAGGAGGACTCACCAAGGATGAGATTAAGAAGGAGGAGAAGCAGATTTGCTTCGGTTCTTTCTAGGCTTCACCATAGTAAAGCCATCCGCATCAACAGTATGAGATAGTGGATTGTTAAAAGGGGTAGAACCCGCCAACTCAGTAACAAAAGTTGTAGAAGGAGCTCTAGGAGACAAGTTTAATCCCGACACCAAATCTGCATGGGGGCTAGTTTCATTCTCAGATGCCGGCACCATGTTAGCATTAATTTGTTCATGTTGGTTCCTATGATCAGCAACTCTTTGTTGGACAGCTGCAATTTCATCCACAGCGACGTTATCCTTCGGACCCAATTCCTTATTAATAACCTCAGAACAAGCTTTTTGAAGAGCTTTATTAACAGCTTCAGGGAGAGCATTGCCTCGCTTGGCTAAGGTAGGGAAGATAACTCCAGATTTAGAATTAGTTCCAACCATAATACCCCCAACCTCGGCTGTGTGCAAACCACTAGAAGAACTAATATCAACCACTTCAACATCCGAAGCGATACCATTAACTTTAGCACCACTTGAGGTACCATGTACTTTAGGATCAGTACTCGATAAAACCTTAGGATCCTCCTTAGATTGATCAACCAAAACTTCCTTCCCCTCATCCTTAGTGGCTGCAATTTTTTTTGCCACAAAAACCAATTCAGATTTGCCTTTATTCACCATTGGTTTAGGAATGGCCACATTAGGGTTTTCCTTTCTACACGAAGATATATCATGCCCAAAAACATAACAATGCTTACAGTATTTTGGCAAATTATCATATTCCACCTTTTGAAAGAAACTAGGGCAAGCATCCCCACAATCTATAAAGATCTCATGTGGAAGCTTCTTCATTACATCAATTTGAATAAGAACCTTAGCAATGCTAGGCCTAGAAAACTCAGATGTAGCTTTATCAAGAGAGCGAGGGGTACCAATGTTAGATGCTACTGCAAATAAGAACCGTTTGTTCATCAAGTGCACCGGCAAACTTGGAAAGCCAACCCACACCGGGACAATGGGAGACTCTAATTCAGGTCTCCATGCTGGGGACCATGCCAAGGTTCTCATTGGAAAACGAGTAACATACATCTTTCATAAAGAGGCGTTGATAATCCTCTTCATTAGAAAGTTGAATTAGAAGATGACGATTATCCAAATGTCCAAGTTTATAATTTCCCTTAAGCTGAAATTTGGCAAAAGCAATCCTAGCATCCTCCATAGAAGGTCTCCCATGCGTAAATTTACCAACAAGAGTAAATTGAAATGGCTTAGCAAAGACATCAATTAAAGCTTTTGAGAGCTTTACCGATGGAATACCTTTATAAGTTCCAGTAGAGATAGCTGGATCTGACACATTATTTGCGGTGGTCATAATGCCATTATGGGAGGGATTGGTCGGTTGAGAGAAGAGATCAGCAAAGGATTTGGAAGTAGTTTTCATTAGCTGCAATTGCGAGGGGGATGAGTTCGATTGCGGCAAGGAATCCCTTTGCGGCAATGAGTTAGATGACGGCGCTGGATTAGGGTTTGCATGAAAGGTTTGATGCGCCGCGTCAGAATTAGGGTTAGGGGACGAGCAAGGATATTGAGAAGGCGGAGAGTAGTATGGGTTCCTATTGCTGGAATTCAAAGATTGGAGGAAAGAAGCCGGGGCAGCCATGGCTGCCGGTAAGAAGAACCCTAGGGAAACCCTAGAGAGAGCTCGCCTAGAGAGATAAAGCTAGAGAGAGAAAAGATCTTTTTAGTGCATTTTTTGTTTTAAACATTCAGTTTAAACATGCATATCTGATTTTCAAAATCACATCATTTTATATGCATCTGAATGAATTTCTCTTCTATCTATTCCTCTTTTTTATTTCTTTTGATAGATAAGAAATCTATGATCTAGCATAGTGTGTGCATTGACTTGGGACATGCAATTTCATGAAATTTATTTCGGACATGTTTTTACCAAGTACAATGTTTTGCTATTATCATAGTGTGGTAATGACATCAATCAAATAGGGGGATATTGTTAGGATTCATTGTTAGTACACCCACCTTAATTTGATTGATCCATGCCACATGTCTTTTTATGGACTTTAGGACCGCATGTAATGAAGTTTTACTTCAATTTTTAGATAAGTCCATTTCTAGATTTTTGTTTGTCTAGGCTGAGTATTGTTCGGTTTTACTCCTCGCGGTTTAGTGTCTCAAGCCGTCATCTTTGAGCCGCCAGCATGGAACCCTAAGTCCCTCATCAAACCGCAGTATGTGGCTTTGATGAAACCGCACATCAAGTTCATCCTTCAAACCGCTCCTATGCCTGGTGGAACCGCAGTGCAGTTATTGAAGAATTAAAGAGATGTCATTTATTCCTTAGACAAATATTCTCTTTTCAACCGTAAAGGAATATTTTATGTCATGTCAAAATAACTTTAAGTTAACTTGGAGTTACTGCAAGGAATGTCGGTCTTGTCCAAGCAACTTGAATTGTTTACCGTTAGTCCTTTCTGCAACAAAGGACGGATGTCAGGTAGTGGTGCTACAACTACCTAGGACTATAAGACAAAACAAAGGACGACAATGACAGCTCAACCAATGAGAATTCAACAGCACTGTACCTTTCAGATTTGATTCAAATCTTTACCCAACGGTCACAAGGGTGCATTGCCTATAAATAACCTTCATTCCTCAACAATGAAGGTTGCTGAGCTTCAAGAGATTCATTCCCAAGTGTTCAAGTTTTCTTTGAAGATTCAAACCCATATATTCATATCTTCAAACCATCTCCTTAGCAAACCCAGATTTCTTCATCAAAACTTCAAGCCTAACAACCTTTCATACTCAGCCTTTACACCGAAAGATTTCCATTTGCTCAACCATCATTTAGATACTTAGAGCATTTGATTTCTTTCCACACACACACACCCGATTTATATGATCACATAGATTATATACTTCGAAAACACCGGTTGTTATTATAGCTTAGGTTAGACTTATTGTTTAGAGTTTAGATTCATCTTGTAAAACCTCCTCTAAATTAATACAAGTCTCAGCTATTAGAAAATCCTAGACTAACCATCTAGGTAGAGGACGTAGTTCATTTAAGAACGAACCTCTTCAATTTGTGTGTTTGATCTTTATTTTCTGTCTTGTTATTTATCTTTCTTGTTTGTGGTCTTTAACTTGTCTCCATATACGAAATGACTTGAAAGATGAATTGTGTTTTTCTTTGAACTTTAAGTTTAACTATTCAGTTGCATCATAGTGTTTTCTCAACCTGAGTCAAACTGCCCAAACTCTTTAACTATCCTATTTGGCCAAACCGCAAACTCCGCTGTGCATTTTATCAGTTCGGTTCTTGTGCTTTGAACCGCAGTTGGCCAAACTGATAAGTACTCGGTTGATTTTAAGGGTATTTTGGAAAAAGTTTTGGACCGCTATTCACCCCCCTCTAGCGGTTCTATACCCTTGTTGCCCTCTGGGACCAACAACTAGCATAAAGGCTAAATGATCATGGGATAATCATGTTAGATTTATGGGTACTTGTTTAGAACAAGGTACTGGACATGACCCGCAGTATAAGATTTATGTCATGGTCAATGTAATATATAGATCTTATATTAGTTGTGTCATTTGAATCCTTAGACATGAAGTTATTATAGTCTTCCACTTGATGAAGATTATGTTTGACATATTCAAACGTTACCTTTAACCAGGTAGCTATAAAGGGTATGATTGGCATAATCGGATTCACGTAGGGAAGAATAATAAGCTAAATGGATTTGTCCCTGTTTGGAGAGATGTCATGCTTGGGCCCCTCGAAGGAATGATGTTGATGAAATGTTTGGCCAAACTCAAATGGATTGATTGGATCAATGTCATTTGGATTATCAACACATTCGGGATCGAGAAAAGTATTGAACAAAACAAGTTGACTTGTTGACCATGATTTGTGTTCAACGACATCATGGATAAAGGGATTGTGACATGTTCTAAAAGGAATGCGAACTTGTATCTAGTTACACTATTTGGGTAGGTATGACGGTTTGCTAGAACCTAATCATATCTTATGAGTTCATGTTTGAACCCATTGCCAACTTAGTATAATCCTAGAGGGTCACACACAATAGAACGAATATTAAAAGGACTTAATTGGAATTTAGCAGATTTTGGTCTGCACGGCCGCGCAGATTAAAGGGCTCGGCCGAGCACTTTAAAAGGAGCGGCCGAGCAGTGCATTGTCGAATGCTATAACCGGAGTGCACGGGCGCATATTGAAGGACTCGGCCGAGCACTTTAAAAGGAGCGGCCGAGCAACCGCTGGAAGGCTGATTTGGAAAGTTTCGAACTATGACGGGATTTAGACTCAAAGACCTTAAGGGTTAAGGACTTGTGAGTATAAATAGATGTTCAAACACCCCAAATCAGACCTAGTGATTATGTTATGTTTGTGAGTGCCTCTAAGGGTTTGAGAGGGTTTATTTCTTGTTCTAAGATATCCCTAGATTGAAGAACAAGAATATTGTTGGGTTTCCAAGTAACATGCGCAGCGGAATATAGCAATTAAAATTTTAAGAAACCCAAAGCCATGGATCCGCTCATATGATTAAATCAAATACAACATAATGAATAAAGGAAAAACTAACCCTTGATGACTATCGAAGTTTTTCTTTGGTCTTGGTGGAGAAACTTGAAGCTTTATCACGGACAAAATCACGAACTTTGTAGATGATAAAATTCACCCTCTAGTGGTGTCCACACTTCGAACGAATATCAAGAGGCTCCTTGATCTTGGTTGCTAGACTAATAATTATGAAACACACTTTCACAATTTAATAAAGAACTATATGGAATTTATTTGTGAATTATTTTGTTCCTCAATCAAGGATATCTTAGAACAAAATAAAATCTCTCTCAAACTCTTTGAGACTCACAAAAGCACTAGTAAATATGGTCTGGCCGAATTGGGGTTTTCATACATAATTAAGATCTATTCCAAATAGGTAACTTGTGCCAAAAACCTTTCCTAATTGAATTAGGAATTATTCTGCCGCCTAGACCAAGCGCCCGCCTGGTGCATACCGAGCGCCCGCTCATTTGACCAGAAGCCCAGACCTTTTCAGAATTCATTCAAGCGCCCGCCTGGTCTAACCCAAGCGCCCGCTTGGTTGACCAGGAAGCCCAGAATTATTCCAGAAATTCCTTTGAGGTCCTTCGACCCTAAATTCCAATATAGTCCTCTCATTTAAGATTCGTTCTATTGTGTGTGACCCTCTAGGATTATACTAAGTTGGCAATGGGCTCAAACATGATCCCATAAGATATGATTAGGTTCTAGCAAACCGTCATACCTACCCAAATAGTATAACTAGATACAAGTTCGCATTCCTTTAGAATATGTCACAATCCCTTTGTCCACGATGTCATTGAACACAAGTCATGGTCAAACAGTCAACTTGTCTTGTTCAATACTTTCTCGATTCCGAATATGTTGATAATTCAAATGCTATTAATCCAATCAATCCATTTGAGTCCGGCCGAACATTTCATCAACATCATTCCTTCGAGGGGCCCAAGCTTGACATTTCTCCGTGGAGGGACAAATCCATTTAGCTTATTATTCTTCACAACGGGAATCCGATTATGCCAATCATACCCTTTATAACTACCGTGTTAAGGTAGCGTTTGAATACGTCAAACACAATGTTCATCAAGTGGAAGACTATAATAACTTCATGTCTAAGGATTCGAATGACATAACTAATATGAGATATATGTACGACATAGACCATGACATAAATCTCATACAGCGGGTCATGTCCAGTACCTTGTTCCAAACAAGTACCCATAAATCTAACATGATCATCCCATGATCATTTAGCCTTTATACTAGTGCTTTACATGTACTAGGGATGGGGATTATTATAAGTAAACATGAACAACAATAATAATCAAAACATCTCTTTATTGATATGAAATAAATGATAACAATTACAACGTTTATTAAACGTGCCAAGGGCACCACTACCAACAATCTCCCACTTGCCCTAGGCCCAATCTCCCATGTATCTAATACCCATAGACTTAGACCATCATGTTTAGCTTGTGGAAGTCCCTTTGTTAGCGGGTCCGCAACATTGTCATCAGTAGGTACTCTGCATATATTTACGTCTCCCCTATCAACGATCTCTCGAATGATATGAAAACGCCTAAGTATGTGTTTGGATTTCTGATGTGCTCTTGGTTCCTTTGCTTGAGCAATAGCACTATTATTATCGCAATAAAGGTCTATTGGATTAGCAATACTAGGAACCACTTCAAGTTCAGTGATGAACTTCTTAATCCAAACAGCTTCCTTTGCAGCATTCGATGCAGCAATATACTCAGCTTCTGTTGTAGAATCAACGGTTGTACTTTGCTTGGAACTCTTCCAGCTTACAGCTCCACCATTTAACATAAACACAAAACCCGATTGCGATCGGCTATCATCTTTGTCGGTTTGGAAGCTTGCATCCATGTAAGCATTTACAACGAGATCATCTTCCATTCCTCCATAGACCAAAAACGAGTCTTTAGTTCTTCTCAAGTACTTAAGAATCGCTTTTACGGCTATCCAGTGATTTTCGCCAGGGTCGGATTGGTATCTACTTGTCATGCTCAAAGCATAAGATACATCCGGCCTAGTACAAATCATGGCATACATGATGGACCCAATTGCCGAAGCATATGGAACATCATTCATTTTCTCACGCTCATCGTTTGTCTTAGGACATTGAGTCTTGCTTAGAGAAACTCCATGTAACACGGGCAAGGTGCCTCTCTTAGAATTTTCCATACGGAATCTTCTAATGACCTTGTCAATGTATGTACTTTGGCTCAAACCAAGTAGCCTCCTTAATCTATCTCTATAGATCTTAATGCCAAGTATATATGCGGCTTCACCCATATCTTTCATTGCGAAGCATTTTCCTAACCAAGTCTTTACGGACTGAAGTGTAGGAACATCGTTTCCAATGAGTAATATGTCTTCCACGTATAAAACAAGGAAAAGCACTATGCTCCCACTAATCTTCTTGTATACACAAGGCTCATCTTCGTTCTTGATGAAACCAAACTCTTTGACCGATTCATCAAAACGGAGATTCCAACTCCTAGAAGCTTGCTTCAATCCATAGATGGATCTCTGCAATTTGCATACTTTAGAATTCTGTTCAAAACTTTCTGGTTTTGTCATATACACATCCTCTTGAAGTTTTCCATTTAGGAAAGCGGTTTTGACATCCATTTGCCATATTTCATAGTCATGATATGCGGCAATAGCAAGCAGAATTCTTATAGACTTGATCATTGCTAAGGGTGAAAAGGTTTCATCATAGTCAATACCATGAACTTGCCTATAACCTTTTGCTACAAGTCTAGCTTTGTAAGTATGCACCTTCCCATCCATGTCAGTCTTCTTCTTGAAGACCCATTTGCATCCTATGGTTTTTACACCTTCGGGCGCATCAATCAAATTCCAAACTTGATTGTCTTTCATGGATTGCAATTCGGATTCCATGGCTCCAAGCCACTTGTCCGAATCAGGAGAAGACATTGCCTCTTAGTAGGTTGACGGTTCATCATTCTCAATGATTTCTACCTCATTACTATCCGTTACGAGAAATCCATATCTCTCGGGCTCGGATCGCAACCTACTAGATCTGCGAGTTGCTTGTGTATTTTGAACAGGTTCCACAACTCCTTGTGGTTCTTGTTCTTGTTCCACTATTGGTTCAATGTTATTTTCTGGGTCTCGAATTTCTTCAAGATTTATTTTACTCCCACTGATTTCTTTGGAGAGAAACTCTTTCTCTAGAAAGACACCAGTTCGGGCAACAAACACTTTGTTGTCCTCACGGTTGTAAAAGTAATATCCTCTAGTTTCCTTTGGATATCCCACGAAAATACATTTGTCAGATTTGTGTGCAAGTTTGTCAGAGACAAGTCTTTTGACAAAAACTTCACCACCCCAAATCTTCATGAAAGATAAACAAGTTTTCTTTCCGCTCCACATCTCATATGGAGTCTTTTGAACCGATTTAGTTGGAGCACGATTTAGTATGAAAGCAGTGGTTTCCAGAGCGTAACCCCAAAAGGATATTGGAAGATCAGCTTGACTCATCATTGATCGAACCATGTCTAACAAAGTTCGATTTATCCGCCCTAGTGTTTCCCCGTGGGGAGCACCGGTTTTGTTCGTGCGGAAGAAAGATGGTTCGTTGAGATTGTGCATCGATTACCGAAAGTTGAATCAGGTTACGGTGAAGAACAAGTATCCTCTACCGCACATCGATGATTTATTTGATCAGCTTCAAGGGTCCGTTGTGTTTTCCAAGCTTGATTTGAGGAGTGGGTACCATCAGTTGAAGGTTCGATTGGAGGATATTCCGAAGACTGCTTTTCGCACTCGGTATGGTCATTACGAGTTCTTGGTTATGCCGTTTGGGTTGACGAACGCACCAGCCGTGTTTATGGATTTGATGAACCGAGTTTTCCATCCTTATCTTGATTCGTTCGTGGTGGTTTTTATAGACGACATTCTTGTTTATTCAAAATCTCGAGAGGAGCACGAGCAACACTTGAGGACAGTTTTATCCGTTCTTGCGAGGGAGAAATTATTTGCGAAGTTCAGTAAATGCGAATTTTGGCTCGAGAAGGTGTCATTTCTGGGCCATGTGATTTCAAAAGACGGGATTTCGGTGGATCCTTCAAAGATTGAGGCTATAGTGGATTGGAAGAGACCCGAATCAGTGACAGAGATTAGAAGCTTTCTTGGTTTAGCCGGTTATTACCGAAGATTTATTGAGGGGTTTTCGAGGATTGCTACTCCGATGACTCAGTTGACCCGGAAGAATGTTCCGTTTGTGTGGACCGAGAAATGTGACAAGAGTTTCGAGGAATTGAAGAAGAGGTTGACTACTGCACCGATCTTGACTTTGCCTAATGGGAGCGATGGTCTAGTGATTTACAGTGATGCTTCGAAAGAGGGTTTGGGTTGTGTGTTGATGCAGAATGGGAAAGTAATTGCGTATGCTTCGAGGAAGTTGACCCCTAGTGAGCAGAATTACCCGACTCATGATATGGAGTTAGCGGCTATTGTATTTGCGTTGGACAAATGGAAGCACTATCTTTATGGGGCGAAGTTTGAATTTTTTACCGATCATAAAAGTCTGAAGTACCTTTTCTCCCAAAAAGAGTTGAATAATAGACAGCGCCGATGGATGGAATTGTTGAAAGATTATGATTGTACGATTTCTTATAACCCGGGAAAAGCGAATGTGGTAGCCGATGCGATTAGTAGGAAATCTTATGTGGCTTCGATGATGGTCCGTGAATGGAAAATGCTTGAGGATGTTCGAGATTGGTCTCCTCGTGAATCGAGACATGGGGCTATTTTTGCGAATATTAGGGTATCTCCGACCCTAGTTCGGAGGATAAAGGAAGCTCAGAAAGAGGATCCCGAGTTGGTGAAGGTATTGGGTAAATTGAAGGAAAAGAACTTCGAGGATTTTTCTTTGAGTTCGAGTGGAGTGTTGACTTTCCGTGGTCGTTTGTGTGTTCCGGATGTTGATGGAATTAAACAGAGAGTTCTTGATGAGGGTCACAAATCGAGATATACTATTCATCCGGGTAGTACAAAGATGTATCAGGATTTGAAGCAACAATTTTGGTGGATTAATATGAAAAGGGAAATAGCAGAGTATGTCTCGAAGTGTTTAACTTGTCAACAGGTCAAAGCCGAGCATCTGAGACCCGCGGGATTACTTCAGCCGTTAGAGATTCCCGAGTGGAAATGGGAGCATGTGACTATGGATTTCGTTACGGGACTGCCTCGTACCCATAGGAAGTATGACAGTGTTTGGGTAATAGTGGATAGATTGACCAAGAGTGCCCATTTCTTGCCCATTGACATCAGATATTCGATGGAGAAGCTTGCTACCCTTTATATCGACGAGATTGTGAGATTGCATGGGGTTCCGGTTAGCATTGTGTCAGATCGAGATCCGAGGTTTACTTCTAGATTCTGGAAGGCGTTTCAGGAAGCTTTGGGTACAGATTTGCGATTCAGTACAGCTTTTCATCCTCAGACCGACGGTCAATCCGAGAGGACTATTCAGATTTTGGAGGATATGTTGCGAGCTTGTGCGATAGACTTTTCTGATTCTTGGGATTCGCACCTACCGTTAGTGGAATTCTCTTACAACAACAGTTATCAGGCTAGTATCGAGATGGCACCGTTTGAGGCCTTGTATGGAAGGAAATGTAGATCGCCTATTTGTTGGGATGAGGTCGGTGAAGCGAAAGTTTTGGGTATCGATTTGCTTCGGGATTCAGTTGAAAAGGTTAGAGTTATCCGGGATAGATTGAAGACAGCCCAGAGTCGACATAAGAGCTATGCAGATAACCGAAGGCGAGATCTTAGCTTTCAGACTGGTGATTTGGTGTTCTTAAAAGTGTCTCCGAAGGTGGGTATTCGTAGGTTCGGGAAGAAAGGCAAATTAGCTCCGAGGTTTATAGGTCCGTTTGAGATTTTGGGAAAGGTTGGACTTCTAGCGTATCGTCTCACGTTACCGTCATCTTTGGACCGGTTGCACAACGTGTTCCACGTTTCTATGCTTCGGAAGTACGTTCATGATCCATCTCACGTGTTACCGAGGATACCGGAAGATATTGAGCCCGATATGTCTTATGAGGAACGACCGGTTCGGATCTTAGATGCCAAAGTCCAAGAGTTGAGGAACAAAAGTATTGCGTTGGTTCGAGTTCTTTGGAGGAATCATAACATCGAGGAGTCGACGTGGGAGCTTCGTGATGAGATCGAGAGGAAATTTCCGTGGCTTTTTGTTTAAGGTGAGTCTCGTTAAAATTCGGGTCGAATTTTCTTTAAGGGGGAGTGAATGTCACGACCCGAAATCTAGGCTCCATTTTATTAGTAATTAAATGATTTTTATTTAATTATTTGCTTATTTATTTATTTAAATTATTATTTATTTAAATAATTATGTGTGCAATTTATGTGTTATAATATTTATGCCTAGCATTTTATTCGAGTTAATTGGGCTAGTGTAGAAATTGGGTCTTAGTGGTTAGTGGGGAGTATTGTGTTAGTAGTTGGGGAGGGGGTCTAGTTGTAACTTTTCAAAATGATTTCCCCCTACTCCCCTCACCTCCCTCACCTCCTCCCTCACTCCATCATCTCCCAGCACTCTTTTCTCTCTCTCATCCATGGGTAAGTTTTCTTTCTCTATCTTCTTTCTTCATTTTCTCCATCTTCCTCTCATTATTATTCATTTCTTAAAACGTGAACATCGTTTAGATCGTCGTTAGGATCGCGTAGAGCCCAAAAGAATCGAAATCCATCAACTTTGAGATTTATCAAGTAAGTTACTTTTCCCCCATTTTGATGCTAAATTGTTCATATCATGTTTAGATAATGTTTGATGTGTTATATTTGAAGTTTGGTTGGGTTTTGAATTTATTGGGAATTTATTTTGGGTTTTGATCAAAAATGGTGAAATCTTGAATGTTGGGTTTGATTCTTGATTTTGATTGTTAAATGTTGTTGTTTGAGTCTTTTTAGACTTATTGGTTGTTTTGGTACATTAGTATGTGAGTTGGAAGGTTGGATTTTGGGTTGAATGTGTTTTGGGTTTGAAAATGGAAGAACCCATATTGTTCTTCCCGATTTCTGGAAATTCAGAAGCTTGGGCGGCCGCACAAAATTTCCTGGGCGACCGCGCATCTTTCTGAAAGCTTTTGTTCTTGTTTTGAGGCTTTTTGGGCGACCGCACATCCCACTTTGGGCGGCCGCACAGAACCCCTGAAAATTTACATTTGTTAAAATTGTGTGAATGAAGGATGCGTTTTGGTCTAAGTCTTGGGTGTCCTTCTAGTCGACCCTAGTAAACATTGTAGTACACTTTAGATATAGAATTGGGTCCATTGTGATCAAGTTTTCGTTTGAAATTCATTAATTGTTAATTGGGATTTTGGAGCACTTTTATGGTGTATTGTTGGTTCATTTCATCTTCTTGGTGATTATTTGGTATGATTCCCTACTTTGGAATCCTTGTTGTTTATCGTGCTAGTATTTTATTACTTAGCAGTTATTTGAAAGTCCAGCTGGTAATTGTGGTTGTGTCGGGCGATGTGAGATATTGTGATGGTACCGGCCAAGTCCATTATGGTGTCGACCATTGTTTTGCCCTTATTTTCCTCTTCCAGATAGGCCTTGGTTGAGACGTTTGGAGCATGACTTTGTGGCATGGCTCCCGCCCTTTGTGGCACATTACTTTGTTATTGGTTCCGGTACCGGGGTTTTCTCTTCGGCTTTTATGCTATTATGAAGATGCTGATTTGTTGATTATTGAAGCTGCGCAGAGATCCTTTATTTGGATGTTCCGGTTGGGAAAACCTTGGCTATATCCTTTGTTATGTGTTTATTTCCGCTGCTATCTGTTATGTGATAAATGCTATGTGCTATGTGATATTTATTATTGCTTATTGTATATTGCATCATAGCATGTCATGTAGTTGCATTAGTAACTTATTGAGATTTATCTCACCCCCTTTTCTTTTATCTTTGTTTTTCCTTAACCCCCCCCCCCAGGTGCTAAGGATTAGTCTCGCTGATCACGAGAAAGAGGACGTCGAGTGTGGATCCATTCTTTTGGGGAAAGTTGATATAGGTTGGTTTACATTATGTAAATGTGTAACCATTTTGGGGTAGTTGTACCAAACAATGACGTCACTAAGAACTGTATAATTGTATTTTGTTGGGCATAAACTTGTGGAAGTTTATGATAGTTGTAATTGATTTTTATCGAACTTGGTTTTGTAAAACTTTGGATCTCCACCTTTTGGTATCAAATGAAATTTTTAACTTCAGTATTTCTGAGTTTTGGTTTTAGAGTCGACGTCCAGCTCGCGGTCTCGGGCCCGCGGGGTCCGGGGTCGCGACAGTTGGTATCGGAGCTATGGCATTAGCTCTATGTATAAGTTTAGGTGGATTAGTATGACCTAGGTGGGTAGTAGTGTGCGGAGTGATTAACGGTTGATGTTTTATGCAGGTAATTGTTCTCAATGTCTGGAAGAAGAAACAGAGGAGGTACTAGTGGGGCACAGAATCAGAATGATACAAGGGAAGAAGCACGTGCTATGTTTCAAGGCATGTTTGAGGCGGCCATGAAGGCCATACATGATCAAGGTCCGAGGGTAGAACAATCACCACCCCGTTATGGTTTGGAGCAATTTCTGAAGTTGAAACCGGTTGAATTCAATGGGGAGCCAGATGTAAAGAAGGCTGAGTTGTGGATTGAGTCTATGGAAAATATTTATGATGTATTTGGGTGTTCGGATGAGGACAAGGTCCGGTTTGCGGCTTACAAGCTTGTGGGAGCCGCCGAGCATTGGTGGAAAGGTGTTAAAGCTACTTGGGATGATACTCGCACGGTGTATGCATGGGAGTTGTTTGTGCGCAAATTCAAGGAGCATTTCATTCCGGTTGTTGATCAAAACCGAAAGGAGATCGAGCTACTCAACCTGGAGCAAGGTGTGTTGTCTATAGCACAATATTCGGCTAAGTTCATAGAATTAGCCCGGTATTGCGACTATTTGGTGAGAACCGAGGAACAAAAGGCTATGAGATTCATTCGGGGATTGAAGACCTCCATCCGTACTCAACTTATTGCTCAACGGATTGTGACATTCCAAGATGCGGTGGACCGAGCCTATTTGATAGAGCAAGATATCGGGGAGCATAAAAGGAAGACCGAGGTAGCTAACCCGAGCAAGCCAGGAGGGCAAAGCAAGCCACAACACCGTTCCGATAACCGAGGTAACTTTGGGGGACAATCTCAGTTCCGAGGGCAACCGATCCCAAGGAACCCGGGTACCACTTCCGGGAACCAAGGGAGCCAAGTTAGAATGCTTTGTTCGTATTGTCAAAAGGAAGGTCATTCTGAAGACCGTTGTTGGAAAAAACAGGGAAGGTGTACCAATTGTGGTCAAATGGGTCATTTTGCAAGGGATTGTCCGAGGAATAGAATTCAACCATCGGGGGTAGGAGCTGGGGCTCCTCAGGGTCAGAAAAGGGACGCTACGGGAAAGCCCAAAGTCCAAGGGAAAGTGTTTTCAATGAATCAACAACAAGCTACCGATGATCCATCCGTTATTGGAGGTATTGTTTCTGTATCTAATGTGAGTGCGCGAGCGTTAGTAGATCCAGGATCATCTCATTCATACATTTCTGTGCAATTTGCTTCCATGTTAAATGCTGCATTCGAGTCTTTACCGTACGTGCTAGAGGTGTCGACCCCTATAGGAGAATGCTTGATTTCTGATCGAGTCTTTCGTGCTTGTGATGTGGTCATTTGTGGTCGAGTCCTTTGTGCGGATTTGGTGGTTCTTCCTATCCAAGACTTTGATGTCATTTTAGGTATGGATTGGTTGAGCAAGTTTCATGCTTCCGTTGATTGCCGTAAGAAAACTGTTACTTTTTCTATTCCCGATGTGCCTAAATTTGTGTTTGAGGCTTGTCCTCTGAGTAGAAAGGTTCACTTAATTTCTTTTATGAAAGCGAGAAGATTATTGCATAGTGGTTGTGAGGGGTATTTGGCTAGTGTTCTTGATACTAGGAAAGAATCCCCTAGTTTTGATAGTGTTCGGGTAGTCCGAGAATTTCCCGATGTTTTCTCTACCGAGTATGATATGCCGTCCGATCGTGAGATTGAGTTTTGTATAGATCTTTTGCCGGGCACGGCTCCAATTTTGAAAGCGCCTTATAGGTTAGCTCCCGCAGAGTTGAAGGAATTGAAGGTTCAGTTGCAAGAGTTGCTTGATCGAGGGTTTATCCGCCCTAGTGTTTCCCCGTGGGGAGCACCGGTTTTGTTCGTGCGGAAGAAAGATGGTTCGTTGAGATTGTGCATCGATTACCGAAAGTTGAATCAGGTTACGGTGAAGAACAAGTATCCTCTACCGCACATCGATGATTTATTTGATCAGCTTCAAGGGTCCGTTGTGTTTTCCAAGCTTGATTTGAGGAGTGGGTACCATCAGTTGAAGGTTCGATTGGAGGATATTCCGAAGACTGCTTTTCGCACTCGGTATGGTCATTACGAGTTCTTGGTTATGCCGTTTGGGTTGACGAACGCACCAGCCGTGTTTATGGATTTGATGAACCGAGTTTTCCATCCTTATCTTGATTCGTTCGTGGTGGTTTTTATAGACGACATTCTTGTTTATTCAAAATCTCGAGAGGAGCACGAGCAACACTTGAGGACAGTTTTATCCGTTCTTGCGAGGGAGAAATTATTTGCGAAGTTCAGTAAATGCGAATTTTGGCTCGAGAAGGTGTCATTTCTGGGCCATGTGATTTCAAAAGACGGGATTTCGGTGGATCCTTCAAAGATTGAGGCTATAGTGGATTGGAAGAGACCCGAATCAGTGACAGAGATTAGAAGCTTTCTTGGTTTAGCCGGTTATTACCGAAGATTTATTGAGGGGTTTTCGAGGATTGCTACTCCGATGACTCAGTTGACCCGGAAGAATGTTCCGTTTGTGTGGACCGAGAAATGTGACAAGAGTTTCGAGGAATTGAAGAAGAGGTTGACTACTGCACCGATCTTGACTTTGCCTAATGGGAGCGATGGTCTAGTGATTTACAGTGATGCTTCGAAAGAGGGTTTGGGTTGTGTGTTGATGCAGAATGGGAAAGTAATTGCGTATGCTTCGAGGAAGTTGACCCCTAGTGAGCAGAATTACCCGACTCATGATATGGAGTTAGCGGCTATTGTATTTGCGTTGGACAAATGGAAGCACTATCTTTATGGGGCGAAGTTTGAATTTTTTACCGATCATAAAAGTCTGAAGTACCTTTTCTCCCAAAAAGAGTTGAATAATAGACAGCGCCGATGGATGGAATTGTTGAAAGATTATGATTGTACGATTTCTTATAACCCGGGAAAAGCGAATGTGGTAGCCGATGCGATTAGTAGGAAATCTTATGTGGCTTCGATGATGGTCCGTGAATGGAAAATGCTTGAGGATGTTCGAGATTGGTCTCCTCGTGAATCGAGACATGGGGCTATTTTTGCGAATATTAGGGTATCTCCGACCCTAGTTCGGAGGATAAAGGAAGCTCAGAAAGAGGATCCCGAGTTGGTGAAGGTATTGGGTAAATTGAAGGAAAAGAACTTCGAGGATTTTTCTTTGAGTTCGAGTGGAGTGTTGACTTTCCGTGGTCGTTTGTGTGTTCCGGATGTTGATGGAATTAAACAGAGAGTTCTTGATGAGGGTCACAAATCGAGATATACTATTCATCCGGGTAGTACAAAGATGTATCAGGATTTGAAGCAACAATTTTGGTGGATTAATATGAAAAGGGAAATAGCAGAGTATGTCTCGAAGTGTTTAACTTGTCAACAGGTCAAAGCCGAGCATCTGAGACCCGCGGGATTACTTCAGCCGTTAGAGATTCCCGAGTGGAAATGGGAGCATGTGACTATGGATTTCGTTACGGGACTGCCTCGTACCCATAGGAAGTATGACAGTGTTTGGGTAATAGTGGATAGATTGACCAAGAGTGCCCATTTCTTGCCCATTGACATCAGATATTCGATGGAGAAGCTTGCTACCCTTTATATCGACGAGATTGTGAGATTGCATGGGGTTCCGGTTAGCATTGTGTCAGATCGAGATCCGAGGTTTACTTCTAGATTCTGGAAGGCGTTTCAGGAAGCTTTGGGTACAGATTTGCGATTCAGTACAGCTTTTCATCCTCAGACCGACGGTCAATCCGAGAGGACTATTCAGATTTTGGAGGATATGTTGCGAGCTTGTGCGATAGACTTTTCTGATTCTTGGGATTCGCACCTACCGTTAGTGGAATTCTCTTACAACAACAGTTATCAGGCTAGTATCGAGATGGCACCGTTTGAGGCCTTGTATGGAAGGAAATGTAGATCGCCTATTTGTTGGGATGAGGTCGGTGAAGCGAAAGTTTTGGGTATCGATTTGCTTCGGGATTCAGTTGAAAAGGTTAGAGTTATCCGGGATAGATTGAAGACAGCCCAGAGTCGACATAAGAGCTATGCAGATAACCGAAGGCGAGATCTTAGCTTTCAGACTGGTGATTTGGTGTTCTTAAAAGTGTCTCCGAAGGTGGGTATTCGTAGGTTCGGGAAGAAAGGCAAATTAGCTCCGAGGTTTATAGGTCCGTTTGAGATTTTGGGAAAGGTTGGACTTCTAGCGTATCGTCTCACGTTACCGTCATCTTTGGACCGGTTGCACAACGTGTTCCACGTTTCTATGCTTCGGAAGTACGTTCATGATCCATCTCACGTGTTACCGAGGATACCGGAAGATATTGAGCCCGATATGTCTTATGAGGAACGACCGGTTCGGATCTTAGATGCCAAAGTCCAAGAGTTGAGGAACAAAAGTATTGCGTTGGTTCGAGTTCTTTGGAGGAATCATAACATCGAGGAGTCGACGTGGGAGCTTCGTGATGAGATCGAGAGGAAATTTCCGTGGCTTTTTGTTTAAGGTGAGTCTCGTTAAAATTCGGGTCGAATTTTCTTTAAGGGGGAGTGAATGTCACGACCCGAAATCTAGGCTCCATTTTATTAGTAATTAAATGATTTTTATTTAATTATTTGCTTATTTATTTATTTAAATTATTATTTATTTAAATAATTATGTGTGCAATTTATGTGTTATAATATTTATGCCTAGCATTTTATTCGAGTTAATTGGGCTAGTGTAGAAATTGGGTCTTAGTGGTTAGTGGGGAGTATTGTGTTAGTAGTTGGGGAGGGGGTCTAGTTGTAACTTTTCAAAATGATTTCCCCCTACTCCCCTCACCTCCCTCACCTCCTCCCTCACTCCATCATCTCCCAGCACTCTTTTCTCTCTCTCATCCATGGGTAAGTTTTCTTTCTCTATCTTCTTTCTTCATTTTCTCCATCTTCCTCTCATTATTATTCATTTCTTAAAACGTGAACATCGTTTAGATCGTCGTTAGGATCGCGTAGAGCCCAAAAGAATCGAAATCCATCAACTTTGAGATTTATCAAGTAAGTTACTTTTCCCCCATTTTGATGCTAAATTGTTCATATCATGTTTAGATAATGTTTGATGTGTTATATTTGAAGTTTGGTTGGGTTTTGAATTTATTGGGAATTTATTTTGGGTTTTGATCAAAAATGGTGAAATCTTGAATGTTGGGTTTGATTCTTGATTTTGATTGTTAAATGTTGTTGTTTGAGTCTTTTTAGACTTATTGGTTGTTTTGGTACATTAGTATGTGAGTTGGAAGGTTGGATTTTGGGTTGAATGTGTTTTGGGTTTGAAAATGGAAGAACCCATGTTGTTCTTCCCGATTTCTGGAAATTCAGAAGCTTGGGCGGCCGCACAAAATTTCCTGGGCGACCGCGCATCTTTCTGAAAGCTTTTGTTCTTGTTTTGAGGCTTTTTGGGCGACCGCACATCCCACTTTGGGCGGCCGCACAGAACCCCTGAAAATTTACATTTGTTAAAATTGTGTGAATGAAGGATGCGTTTTGGTCTAAGTCTTGGGTGTCCTTCTAGTCGACCCTAGTAAACATTGTAGTACACTTTAGATATAGAATTGGGTCCATTGTGATCAAGTTTTCGTTTGAAATTCATTAATTGTTAATTGGGATTTTGGAGCACTTTTATGGTGTATTGTTGGTTCATTTCATCTTCTTGGTGATTATTTGGTATGATTCCCTACTTTGGAATCCTTGTTGTTTATCGTGCTAGTATTTTATTACTTAGCAGTTATTTGAAAGTCCAGCTGGTAATTGTGGTTGTGTCGGGCGATGTGAGATATTGTGATGGTACCGGCCAAGTCCATTATGGTGTCGACCATTGTTTTGCCCTTATTTTCCTCTTCCAGATAGGCCTTGGTTGAGACGTTTGGAGCATGACTTTGTGGCATGGCTCCCGCCCTTTGTGGCACATTACTTTGTTATTGGTTCCGGTACCGGGGTTTTCTCTTCGGCTTTTATGCTATTATGAAGATGCTGATTTGTTGATTATTGAAGCTGCGCAGAGATCCTTTATTTGGATGTTCCGGTTGGGAAAACCTTGGCTATATCCTTTGTTATGTGTTTATTTCCGCTGCTATCTGTTATGTGATAAATGCTATGTGCTATGTGATATTTATTATTGCTTATTGTATATTGCATCATAGCATGTCATGTAGTTGCATTAGTAACTTATTGAGATTTATCTCACCCCCTTTTCTTTTATCTTTGTTTTTCCTTAACCCCCCCCCCAGGTGCTAAGGATTAGTCTCGCTGATCACGAGAAAGAGGACGTCGAGTGTGGATCCATTCTTTTGGGGAAAGTTGATATAGGTTGGTTTACATTATGTAAATGTGTAACCATTTTGGGGTAGTTGTACCAAACAATGACGTCACTAAGAACTGTATAATTGTATTTTGTTGGGCATAAACTTGTGGAAGTTTATGATAGTTGTAATTGATTTTTATCAAACTTGGTTTTGTAAAACTTTGGATCTCCACCTTTTGGTATCAAATGAAATTTTTAACTTCAGTATTTCTGAGTTTTGGTTTTAGAGTCGACGTCCAGCTCGCGGTCTCGGGCCCGCGGGGTCCGGGGTCGCGACAGTTGGTATCGGAGCTATGGCATTAGCTCTATGTATAAGTTTAGGTGGATTAGTATGACCTAGGTGGGTAGTAGTGTGCGGAGTGATTAACGGTTGATGTTTTATGCAGGTAATTGTTCTCAATGTCTGGAAGAAGAAACAGAGGAGGTACTAGTGGGGCACAGAATCAGAATGATACAAGGGAAGAAGCACGTGCTATGTTTCAAGGCATGTTTGAGGCGGCCATGAAGGCCATACATGATCAAGGTCCGAGGGTAGAACAATCACCACCCCGTTATGGTTTGGAGCAATTTCTGAAGTTGAAACCGGTTGAATTCAATGGGGAGCCAGATGTAAAGAAGGCTGAGTTGTGGATTGAGTCTATGGAAAATATTTATGATGTATTTGGGTGTTCGGATGAGGACAAGGTCCGGTTTGCGGCTTACAAGCTTGTGGGAGCCGCCGAGCATTGGTGGAAAGGTGTTAAAGCTACTTGGGATGATACTCGCACGGTGTATGCATGGGAGTTGTTTGTGCGCAAATTCAAGGAGCATTTCATTCCGGTTGTTGATCAAAACCGAAAGGAGATCGAGCTACTCAACCTGGAGCAAGGTGTGTTGTCTATAGCACAATATTCGGCTAAGTTCATAGAATTAGCCCGGTATTGCGACTATTTGGTGAGAACCGAGGAACAAAAGGCTATGAGATTCATTCGGGGATTGAAGACCTCCATCCGTACTCAACTTATTGCTCAACGGATTGTGACATTCCAAGATGCGGTGGACCGAGCCTATTTGATAGAGCAAGATATCGGGGAGCATAAAAGGAAGACCGAGGTAGCTAACCCGAGCAAGCCAGGAGGGCAAAGCAAGCCACAACACCGTTCCGATAACCGAGGTAACTTTGGGGGACAATCTCAGTTCCGAGGGCAACCGATCCCAAGGAACCCGGGTACCACTTCCGGGAACCAAGGGAGCCAAGTTAGAATGCTTTGTTCGTATTGTCAAAAGGAAGGTCATTCTGAAGACCGTTGTTGGAAAAAACAGGGAAGGTGTACCAATTGTGGTCAAATGGGTCATTTTGCAAGGGATTGTCCCAACCATCGGGGGTAGGAGCTGGGGCTCCTCAGGGTCAGAAAAGGGACGCTACGGGAAAGCCCAAAGTCCAAGGGAAAGTGTTTTCAATGAATCAACAACAAGCTACCGATGATCCATCCGTTATTGGAGGTATTGTTTCTGTATCTAATGTGAGTGCGCGAGCGTTAGTAGATCCAGGATCATCTCATTCATACATTTCTGTGCAATTTGCTTCCATGTTAAATGCTGCATTCGAGTCTTTACCGTACGTGCTAGAGGTGTCGACCCCTATAGGAGAATGCTTGATTTCTGATCGAGTCTTTCGTGCTTGTGATGTGGTCATTTGTGGTCGAGTCCTTTGTGCGGATTTGGTGGTTCTTCCTATCCAAGACTTTGATGTCATTTTAGGTATGGATTGGTTGAGCAAGTTTCATGCTTCCGTTGATTGCCGTAAGAAAACTGTTACTTTTTCTATTCCCGATGTGCCTAAATTTGTGTTTGAGGCTTGTCCTCTGAGTAGAAAGGTTCACTTAATTTCTTTTATGAAAGCGAGAAGATTATTGCATAGTGGTTGTGAGGGGTATTTGGCTAGTGTTCTTGATACTAGGAAAGAATCCCCTAGTTTTGATAGTGTTCGGGTAGTCCGAGAATTTCCCGATGTTTTCTCTACCGAGTATGATATGCCGTCCGATCGTGAGATTGAGTTTTGTATAGATCTTTTGCCGGGCACGGCTCCAATTTTGAAAGCGCCTTATAGGTTAGCTCCCGCAGAGTTGAAGGAATTGAAGGTTCAGTTGCAAGAGTTGCTTGATCGAGGGTTTATCCGCCCTAGTGTTTCCCCGTGGGGAGCACCGGTTTTGTTCGTGCGGAAGAAAGATGGTTCGTTGAGATTGTGCATCGATTACCGAAAGTTGAATCAGGTTACGGTGAAGAACAAGTATCCTCTACCGCACATCGATGATTTATTTGATCAGCTTCAAGGGTCCGTTGTGTTTTCCAAGCTTGATTTGAGGAGTGGGTACCATCAGTTGAAGGTTCGATTGGAGGATATTCGAAGACTGCTTTTCGCACTCGGTATGGTCATTACGAGTTCTTGGTTATGCCGTTTGGGTTGACGAACGCACCAGCCGTGTTTATGGATTTGATGAACCGAGTTTTCCATCCTTATCTTGATTCGTTCGTGGTGGTTTTTATAGACGACATTCTTGTTTATTCAAAATCTCGAGAGGAGCACGAGCAACACTTGAGGACAGTTTTATCCGTTCTTGCGAGGGAGAAATTATTTGCGAAGTTCAGTAAATGCGAATTTTGGCTCGAGAAGGTGTCATTTCTGGGCCATGTGATTTCAAAAGACGGGATTTCGGTGGATCCTTCAAAGATTGAGGCTATAGTGGATTGGAAGAGACCCGAATCAGTGACAGAGATTAGAAGCTTTCTTGGTTTAGCCGGTTATTACCGAAGATTTATTGAGGGGTTTTCGAGGATTGCTACTCCGATGACTCAGTTGACCCGGAAGAATGTTCCGTTTGTGTGGACCGAGAAATGTGACAAGAGTTTCGAGGAATTGAAGAAGAGGTTGACTACTGCACCGATCTTGACTTTGCCTAATGGGAGCGATGGTCTAGTGATTTACAGTGATGCTTCGAAAGAGGGTTTGGGTTGTGTGTTGATGCAGAATGGGAAAGTAATTGCGTATGCTTCGAGGAAGTTGACCCCTAGTGAGCAGAATTACCCGACTCATGATATGGAGTTAGCGGCTATTGTATTTGCGTTGGACAAATGGAAGCACTATCTTTATGGGGCGAAGTTTGAATTTTTTACCGATCATAAAAGTCTGAAGTACCTTTTCTCCCAAAAAGAGTTGAATAATAGACAGCGCCGATGGATGGAATTGTTGAAAGATTATGATTGTACGATTTCTTATAACCCGGGAAAAGCGAATGTGGTAGCCGATGCGATTAGTAGGAAATCTTATGTGGCTTCGATGATGGTCCGTGAATGGAAAATGCTTGAGGATGTTCGAGATTGGTCTCCTCGTGAATCGAGACATGGGGCTATTTTTGCGAATATTAGGGTATCTCCGACCCTAGTTCGGAGGATAAAGGAAGCTCAGAAAGAGGATCCCGAGTTGGTGAAGGTATTGGGTAAATTGAAGGAAAAGAACTTCGAGGATTTTTCTTTGAGTTCGAGTGGAGTGTTGACTTTCCGTGGTCGTTTGTGTGTTCCGGATGTTGATGGAATTAAACAGAGAGTTCTTGATGAGGGTCACAAATCGAGATATACTATTCATCCGGGTAGTACAAAGATGTATCAGGATTTGAAGCAACAATTTTGGTGGATTAATATGAAAAGGGAAATAGCAGAGTATGTCTCGAAGTGTTTAACTTGTCAACAGGTCAAAGCCGAGCATCTGAGACCCGCGGGATTACTTCAGCCGTTAGAGATTCCCGAGTGGAAATGGGAGCATGTGACTATGGATTTCGTTACGGGACTGCCTCGTACCCATAGGAAGTATGACAGTGTTTGGGTAATAGTGGATAGATTGACCAAGAGTGCCCATTTCTTGCCCATTGACATCAGATATTCGATGGAGAAGCTTGCTACCCTTTATATCGACGAGATTGTGAGATTGCATGGGGTTCCGGTTAGCATTGTGTCAGATCGAGATCCGAGGTTTACTTCTAGATTCTGGAAGGCGTTTCAGGAAGCTTTGGGTACAGATTTGCGATTCAGTACAGCTTTTCATCCTCAGACCGACGGTCAATCCGAGAGGACTATTCAGATTTTGGAGGATATGTTGCGAGCTTGTGCGATAGACTTTTCTGATTCTTGGGATTCGCACCTACCGTTAGTGGAATTCTCTTACAACAACAGTTATCAGGCTAGTATCGAGATGGCACCGTTTGAGGCCTTGTATGGAAGGAAATGTAGATCGCCTATTTGTTGGGATGAGGTCGGTGAAGCGAAAGTTTTGGGTATCGATTTGCTTCGGGATTCAGTTGAAAAGGTTAGAGTTATCCGGGATAGATTGAAGACAGCCCAGAGTCGACATAAGAGCTATGCAGATAACCGAAGGCGAGATCTTAGCTTTCAGACTGGTGATTTGGTGTTCTTGAAAGTGTCTCCGAAGGTGGGTATTCGTAGGTTCGGGAAGAAAGGCAAATTAGCTCCGAGGTTTATAGGTCCGTTTGAGATTTTGGGAAAGGTTGGACTTCTAGCGTATCGTCTCGCGTTACCGTCATCTTTGGACCGGTTGCACAACGTGTTCCACGTTTCTATGCTTCGGAAGTACGTTCATGATCCATCTCACGTGTTACCGAGGATACCGGAAGATATTGAGCCCGATATGTCTTATGAGGAACGACCGGTTCGGATCTTAGATGCCAAAGTCCAAGAGTTGAGGAACAAAAGTATTGCGTTGGTTCGAGTTCTTTGGAGGAATCATAACATCGAGGAGTCGACGTGGGAGCTTCGTGATGAGATCGAGAGGAAATTTCCGTGGCTTTTTGTTTAAGGTGAGTCTCGTTAAAATTCGGGTCGAATTTTCTTTAAGGGGGAGTGAATGTCACGACCCGAAATCTAGGCTCCATTTTATTAGTAATTAAATGATTTTTATTTAATTATTTGCTTATTTATTTATTTAAATTATTATTTATTTAAATAATTATGTGTGCAATTTATGTGTTATAATATTTATGCCTAGCATTTTATTCGAGTTAATTGGGCTAGTGTAGAAATTGGGTCTTAGTGGTTAGTGGGGAGTATTGTGTTAGTAGTTGGGGAGGGGGTCTAGTTGTAACTTTTCAAAATGATTTCCCCCTACTCCCCTCACCTCCCTCACCTCCTCCCTCACTCCATCATCTCCCAGCACTCTTTTCTCTCTCTCATCCATGGGTAAGTTTTCTTTCTCTATCTTCTTTCTTCATTTTCTCCATCTTCCTCTCATTATTATTCATTTCTTAAAACGTGAACATCGTTTAGATCGTCGTTAGGATCGCGTAGAGCCCAAAAGAATCGAAATCCATCAACTTTGAGATTTATCAAGTAAGTTACTTTTCCCCCATTTTGATGCTAAATTGTTCATATCATGTTTAGATAATGTTTGATGTGTTATATTTGAAGTTTGGTTGGGTTTTGAATTTATTGGGAATTTATTTTGGGTTTTGATTAAAAATGGTGAAATCTTGAATGTTGGGTTTGATTCTTGATTTTGATTGTTAAATGTTGTTGTTTGAGTCTTTTTAGACTTATTGGTTGTTTTGGTACATTAGTATGTGAGTTGGAAGGTTGGATTTTGGGTTGAATGTGTTTTGGGTTTGAAAATGGAAGAACCCATGTTGTTCTTCCCGATTTCTGGAAATTCAGAAGCTTGGGCGGCCGCACAAAATTTCCTGGGCGACCGCGCATCTTTCTGAAAGCTTTTGTTCTTGTTTTGAGGCTTTTTGGGCGACCGCACATCCCACTTTGGGCGGCCGCACAGAACCCCTGAAAATTTACATTTGTTAAAATTGTGTGAATGAAGGATGCGTTTTGGTCTAAGTCTTGGGTGTCCTTCTAGTCGACCCTAGTAAACATTGTAGTACACTTTAGATATAGAATTGGGTCCATTGTGATCAAGTTTTCGTTTGAAATTCATTAATTGTTAATTGGGATTTTGGAGCACTTTTATGGTGTATTGTTGGTTCATTTCATCTTCTTGGTGATTATTTGGTATGATTCCCTACTTTGGAATCCTTGTTGTTTATCGTGCTAGTATTTTATTACTTAGCAGTTAATTGAAAGTCCAGCTGGTAATTGTGGTTGTGTCGGGCGATGTGAGATATTGTGATGGCACCGGCCAAGTCCATTATGGTGTCGACCATTGTTTTGCCCTTATTTTCCTCTTCCAGATAGGCCTTGGTTGAGACGTTTGGAGCATGACTTTGTGGCATGGCTCCCGCCCTTTGTGGCACATTACTTTGTTATTGGTTCCGGTACCGGGGTTTTCTCTTCGGCTTTTATGCTATTATGAAGATGCTGATTTGTTGATTATTGAAGCTGCGCAGAGATCCTTTATTTGGATGTTCCGGTTGGGAAAACCTTGGCTATATCCTTTGTTATGTGTTTATTTCCGCTGCTATCTGTTATGTGATAAATGCTATGTGTTATGTGATATTTATTATTGCTTATTGTATATTGCATCATAGCATGTCATGTAGTTGCATTAGTAACTTATTGAGATTTATCTCACCCCCTTTTCTTTTATCTTTGTTTTTCCTTAACCCCCCCCCCAGGTGCTAAGGATTAGTCTCGCTGATCACGAGAAAGAGGACGTCGAGTGTGGATCCATTCTTTTGGGGAAAGTTGATATAGGTTGGTTTACATTATGTAAATGTGTAACCATTTTGGGGTAGTTGTACCAAACAATGACGTCACTAAGAACTGTATAATTGTATTTTTGTTGGGCATAAACTTGTGGAAGTTTATGATAGTTGTAATTGATTTTTATCAAACTTGGTTTTGTAAAACTTTGGATCTCCACCTTTTGGTATCAAATGAAATTTTTAACTTCAGTATTTCTGAGTTTTGGTTTTAGAGTCGACGTCCAGCTCGCGGTCTCGGGCCCGCGGGGTCCGGGGTCGCGACACATCCCATGCAACTCAGAGAGATTCTTATCCATTCCATGCATGTTATAATTCATTACAAACTGATTATAACTTTTAGGCAATGAATTAAGAATGAGATCCGTGGCTAGCTCCAATGGGATTGGATAGCCAAGTTTCTCAAGGTGCTCTACATAACCTTTCATTTTAAGAAAGTGAGGACTCACTTGTTGCCCTTCATTCATTTTACAAGTAGTGAATGCAACAATGGTCTTGTACCTCTCTTGCCTAGCTTGCTCTTGAAACATGGTTCTCAACTCCACGCCTATCTCATAGGCTTCCAAATGTTCCAAACTTTGTTGGAGTTTTGAACACATAGCAGCAAGCATGAGACAACTTACATCTCTAGAATCATTACGATGTTTCTTGTAATTGTCTCTTTCTGCCCTAGGGGCAGTAGGCGGTGGTTCAGCAGGGAGAGGCCCATCGAGAATGTACAACTTATCTTCTTGCCTAAGAACGATTCTTATGCTACGGATCCAATCCATAAAGTTAGTACCATTCTCTTCGAGCTTATCCTTCTCAAGGATCGATCGCAACGACATTGATTGAGTGTTATTAGTCATTATCTACAAATATGCAAAATTTCCAAAATTTAATAAGTACCAATTTTCATTAAAGAAATAAATAATGTATTTCTCCAAAAAAAATACTCCCACTAAATTATATAACCTTCATATACATCCAATGTATAATATAATTTAATTGGGCTAAGATCCAACTTTAATTTAACTTTTGAGTCCACGGAGGCGGACCGCTCAAAACTAAATTAATTAGGTAGACAATCATGTCAATCATATCCCATATGATTCTTAGATCCTTTTATGAGATTATTTGAGAAATCCAATTTCAAAAAGCATGTTTAATCTCATCTTTTGCCTAGGCCCAAAACTGTTTTGACGCCTAATTAAGTCCAACCATTTTAAACGCATAGGAACCATTCAATTTAATGCACCTTGCGGAGGCAAGACCACATTAAATTAATGAACCTCATCTTGCTCATACATGAATAAGATTAATGCACCTCGCGGAGGCGAACCCACATCAAGATTACCCATGTATAAACAAGTGTTTTAATCATGGCATGGCAAAGAAGGACTTAAAACTTTCTTTGAAGGTTCATCACACATAGCATATAACACATTTATGAGCACATAATATAAACATGTTACACATCAAGTTTAGCTACTAAATTAATCTCCATTAATTTAAGCATGATATTTATGTGTCATTAGTTTCTCTATAATTATGAGGATGAAACTATTTCAACTTTGGTTATTATCTCCAAATCAAGACAACAAGAAGTGCGGTCGAACTAAGCCATTAGGCAACCACAATCCCGCACTAATTCAAGAAACCAAGAAAGTAGTCCATGTGGCCGAAACTAAGCAATAGATGGTCTCGATGATCGTAGGCCAATTGCATTCACAATTCCACATGGATCTCCAATCATCGAATCAAGAACTTTGTTTCTCAATTTTAGCAATTATGAACTCTTCATAATTCTAACTTCGTTTTATCTTTGAAACTTTGATTGCGATCAATTTTGGGAAACACAATCTCGATGAACGCAGATTAGCCATCCAAAACTTGAACCAATCTAGGAATCGCAAGACTAAAACAAATAGGAAAATCAAACCCCAAAATCCACACACAAACCAACTACCCAAAACCCATTCCAGATCAGCAAGTCTGGACTGGTTCTGTTACTGGTTTTGTTGAATTTATCAAAAATTCCATATTCAGATTTTCACCAAAATCAGAACAAATTTTGACCAGCAAGCGCCCGGCCTGGTCTTCAGCGAGCGGGCGCTTGAATGGTCAGAATGGTACAGAATTTTTAAAGTTTGAAAATTTTGTCTCAAAATTATTTTTCCCCGATTATTAAAACTTTGATCCAATCAAAAATCAATAATCAAAATAATTCAGAATCCACCATAATTTTATTGCGATTGAATCGTGCGATTAAAGTTGAAACAATAAACCACATAAAATCACATAAACATCATATATTCCAATATTCATATCATGCAAGGCACATAAACAATTTATATACACATAACATGATCCAAGTATTGAATTAATCAACATGAACGGGGCTCTGATACCACTGTTGGGTTTCCAAGTAACATGCGCAGCGGAATATAGCAATTAAAATTTTAAGAAACCCAAAGCCATGGATCCGTTCATATGATTAAATTAAATACAACATAATGAATAAAGGAAAAACTAACCCTTGATGACTATCAAAGTTTTTCTTTGGTCTTGGTGGAGAAACTTGAAGCTTTATCACTGACAAAATCACGAACTTTGTAGATGATAAAATTCACCCTCTAGCGGTGTCCACACTTCGAACGAATATCAAGAGGCTCCTTGATCTTGGTTGCTAGACCAATAATTATGAAACACACTTTCACAATTTAATAAAGAACTATATGGAATTTATTTGTGAATTATTTTGTTCCTCAATCAAGGATATCTTAGAACAAAATAAAATCTCTCTCAAACTCTTTGAGACTCACAAAAGCACTAGTAAATATGGTCTGGCCGAATTGGGGTTTTTATACACAATTAAGATCTATTCCAAATAGGTAACTTGTGCCAAAAACCTTTCCTAATTGAATTAGGAATTATTCTGCCGCCTAGACCAAGCGCCCGCCTGGTGCATACCGAGCGCCCGCTCATTTGACCAGAAGCCCAGACCTTTTCAGAATTCATTCAAGCGCCCGCCTGGTCCAACCCAAGCGCCCGCTTGGTTGACCAGGAAGCCCAGAATTATTCCAGAAATTCCTTTGAGGTCCTTCGACCCTAAATTCCAATATAGTCCTCTCATTTAAGATTCGTTCTATTGTGTGCGACCCTCTAGGATTATACTAAGTTGGCAATGGGCTCAAACATGATCCCATAAGATATGATTAGGTTCTAGCAAACCGTCATACCTACCCAAATAGTATAACTAGATACAAGTTCGCATTCCTTTAGAATATGTCACAATCCCTTTGTCCACGATGTCATTGAACACAAGTCATGGTCAAACAGTCAACTTGTCTTGTTCAATACTTTCTCGATTCCGAATATGTTGATAATTCAAATGCTATTGATCCAATCAATCCATTTGAGTCCGGCCGAACATTTCATCAACATCATTCCTTCGAGGGCCCAAGCTTGACATTTCTCCGTGGAGGGACAAATCCATTTAGCTTATTATTCTTCCCAACGGGAATCCGATTATGCCAATCATACCCTTTATAACTACCGTGTTAAGGTAGCGTTTGAATACGTCAAACACAATGTTCATCAATTGGAAGACTATAATAACTTCATGTTTAAGGATTCGAATGACATAACTAATATGAGATATATGTACGACATAGACCATGACATAAATCTCATACAGCGGGTCATGTTCAGTACCTTGTTCCAAACAAGTACCCATAAATCTAACATGATCATCCCATGATCATTTAGCCTTTATACTAGTGCTTAACAAGTACTAGGGACGGGGATTATTATAAGTAAACATGAACAACAATAATAATCAAAACATCTCTTTATTGATATGAAATAAATGATAACAATTACAACGTTTATTAAACGTGCCTAGGGCACCACTACCAACAAATATCATATACATAATAATTCCATATAGTCCTATACCTTATGAAAGCATGTTTCATGATTTGGTCTAGCAACCAAGATCAAGTGTTCTTGATATTTGTTCGTGGTGTGGATACCGCTAGATGGTGAAACTTATCATCTTCATAGTTCGTGATTCTTGCTTTGTTCATGATCAAGATTTCATGCCTCTATCGAATTCAAGGTTGCAAAATCAAAGGCTTCAAGGGTTAGTATTCTAGTATCCATTATGTTGTATTTGACTTAATCATATGAATGGATCTATGGGCTTTGGGTTTCATTAAATTTTAAATGCTTAATTCTGCTGCGCATGTTACTACGAAACCCAACATCTTGTTCAGGACGCCACGACGGAGACCATGCTAGAGTTCTCATGGGGTATTTGAGGACATACCACACCTCCTTCATCCATAAACGTTGATAATCTTCCTCAGTTGTTAATTGAATAAGCAAATGTTTGGCGTCAAGGTGACCCAGTTTATACTCCCCTTTCAATTGAAACTTAGAGAAAGCAATGCGTGTATCCTTCATAGAAGGCCTGCCATGAGAGAACTTACCAACCAAAGGCCATGTGAAAGGCTTTGCAAACTTCTCAATGGCTTCTTTCGTCAGCTTGAGAGATGGGGTTCCTTTATGAGTTGCCAAAGGAACAATAGGGAAAGCACATGAAGACTGCGGCGCTTGGGAGAACAGCGCTGCAAAGGATTTACTTGACGGCGCATTGACAGGATTAGGGTTTGGCGTCTGGGGATGAGGCGGGGTCGGATTGCTGGAAGGTGGCGCTTTGGTAGGGTTTGCATGGGACATAACAGCCGCATTAGGGTTTGAACGAGATACATCGGCATTAGGGTTAAAATAGGGGTTATTGTTGCTGGAATTCATAGAAGAGAATAGAGTAGCCGGAGAGGCCATGAGGGCCGGAGATCACCCTAGGGAACCCTAGGATAGCCGGAGAAGAAAACCTAGAGGAGAGAGAAGAGAGCGTTTTTAATCACTCGTCTGATTTTATTTCTAAATAAATGTAGTAAAGCATCCATGCGGGGACGGATTTTTATTTTCGTCCATAATAACCACTTGGGGACGGAGTTTTATTTCGTCCATGATAACCAATTGTTTCTCTTGGAAACGAAATGTATGATTTGAAGACATTAGTTTAGGGAAATCTCAGCACATGAAAACCGACTTAGTCACGGAGTGTTAGACCTTAACAAGAATTGTGTTGGCTTGTGCTCGGCTAAAGAGAGGCTTTAAAGGTCACCCCCGGCATGTAGTCATGAACTACGCCACGGCTGAGGTTTACCGCTTCGAGAGAGTCAAGGTCGAGTGGAGCTTGAAACTCTCTAGGACGGGCCTCGACGGGTTTGGGGTTATGAACTTGTGCGACTCGATAGTGAGCAATTGATAAGAATTTGTGCACGTAGTGTGAGGTCCAACATGTGACAAAACATTTTTTTACTTTTTTTTTTAAACAAAAGAAAAGCAAATAAGCACATAATTTACAACTCTCGAATCACCTGTGTGACCGATAAAACAAAACACGAAATAAAACAGTCAAATGGTCCAAATCAGTCCTGATGCAGGCAACTGTGCCCACACCCCATCATTCTGCTCTGTTCTGGAAATGTTCCTATTCTGGAAAAACCACCCAGAAGCGCGCGCCCCTGGCCTGTGTTGTGGGATGCGCGCGCATGGCGCAGAGTCTATGGGAGGCGCCCGCTTCTGGGCGAACCTGTCAGATTGTCAAACTTTGGACTCAGGGGATTGCCCTGGTCCTGAATGTCTATTGGAACCCCTGCAATGATTAGTGTAGGAAAACAAAGAAGAATGGGAAGAACGTATGGGAAGGCGGGCGATTCTGGTCCTTGATGTGGGACGCGCGCGCCTTAGGCCAAGAAGGTCAGAGGCGCACGCTTCCCCCATCAGAGACCAGAATGCCCAGAAAAATGTAGACTTTGAACAGAAACGCAAGTTTAACCCTCAAACGTCCCCAGCGGAGTCGCCACTGTAGATACCCTGGGAGGAGCCCACGGCTTGGCTAGAGTGGTGGAAGGATCCTAGGATTTTTTTTTTTAAAAAAAAGGAGACGGTACTCCCTAGATTTTATAAATTAAAAGCAAAGGTACAAAACAATGGTGGGGGACGTGACGGCCGAAACCACCGGAAAAATAAAGACTAGGGGAGGATCTTATACAAGCCATAAGACCTCTACAAAAGGAGGGGGGAAAAAGCATGAAACAACTGAAACAAACTCAAAAAATTTAACGTCTAAGGTAAGGGATTGAGGACTTATCACTAAGATAAGGCCCCTTACAAGGGAGAGGCAGCTCTATCACTGAATTAAACAAGAAATCCATGCCATGGTCCGCAGCAAAATTTGCAATTCCATCCGCGACCTTATTGCCTTCCCGAAGAATATGAGAGAATCGAATCTGAATGGGGATAGTAATTCGTTTTATTTCCTGGATATAATGCCAAATATTCCAAGGAATAAGACACGAATTATGAAGGATTCTAACAAGAACCTCGGAGTCCATTTCAACCCATAAAAACTGAAAACCTCTCTCTATAGCAATCCGAATGCCATCCAAAACAGAACGAACTTCAGCCACCAAATTAGAAGCAATTCCATAAAAATTACCAAAGGCACAAACCATATTACCCTCGAAATCTCTAAAAATACCACCACCTGAAGCAATACCCGGATTGTGTCTAGAAACTCCATCAGTATTTAACTTAATCTGACCATGGATAGGGAAATTCCAAAAAACTAATCGGGGAGGATGGAAAGGCAACTTTTGCGCAGAAATATGAAAGAAATCCAGCACATGAGAGTCACTAGGAAGCACGATATGGAAAGCCTTACCAATATCCTCAATTTGAAGTTGCACTTGCAAGATAACCTTATTAATATTCATAGGACAGCCCTCAAACCGAGCCTTATTTCTCGCCTTCCAAAGGGACCAACAAATAAAATGTGGCAGTAATAAGGAGAGCCATTTAATAAAAGACGAAGCCTTTAAAGGGACATCTTGAAACCAACAAGACAACCTTTGAGACACAGAATCTCCATGAAGACACATCCCAATGAGACCGCCAAAAAACTCCCAAACAGCCTTAGCAACTTGACCATGCAATAAAATATGGGATAAAGTTTCAAGGGATTTAATCAGACAACAATCACATTGAGAAACCAAAGAAATACCTCGTTTCTGAATACCATCATCCGTGGGCAAGGCGTTCTTAAGCACTTTACACATGAAAACCGAAACTTTAAGAGGAATATGTTTATGCCAACATCTAGAAAAAAGATTGCTAGGCGCTCTAGATTGACGGCAAACTTTCCAAGCTGAAGAAATAGTGAATTTGCCCGTTGAAGAAGGAGTCCAAAAAGGAATATCCGCCCCATCACTAATTGAAACAAGTCTAGACAACAGAAGGTCTAAAACTTGCTGCCCATATACTTGCCGAATATGGTCCTCACGAGGAACGCCATTCAGAAAAAGCAAAGCAATAGGAGCATGCGCATTATCTTAAAGAATAAGATCCGGGCTCAAACAATTCTCTTGAATGGAAATACTACCTTCTTTAATACCCCAAAATAAACGATCTTCCACCAAATTCTTCGCAGCCAACATTCTTTTCCAAATATGACAGCAGCCCGTGCGAAAAGATGCATCCATTGGGTGAGAGTTGTGAGAATATTTCTCCATGAGAAATCTGGACCATAAAGAATCTCCACTGCGAAAACGCCACCACAATTTCATAGCAAAGGCCATAGACATCTCTTCAAATTTTCTAAAACCCAAACCCCCCTCTTCAAGAGGCCAATAGAATTCTTTCTTTGATACCCAATGACATCGCTTTATACCATCCATATTACTCCAAAAAAATTTGGAGATAAGGCGGGTCATATTGTTTATAGTACCTTTGGGAGGCTCAAGAAGAGATATGTAATATATCGGAATAGCTTGTAGACAAGATTTGATCAGAATTATCTTAGCACCTAAAGATAACATCTTACCTTGCCAAGATTCCAAACGATCTTCCATTTTCCTTATAACCGGAGCGAAGAGAGCATGAACCCTCCTGCCCGAATACAAAGGATAGCCCAAGTAGATAATAGGAAGCTGTTTGTGTTGAAAACCAGTCCAACTAGCCACCAAATCAGCCCTATCCATATCTCCTCTACCAAGAATAAAACATGATTTCGCCACACTAACCAATTGCCCAGAGAATTCTTGCTAAGAATGAAGAAAGTTCATATGCATATCAATGGAAAGCTTGCTACCATTGCAAAAAATTAGCACATCATCCACATAAGAAAGATGAGAAACAACAGGAGCATGATTCTCATGAAGAGTATTAAGGCCACGACTTAAAACTTCAGCTGCGATAATGAATAACGAGGGAGAAATCGGGTCACCATGGCGAAGGCCTCTAGCCGAAGGAAAATATCCAACTGCTTCCCCATTAATTAGAATTGAAAACCAGCAATCCGAGATGCAACGAAAAATCATGTCAATCCAGAATTCAGAAAAACCGAATTGTCTCATTATCTTAGTCAAGGCAAACCAAGATAGACGATCATACGCCTTGGCCATGTCAAGCTTCAACGCAATATTGCCACCAAAAACCTTTCGATTAATAGAGTGAATTAATTCTTGAGCAAGTAAGACATTCTCATGAATAAGACAACCTTTAATAAAGCCACTTTGTTGAGGGGAAATAATACGAGGAAGAATTGAAGCAAGACGCCCATTTAAAAGCTTCGTAACCACCTTATTAGAAAAGTTGCAAAGACTAATTGGTCTCCATTCAGAAAACAAATTAGGGGCTGCTACCTTAGGAAGAAGCACAATAGTAGTACTTGCCCAACCCCTTGGCATACGAAAGCCTGCAAAGAATTCCAAAACAGCTCGAAGTAGATCATTTTTTATGAAATCCCAACATTTGTGGTAAAATTCTCCATTAAAGCCATCCGGACCAGCCGCACTAGCACCGGACATAGAGAAAACCACATCATGAAGTTCTTCAATTGAAGGAACAGCAGTAAGATGGTCATTGTCAGCCTCATTAAGAATTCTAGGAATATGATCAAGCAAATGCTGGGAAGAACAAATATGATTACCAGTCAACTGATCCGAGAAAAAACGAATAGCTTCATTCTGAATTTCAGAAGCCTCCTCTAACCAGGCCCCATTTGAGTCTTGAATTCTATGAATGTGTAATTTTAACCTCTTCTTCTTTACATAAGAGTGGAAAAAATTGGTGTTACGGTCCCCATCCTTTAACCAAGCCAAATTTACTTTTTGCATCCAGAATTCTTCTTCGATCTTTAAACGATAAAGCAAATGAGAGAAGGATCTTGATCAAAAGCTAATTCCTTCGCTGTAACCTCATCCTCAGCTAGCCTTACTTGTTGATGAATACGCCCAAAAACCTCTTTATTCCAAATTTGAATGCGATGCTTCAATCTATTCAATTTTTTGGCAAATTTAACCATAGGTCTCCCATCCATGTGATCAGCCCAAGATGTTTCCACAATAGAGAGAAAAGACTCATGTTTCAACCAAACATTCATAAATCGAAAAGCCCCCTTTTTAGCCCCAGCCGAAAGAACTATATTAATAAGAAGAGGAGAATGATCTGAACAAGTTCGACTCAAATGAGTAATCGAAGTGCTATGAAACTCATTAAGCCAATCAGAAGAATTATAAAAGGCTCTAACAAGCCGCTGCCAAATAGTTGCTGGACCCTTTCTATTGTTCAGCCACGTAAAACCATTACCAAGAAAACGACTATCAATAAGGTTAGAAATTTGAACCATATCAGAAAATTCAGCCACTTTAGCTTCCGTTACGGGACAACCTCCCATCTTGTCACATTGATCTAAAACCGAATTAAAATCACCCACAACTAGCCAAGGAGCATTAATGGTGCTGCGATCAATGAGATAATCCCAAAGATCCCTTCGTTGATACTTACTACAACTTGCATACACAAAAGTCACATGGACCCTATTTGGCCAAAGAACATGAGAAACCCTAACAGAGATAGCCTGCTCCACATTATCCAAAATTTCACATTCAACCCCTTGCTTCCAGAATAACCAAATACTGCTTTTCTCATTAGAAATACCACCAATACATCTAAGATATCTCATATAATGCTGAACAAGAGAATCATCCAGCATAGGTTCATATAAAGCAAGAACCGAAACATTATGTAATCTCATAAGACGTTTAATATGCCTAACAGAAGGAGCATTACCCATACCTTTAACATTCCAACTAAGAATACTAGCCATAAGAAACATTAAGATATGCAAACAAAAGGGATGGATTTCAAGCCAAAACATCTTCGGGGGATATACCCCCATCATTTACCTCAAAAACTGGAATATTCTCACCTCTTGAAGCCCTTGGAGACAGATTTAAATCACCAGTTAGACTCCCACAATGATCACGGGTCACCACGCTTTTTGAGATAACAACTTCAGAGTCGGAATCTTGTTTATCATCAGTAAAATATTTAGGTTTATCCATCTCATCAGCAATCTCATCTTCAAGCTCAATAACCCCATCTTCAGCAACTTTAGCACCTTTGTTCTTCTCAAGTTGAGAATCAAGAAAGTGTTCTGCAAAAACCTTATCCTTCTATATTTGTTCCAGCCCACCCGTAGCTTTGAAAGATGCTGGAGAAACAAATGGAGCCCCACGACTCGGAAGAAAACTAAATCCACTACTAACAATATTAGGAAAAGCTCTAGAACCAATAGGAGAATGGGGCTTTGAGGCTGAAGAGGGACCAGCAGTGTGATTATCCCGAGCAACAAAAGAAGACATACCAGTTTTTAGAGGGGTTAGTTGTGTTTTCTGAGTCGAGGCCTCATTGACATGGGTTTTGGAAGCATTAGGGTTTGCATGGGGCTGATTTGTATCTTGGGAAGGTTTAGAACCAGCAGCAACATTCTTACCATTATTTCTGACCTCTTGTTTATCATTCTTGTGCACAAACTGACTTTGTCCATTCAAATTATCTACATCAGCCACATTCTGATTTCTATCTTTGGCAACGTATATCTGAGCTTGTTTATGCTTATCATCATGAGCTTTTGTAGTTTTTGAAGCCTCTTCTTTATTGACTTGTGACTTGGGTTGCAGAAAATAACAATTACTCATATCATGCCCTAACTTGTAACAATGCTTGCAGTAGTAAGGAAGATTGTCGAAATCAAGAGGTTTCCAAAAACTATCAAAGTCGTCCCCACAATCAATGTAAACCCTAGAAGGCAACTTCTTCAATAAATCAATTTTCACCAACACCTTTGCAATACTTGGCCTAGATAAATCTGCAGTAGGTTTATCAATAGCTAAGGGCTCGCCAAAAATGCGTGCAATTGAAAACAAGCATACCTTATTGAACATATGTATTGGTAATCCAGGCAGCCCAACCCATACAGGAAATAATGAAGATTCCTTGTCCGGATGCCAAGAAGGAGACCATCTGAAAAATCTCATAGGAAAACGACCAAGATGCCACTGCTCCTTAGCCCATAATCTGTTAAAATCTCCTTCATGAATCAACTGAATGAGGATGTGTTTTGAGTCAACATGTCCCAATTTAAACTCAGCTTTCAATCCAAATTTAATAAAATATTGACGGGTCTGCTCCATAGTTGGTCTTCCATGCGAGAACTTGCCAATGAGGGTGTATTTAAATGGTTGAGCTAGGGTTTGAATCATCTCCTTGGAAAATTTAATAGCAGGCTCGCCTTTGTGAGTTGTCATAGGAACCAGATTTATAGCAGGCGTCGGCGTAGAGAATGAAGATTCCTTCAGAATAGAAGCAAAGGATTTGGATTTTGTGGGTAAACGCTCTCTATTTTGTGTGTGAGAAAAAGGTGCGATTAGTGTGTGTTTTACCGTCTAGGGTTTTTGGCCTCTTGGGCTGCCGGAATCATGTCATTTCCAGCTGCTTTGTTTGGCTCCTTGGATGTCCAACCTTCTCCTTTGATCCAATCAACCCCTACAAATCACTTAACCTCGCTTTTGAACCCTAATTCTTTGACTACAGTAAACCCTAATTCGTCTCTTGCCATTTCGCCGTCTTCTACTATCCCGTCTGCTACCATGACGAGTCCTAACCCTAATACTTTGCTGTCGCAAGGTACTACTACGCCGACAATACCTAATCCTCCCCCGCCTAGTAAATCGTTTGCGGATCTGTTCAATAAGTCAGTATCCTCAGAGGTTTTATTGCCGCCTATCCCGACTGGTATCCACAAAGGTACGCCTGCTATTAAACTCTCTAAGGAGTTGATCGATGCTTATGCTAAACCTTTCTCCTTTACGTTGGTTGGGAAGTTTGTTCATGGACGTCCTACTATGGAATAAGCAAGGCTTGCCTTCGCTAAATTCAATCTCAAGGGTAATTACAAACTGGGACACTTAGACTCTCGTCATATCTTAATTCAATTGACTACTGAGGGTGATTATCAGAGATTATTTATGAAAGACGTGTGGTTTTGTTCATCGTTTTCCTATGAGAACTCTAGCTTGGTCACCGGCATGGAGACCGGAGCAAGAATCATTAATTGTTCCAATTTGGGTGGGTCTTCCAGGTTTACCGGTCCACTTGATGAATAAACACTTTATTTTCTCAGTTGCTAATATGATTGGCACGCCTCTATCTATTGACAAACCTACTGCGGAGTTATCAAGACCAAGCATTGCAAAAGTTTTGATTCAACTGGATGTGTTAAAGAAGCTTCCTACGGAGGTTTTTGTTGATTGTGGAGATGCATGGCCTAGCTTTTATCAAAAGATAGAATATGACAATCTTCCAAAGTATTGTCGCCACTGTCTTATGTTTGGTCATGAGATTGCTGTTTGTCGTAAGGCTCACCCGGAATTAGGTGTAGACAAGATGAAAAAGGTTCAGGTGAATGACAATTCTGACAAGGCCAAGGAAATTATTTCAGCTAAGGCTAAAGATGATGCTAATGAGACTCTCCCTAGTTCTAATTTGGATGGGAATTCCAAAGGTGACCAGGTCAATGGTATTTTTCCTACTATGGCTAAACGAGGACTGCCTCTCCCGGATGCTGTTAATAAGGCATTGCAGAAAGCTTGTTCTAATGTGATTAGTACGTCTGGTTCTACATCTGGCACTAAAGCTACAACGGATATTGAGGTCATTGTTCAGAATGTTAATAATTATAAAGAGCAGCAACCTATACCTATTATTGATACTGAGACTATTCAGAGCAATACCCAAGAAGATCACTTGGAGGTCATTGAAACTCTAAATCTATCACCTCGGGCTGCTCCCATAAAGACCTCTTTTGTTACTGAACAAGCAGGTTCTACCCCATTTACTTCTCATCATAACAACAAAGTGGATGCTGATGGGTTCACCAAAGTTGGTCCGAGAAAAAAAAAGAAGCAATTCTGCTTCCACCCCCTCATAACCTGTTCTTGTAAGTTCTTTTATTCTCCTTTTAAAAAAGTTTATCAATGGTAGCTTTAATTAATTGGAATGTGAGAGGGATTGGAAATATATCTTCTCTCCGTAGATTAAAAAGGTTGATTCATATTTATGGTGCTTCTTTCATTACTATCTCTGAGCCAAAGCTTCCGGAGTCTCATCTTAAAAAAGTGCAGCGTATGTTGGGCTGTGAGGGGGCTCTTTTGAATTGTAACAGTAAAGTTTGGGTTCTTTGGAAGCATGGATTTGGTTGTACGGTGGTTCATGATTCTTATCAAGAATTATCCATGCAAATATCTCATCCTCTTTGGTCTTCTTCTATTCTCTTGACTGCTATTTATGCGAGCTGTGATAGATATGATCACCGAGAATTATGGGATACTCTTATGGATCTGAATGCCACTACTCTACCTTGGTTAGTTGTGGGTGATTTTAATTGTGTGCTTGACCAAGTTGAAAAAATGGGGGGGGGGGAAACCTATCAAAGCAGGTCCTATTTCGGAGTTCATTGCTATGGTTCAGGTGACGGGCCTTATTGATGCTGGTTATAGAGGTAGTGGTTTCACTTGGGTGAATAAGCCCAAAGGTAGACCAACTATTTTTCAACGCTTGGATAGGGCTTTTTATAATACTCAATGGTTGGAGCAGTTTCATTCCACAGATGTTACCCATATTAACAGAACTTGTTCGGATCATTCTCCTTTGGTGATTCAAGTTAAAATGGAAGCTGAGTCTACTCGTGGTTTTTTCGATTCCTTAATGTTTGGATAAAGCATCCAACTTTCTTCTCTATTGTTGCACAGTCTTGGAATGAATATATGGATGGGAGACCTTTGGTTCGTTTTGCAAAGAAACTGTCTCGGCTAAAGAAAGTTATTACTAAGTGGAATAAGGAGGTTTTTGGTCGCATTGATCAACAAATCAAGATTGCTGAAGATGAGGTTACTCAAAGGGAATTACAGCTTCAAATGAATGGCTCGGATGCTAATGTTACTGCTCTTAATCCCAAAGCTAACCTTTTGGCGAAGCTTAAAGTGGAAGAGGAGTTTTGGTGTCAAAAAGCGAATATCTCTTGGATTAAGGAGGGGGATAGGAATACCAAATTTTTCCATTCTTATGTGAAGAAAAAGAGGCAAAAACTTTGTATCCATCACATTAAAAATTCTCAAGGTGATTGGATTCACTCTAAAGAAGATATTCAGCAAGAAGCTATTTCTTTCTATTCCAATCAGCTCCAAAAGCCGCCGGAAATTCCAAGTAATGAGCTGCTTGAGTTTATTCCTTCGTTGATCACGGATGAAGATAATGCAATGTTGACTAATGTTCCTACAGTTGATGAGGTTAAAAAGGTGGTTTGGTCTATGAGTGGTAAAAGTGCTGCGGGTCCTGATGGATTTACGGGGGATTTTTACAAAACTTGCTGGGACGTCATTAAATCTGACTTTCATTGTGCCATTGTGGAATTCTTTTCAGGTCATGCCTTACCTCGCAGCTGGACTAGTACCACAATTGTAACAATTCCAAAGGTTATATGTCCTACCTCTTTTTCTGAATTACGGCCTATTAGTCTTTGTAATTTCTCTAATAAAGTGATTACAAAGCTGCTAAACAGCCGTCTATCTTCTATTCTCCCGAGGCGTATTTCCCATCAACAAAGCGGTTTTTTCAAAGGGAGAATGATTCATGAGAATGTTCTTCTTGCTCAGGAACTTATGCAATCTTTGAAAAAGAAGGTATGGGGTACTAATATCTGCTTGAAATTAGATATGGCTAAAGCCTATGATCGTATGTCTTGGTTTGCGTTGATTAAAGTGCTGCGAAAATTTGGCTTTAATGAGGTTTGGAATGATATGATTTATCGATGCATCTCTTCCTGTTGGTTTTCTGTGTTGGTTAATGGTGAAAGCTGTGATTTTTTCCACTCTTCTCGTGGCCTTAGGCAAGGAGATCCTATCTCTCCTACTCTCTTTATTATTGCGGCTGAAGTCTTGAGTAGAGGCCTCATTCTTCTTCATACTGACTTTCCGATGTATCGATATAGAGCACATATTAATACCCCTTTGATTTCCCACTTGGCTTATGCGGATGATATAATCATTTTTTGTAATGGATCAAAAGACTCGTTGGATGCTCATATGCGGTGCTTAAATTGGTATCAAGAATTTTCAGGACAATTGGTTAGCACGGGGAAATCTTGTTTTGTGACTGGAGTGCATAATAATGAGAGGGATGCTATTATTTCTGAAGCCACTGGGTTCCAGAAGAAAGATCTTCCCATTATTTATCTAGGATGCCCTCTTTATGTGGGTAGAAAGAAAGCTGCTCTCTTTGACCCAGTGATTAAAAAAATGGAAGAACGGCTTACTTCTTGGCTCGGGAAAATCTTATCTCTTGGTGCAAAAGTAACTCTTATTAAGACTTATCTCCAATCTATCCCCCTTTACCATATTTCTCTTATTGATCCTCCCAAAGGTGTGTTGAAGGCAATGTATCGGCTAATAGCAAACTTCTTTTGGTGTAATGAAGATGGGCACAATAAATGTCATTGGATTGAGAAGTCTATGATGTTTCGGCCTGTTAGTGAGGGTGGTCTTGGTTTTCGTAGATTTGAAGATATGTCCATGGCTTTGGCAATGAAATTATGGTGGCGGTTTCGCAGTAGCAAGTCTTTGTGGGTGGAGTTTATGGAAGCTAAGTTTTGTTATGGAATCCATCCAATGGACTCGTCCAAACCTTCCTTTGCTTCCTATATTTGGAACCGAATGTTAAAAGCCAAGGATCTTATGGAAGTTAATATGGGCTGGAGACTTGGGCGTGGAGATATCTCTATTCATGAGCGGTGGTTTGACGGTAACCTCAACTTACCGGGAAACCATGTTGAGGTCTCATCCTTATTCGACAATAATCAGCTCCGAGATGATCATGTTAGGGTGGTGTATGGGGAGCAACTGCTATAGATTTTTATTTATCAGAATATTCATTTGGTTGAAAGACCGGACTACCCTATTTGGTTCATGTCTTCTTCTGGTAAGTTTACCGTTTCTTCTACTTGGCATCTTTGCAGGAAAAAAGATATTCAAAACCCTATGTTTGATTATTGTCGGAGTAAATATATTCCTCTTAAGATTTCGGTCTTCATGTGGAGAATTTTGCACAAGGGTCTTCCTACCGATCTAGCTGTTCAACGCCGTGGTATTCAGCTTGCTTCGGTTTGCTGCTGCTGCTCTAATCCTTCTCTTGAATATTTGGACCACCTCTTCATTCATAGTGAGATTTCCAAGGCTATTTGGATGCATTTCGCTAACCTTCTCGGAGTTATGGCATACTCCTTTAATGTTCGTTCTATCCTTGCGAGCTGGTGGTTTGGGTCCTCTAGGTATGGTCCTAAAGGTCTGCATTGGTTAGCTCATATCATCCCTTGCTTCATTTTATGGGAAATTTGGAAGAATCGTAACAAAGCCAAGTTTGAGAATGTTCACATGTCAGCCCCCTCTATTATCACTTCGGTTTTTACTGCTATTAAGGATATTGCTTGTGCCTTTTCTGTTTCTTTCTCGGGCAAAGACATTGATGCTTATTTAGCTTCGCTTTTTGGTTTTAAGATGGCCTGGTCTCAATGTTAGCGAAGTCGGTTTATCTCTTGGCGTCCTCCGGTCCAGGAGCAATTTAAGTTGAATACGGATGGTGCTTCAAAAGGTAATCCTGGAGTTATTACCGGTGGTGGGATTTTTCGATCTAATGAGGGTAAGATTCTTTTTGCTTTTTCAAAATTTTATGGGTTTGGTTCTAACATGGTAGCTGAGGCAAAAGCTGTGTGTGATGGCCTTGCTTTTGCCCGTAATTTTGGTATTACTTCTCTTTGGTTGGAGATTGATTCAGAGGTTCTCCTTAAGATTTTAATTGATGAATATCATATTCCGTGGTGTATCTGGTATGAAGTGATGGAAATCATGCGTTTAATGGCTCAACTTTCAGTTCGTATAACTCATATTCTTCGTGAAGGAAACAAAGTTGCTGATGGGTTAGCTAATGCTGCAGTGATATCTCGATCTACTTCTTTCTATTACTCTTTGGCTGATCTTCCTAAAGATTGCAAGGGGCCCTATTTGTTGGACAGCATTTCCACTCCTTATATTTGCTTGAGATAGGTTTATATGGCTAGGTTTTTATATAGATTGATCTCTTTGTTTGGTAGGACCCCCTCCCTACTTTGTAGAGGACCTTACAAGTTGTGTAAGGCCTCCCCCCTAGTTTCCTTTTCCCGGTGGTTGAGGTTGTCATGTCCCCCACTGTGCTTGTACTTTATTTATTTATTTAATAAAATCTAGGGAGGTACCGTCCTCTTTTCAAAAAAAAAAAAAAGATTTGGATTTTGTGGGTGATTGGGGCGGCTGGGAAGAAGAAATCAAATTAGGAAAAGGATTAGGAGATGCGCTAGATTCTCCTTGTCCGCAAAGTTTACTTTGTGCGTTGAGGATTCCAGCCGCATTAGGATTTCCAACCGCATTAGAATTTCCAGCCGCATTAGGTTTCCAGCCGCATTAGGAATATGAAAGGATCCATTAACTGCAGAAAAACTAGGATGTCTAATTGTATTTTAAGTGTTTAGAGTCGCCACCTTTGTTTTTAGAGGAACATAAGAAAAACCTAATATTTAGCCTAAGTTTGATACGAAAACAGGGATTCTTGTTATGAGGTTCGGAGGTTAGGTTACGAGATTGGAAGTACTTAAACACCCATCTCGCCCAACTAATGTTGGTCTTGCTTGTTCAAAGTCTACAGGTGCAATCGAGGGCATGATCAGAGAGGCCAATCAAATGCCAAAGGCTGAAGACTATCACACTTATGCAAGTGCAAGTTTCGACAATTTTCTTTTAATGTATGATGCATTGTAAATTCTCGCATATTGTAAGTTTATGTTTTTGTAAAAAAATTGTTGTATTCCGCAAGCTATTATGTTTCTTCTTGAGTGCAAAAAAAAAAAAAAAATATGAAAGAGAGAAAAAAAGGGGAGGTCAAAAAAAAAGAAGAAGAAGAAGAAACATTATTCATATTTATTCTTGTACATATTGCATTCATCTTGTTGTTATAATTCAATTGTTTTGGAAAAGATATCGCGACACTTCAAGTTTATGTGTGTGCCCTCAACGAGGGAAATTGGCATTTCATTCCGAAGACTTCATCGCTCGTTACACAAAAACAAGACATGGGCCGAGGGTCAGACAAACTCATGTGACATCATCAGCTTCAAAAAGCACCGCGCATACGAGGCCAATCCTGCACTGAAGAGGATCTCGATCTTTCAACTTTGGGCAAAGCTCCATCAACGACGACAACTGTTGACTTCAGTTGGAGACCAATGTGCTCTACCAACCCCTTACACTGAGGGAGCTCAAGAACCAAAATTCGTACAGCCTCTAATGACATATTCAATCTTGGAAAGCGAGACAACAACGAAGACGAAGGCCTCTCACCAAATGAGGTCAAACTGCAGCGCGAATCATAACTCATGCCCAATGATGTTCTCATGTCAATTTGTCACGGTCTAATTTGTGTTCAAATGATTTGTCAAGCTTATCTAATCAAAATCAAAATGCTAATTCAACTCTAGAAGGGTCCATTTGATTTTGAGGCACTTGAACATTAACACTTGTTCAAATCTTGAGTCTTTGATTTCAATGTGTGAGCATGCATATTTCTTCACGAGTCTAGGGGCTTCTTCCCCCTACTCTCGTCCTTCTGTCATCTCATTTTTGTGCAAACACAATGTCGGAGATCCCACCGGGATTTCCCTTTTCTTTCACAAAACACTGGCCTCGTGCCTTCCCCTGCCAACACCTGCAAGTTGTCACAGCAAAAGAGACAAAGGAATGCTTTTCTTTATATCTCAGAATCTCAATGCCAGCAAAAGATGTCGAATGAGTGAACACAAACTGGGGCTGCATGTCAGAGTTTTGGGTTTTGTTTCAAGAGCAATGATGTGGCTTCATGACAACACGATTTGTTGAGAATGGTTTGCTCCGGGTGACACGGAAATTCAGATGGCAAAATGCCAGAGTACAAAACAACTCTCATTGACAATTTTTTTTTTTTTGGCGAAAGGAGACGGTACTCCCTAAATTTTATTAAAAATGAAAAAGGTACAAAAAAAGATGGTGGGGGACATGACGGCCTTTACCACCGAAACTAAAAAAAAAACTAGGGGAAGGTCTTATACAGGCATAAGAACCTCTACAAGAGGAGAAGGGGTCCTATCCATAAGGAAGAGGATACAAAAAATAAGCTATGTCCTAAGATTAGGATAGTGAATCCTATCAAAAAAAGATTAAGCTTTGGCAAAGCCTAGGACAGGAAGCCATGTTAGGAAAATCAAAATCAGCCTGGGCAGTAGCTGAATAATTTGCGAAGAAATCAGCCACTTTATTGCCTTCTCGATAGATATGAGAAACTTTGACCTCAATAACCTCCATGATTCTGAAAATTTCTTGTATAACATACCATATTTCCCACGGAATAGTGTATTTTCGGAGAAGAATAAAGGCCAAAACTTCAGAGTCAACTTCGAGCCAAACCGACTGAAATCCCATCAACCTAGCTTGGTAAATACCATCAAGAGCAGCCCTAGCCTCCGCAATCATATTAGAAGTCTGACCATAGAATCGGGCATAAGTAAACACAAATGATCCATCATGAAGCCGGAAAATACCACCCCCCGATGCAATACCAGGATTACCTCTCGAAACTCCATCTGAATTAAGCTTTACTTGACCCATAACCGGAGAAGACCATGAAACAAGTTTAGCCCTAGAGTGACTAGGAGCAGCCTTATGAATATCAAAAAACTGAACAAGATATTTGTCCGAAGAAGTTAGGCTGAAACTCAACTTATTTGCATTAATAATATCCACAATTTGATGCCGAATGTTATAAATCACATGGGACAACTCTCAAGATTGAGAACATCAAGGATATGGGACAACTCTCATAGACAGTTAGGTCCCTTATGTGTGGATCATCAGAACACAGTGCCTTCTCGGATTGACAGTATGGCCCGCAAATCTCAAAGCTTGTTCTTTGGCAATATCAAGATTGTGTCCCATCGAACAACTCTCATTGACAGTTGATCCTTTGAAGGAACGCAGGAAATGCGGAGGTTAACTTTTGAGAAGCATTGCAAGTTTCAGTAACTCTCAAGATTGAGAAAATCAAGGATGTGGGACAACTCTCATAGATAGTTAAGTCCCTTATGTGGGAATCAGTAGAAACAAATCGCCATCTCGAATTATCAGTATGGCCCGCAAAGCACAAAGCTTGTTTTTCGGCAACATCAGGATTGTGTCCCACAGAGCAGATCTCAATGACAGTTGATTCCTCAAAGAAGGAGTATTGAATGTCAGAACACGTGATTCACGATCAACAGCAAAGCATCGAATGTGGGATGACTCTCATAGACAGTCGGTCCCTTAATGTGTGGATCATCAGGACAAAGTGCCATCTCGGATTGACGGTATGACCCGCAATGCACAAAGCTCACGCTTCAGAAATATCAAGATTGTGTCTCGCCGAACAACTCTCAAAGATAGTTGATTCCCCAAAGAAGATGTGTTGAATGTCAGAATCCATGAATCATGATCAACAGCAACGCATCGAATGTTTGATAAAATCTCATAGAAAGTTAGATCCCTTATGTGTGGATCATCAGAACACAGTGCCATCTCAGATTGACAGTATGGCTTGCAAAGCTCAAAGCTCATTTCTTCGGCAATACCAGGATTGTGTCCCACCGAACAACTCTCAAATATAGTTGATTCCCCAATGAAGGAGTACTGAATATTGGAATCCGTGAATTATGATCATATCAAAGCTTCGATTGTTTGATTAACTCTCAATGACAGTTAAGCCCCCAGAGGTTGAAATGCCAAAACATGAAGTTGTCTCCAAACTACAAAGTGCAACAAGAGCTTCATATGCCAGATTCAGGGGCTTATCCTATAACATGACTGGGGCTTCCATAGCCAACATCTGAGGTTGATCCTTGAGAGATACTGGGGCTTCAGTAGCAACAATGTTGGGGAATGATGTCAGAAAAAACAAATGGGGCTTCTTTAGCTAATAACTGGGGCTGACCTAACCATAGAATCCGGAGATATACCATTGAGTAGTCTTGATCAAATAGGTATTCAGAATTGACCTTTTAAGTGCTCGCGCTAGGCTTTCGACTCTGCTTCACCATACACCTCTCCATATTCCTCATTTTCGCAAAAAGTGCAACATCCACAATAAAGTGCACAATCCATTTCATTCATGATTCTCCCTCTGTTCATTCATAATGCTTTCACTCATTCATTCATTCATAATAAGCGAAGTTTGAAATGCAAGCAATGCACATGTGTCAAATAAAAGAAAAATCAATGCAAAAAAAATCATCATGCAAAAAAATGAAAAGTGACTTTCGTCCATCAAAGGCAAATGGTTGCAAAATGAAAAGAGAATGTATTCTTGTCTCAATCTTTCTCTCAATCTTTTGATCTTAAGAATTCAATCAGTGCATGTGTATCACACCATTGTTGCACATGAATGACACATTCGAGCACATCAATATCAAGATATATTTTGCTTGCTCTTGAAAATCTCTTGCAGGTACACACCACACATTTTGGCACATCATGGTCCTCACAAGAAGGTTCCTCATCAACATCAATGCTCAGGGATATGATTTCCCAATGCCTTTTCTGCAAAAGCTGTTTGAGTTGCTACGTTATGTCACGACCCGAAATCTAGGCTCTATTTTATTAGTAATTAAATGATTTTTATTTAATTATTTGCTTATTTATTTATTTAAATTATTATTTATTTAAATAATTATGTGTGCATTTTATGTGTCCTAATATTATGCTTAGCATTTTACTTGAGTTATTTGGGCTAGTGTAGAAGTGTTGGGTCTTAGTTGTTAGTAAGGAGAGTAAGTAATTGTGCTAGTTAGTGGGGGAAGGGGGCTAGGTGTAACTTTTATCTTCATCTTCTCCCTACTCTCCTCCCTCACCCTACTCTTTCACTCTCACACTCCACCCCCCCTCTCCATCCCCCAGCCAACTTCCTCTCTCTCCTCCATGTTTGGTAAGTTTTTCTTCCTCTTCCTTCTCTCTTCTTTTTCTCCTTCTTCCTCTCATCTTCTCTCAATTCTTAAAACTTGAACATTGTTTAGATCGTCGATAGGAGCGCGTAGAATCAAAAAGATTTGAAATCCATCAACTTTGAGAAAAATCAAGTAAGTTACCTTTCCCCCATTTTAATGCTAAAATGTTCATATCATGTTTAGATAATGCTTAATGTGTTATATTTGAAGTTTGGTTGGGTTTTGAATTTGTTTAGAATTTATTTTGAATTCATTTGAGTTTTGGGTAAAAATGGTGGATTGATGAATGTTGGGTTTGATTCTTGGTTTTGGGTTGATAAATGTTGTATTTGGATTCCCATTCTAGTTATAAGTGATTTTGGTACATTTTAGAACTTGTAGAAGGAGTTGAGTTTGAGTCCTTGGTATTTTGGGAGAATTTGGTTCGAAATCTGTAAACCCAGCTCTGTTTTCCTCCCAGCCCGTAGACCAGGCGCCCGCCTACTCCCACTTTGTCTAGCGCCTGACTTTCTGGAAATTCAAGCGCGCGCCTGCCCTGGCCCAGGCGCCCGCCCGCCCCCTGTTCCAGGAATTTTGCCCTTCTGCTTGGTTTAAGACTTAAGGCTTAACTAGTTTAGGTTTATTACTTCTAATCAACTTAAGATAACACCGTGTAACACTTTATTGTGTGGATTTGATTCTTTTGTGAATAAATATGATGTGAAATTTATTTAAGTACCGTTTTGGTAATGTTGGGCATCTTTGATGTGCAGTTTGTATTGGTTTACCTTTGTGGTGATTTAATTGGTTTGATTCCCTACTTTGGAATCCCTTGTTGTTTATCGTGCTAGTATTTTATTACTTAGCCTTTACGTGAAAGTCCAGCTGGTATTTTGTGTGTGTTTGGGCGATGCGAAACATTATGATGGCACGGCCAAGTCCATTGTGATGTCGACCATTGTTTTGCCCCATTATTACCCTCCTCCAGATTGGCCTTGGATGTGAGAAGAGCTAGCTCCTTTGTGTGCATTTTAGCTATTACTTGGAGCATGACTTTGTGGCATGTCTCCCGTCCTTTGTGACACTTCTTTGGTTATTGGTTCCGGTACCGGGGTTTTCTCTTCGGCTTTCATGCTATTATGAAGATGATGATTGGTTGATTATTGAAGCTGCGCAGCGATCCTTTATTTGGATGTTCCGGATTGGAAAACCTTGGCTATATCCTTTGTTATGTGTTTATTTCCGCTGCTATCTGTTATGTGCTAAATGCTATATGCTATGTGATATTTATTATTACTTATTGCTTATTGCATCATAGCATGTCATGTAGTTGCATTAGTAACTTATTGAGATTTATCTCACCCCTTTTCTTTTATCTTTGTTTTTCCTTAACCCCCCCCCCCCAGGTGCTAAGGATTAGTCTCGCTGATCACGAGAAAGAGGACGTCGAGTGTGGATCCGTTCTTTTGGGGAAGGTTATTATGGGTTGGTTTACATTATGTAAATGTGTAACCATTTTGGGATAGTTGTACCAAACAATGACGTCACTAAGAATTGTACATTTGTATTTTGTTGGGCATAAACTTGTGGAAGTCTATGATAGTTGTATTTGGTTTTTATTAAACTTGGTTTTGTAAAACTTTGGATCATCACCCTTTTGGTATCAAATGAAATTTTTAACTTCGGTATTTTACAGTTTTGATATTAGAGTCGACATCCAGCTCGCAGTCTCGGGCCCGCGGGGTCCGGGGTCGCGACACGTTAGGTCTGATTCTCGTAAGAGATACGTAGGCAACTTGAATCTTCAGGCACGACCACATACTTGCAAAAAATCTTATGCAGGTACGAAGTTGGAACCGCACAACGAATCACATCTTGGCTTCACAAAGAGGTTGCTCATTGCAAGTAATCAAAATCCCGCAACAATGACAAAGTCAAAGACTCGAGTATTGCAATAGCTTGCAGCCCCGTGCGCTCAATCCAATCATAAAATCACTGAGGTTTACAATTATCATGTCTTGTCACCTCGTCATGGTTAAACATGCCATAAATCTCCATGTCATAATCATTTCATTATGCTACAATCTCCATGCCCATCATCATGTCATAATCATTGTTATGTTGTTTATCACGTTGTAATCTCCATCATGCCATGATCATTGCCATGTCATAATCACTATCACATCCACGATCATTAACATGCCTCAATCATTGCCATGTCATCTCATGATTTGATGTCATTCACTGCACACATTAAGTCAAACGATTAGTGTCTCAAACTCAAAATGAAAATAAACTTGTGCTCAAACAAAGATGATTCAAATTTTACATGTGTGTAAGTACCCCAATCTGAACTTAAACCAACTTAGAGAAATTCTTAGCACCATTCAGGGATAAACTGATAGGCTGGGACCTCACTAGGATAAACCAAGAACCTTAGGACTGTTCTGGAATTAAACTTAGAAAAGTCCAGAAGCTCACCAGGCTGAGTCGTACGGATGGTATGGGTACTAGAAGGGCCCAGCCGTATGGCTGGTTTGGGGGCCTTCAGTCCCGATAAATTAAGACCCTTGCTGATCATTTTAGGGGGGGAGAAATATCATTTTGAGAGCAAAAACTCTGCTGGATTGAGAGCAGAAACACAAAACATTGTCAAATTGAGTGAAAGAGAGGAAGATAGGCTAGAATCAATATTGGTGAGGCCTCCTTCTCCCCCGTCTCCTCTTCACCCTTTTATTTACCTTGTTTTTTTTGTTTTTTTTTTTTTTTTTTTTTTTTTGGCGAAAAGAGGACGGTACCTCCCTAGATTTTATTAGCAGAAATGAAAATTACAAAAATGGTGGGGGACATGACAACCTCAACCACCAGAAAGGAGCCTAAGGGGAAGGTCTTACACAGGTTGTAAGAACCTTTACAATAAAGGGAGGGGTGGCTACAAAATAAAGAGAATAATAAATATAAGTATCTAGCCATCTAAAAAAGAACATCAAAGTCTAAGAGAAGGCACTTGAGCTTTATCAAGCTTAAAAGCCCCCTTACAATTATTAGGAAGGTCATCAAAAGAGAGAAAATCTGCATTATGAAGAAGAGAGTAACCAAGATTAGCTAGCCCATCCGCCACTTTGTTGCCTTCTCTGTACACATGAGTGATCCGAGTCTGCATAGTAGAGATGAGCCCCATAATTCTGCGAATAAGGTAAAGAATTCGCCAAGGAATATGATATTCTCTTAGCAAAATCTTAACCAACACTTCTGAATCAAGCTCTATCCATAGAGAAGTAATGCCAAACGCAGAAGCTAACAGTAAGCCATCAAGGAGTGCGTGAGTTTCAGCCCACATATTCGTGTTCTCACCATAGAACCGAGAGAAAGCAAAGAAAAAGTCCCCATTCTGATTTCTAAAAATTCCCCCACCCGAAGCTGGGCCCGGATTACCCTTTGAAGCACCGTCCGTATTAAGCTTAAACTCCTCATTAGTAGGGGCTTTCCAAACAACAATCTTAGGAATCTTCGCAGGAGGGGAAGATAAATTGACTCTAAATAAAGAAGACATCCGCATATCTAAATGGGATCCTCGAAACTCCAATTTGAAAGCTTTAATGATAGAAGCAATATCATAAGTTATAGAATTAATTACCTCCAGCGGGGTCACTTTGTGCCCTTCAAACCGAGATTTGTTTCTAGCCTTCCATAATTCCCAGCAAATAAAAGAAGGCAAGAGCGAACGAAGCCAAGAACTGAGATCAGAATTTGCCTTAGCCGAGCAATACCACCACGCACAAAGAGTCTGCCTAACATCTGTCCCTATTCCAGCAACACCCATAGAATTCCCAAAGAACTTCCATATATGACGGGCCAAATCTCCTTGAATGAGAATATGATTAATGTCATCCCCCTTAGGATTAGCGCAGCAGTGACACATTGAAACCAAGGGAATACCTCTACGCATGCAAGCATGATCAGTGGGAAGGCCATTGTGAAGAGCTCGCCAAAGAAAAACAGAGATCTTAATGGGAATATGTTTATGCCAACATGAAGTGGAAACCATACTTTTAGGGCGGGAGGATCTGATTTCTTTCCAAGCCGAAGAAATCGAAAATTTACCTGTCGAAGATGGGGACCAACAAATCTGATCCTTGTCATTCGAAAGGTGAATATGATTATCTTCAATGGCTCTAAGAAGAGGAATACCAAAATTGTCCACAATATAATTCTGTTTCGGCCGCCCATTTAAGAAAAGAGACGATACCTCAACGTGTTCTTGAGGTAAACCAGCCACAATAAAACCAAGCCAATTTTCATGGATAGAAATGGATCCTTCACCAACCCCCCAATAAATTCTAGGTTCCACTAAGTCTTTAACACCAAGCATACGCCTCCAAACGTGAGAATCAATGGATCTAGGGGCAGCATCCATAGGATGTGTTCCATCACAATATTTGGCTAGGAGAAACTCAGTCCATAAAGAAGAAAATCCCCGAAGCCTCCACCATAATTTCATAGCGAAAGAAAGAGAAATGTCCTCAAACCGCCTTAAGCCAATACCACCTTCATCAGTTGGCCAATACATATGGTGATAAGCTACCCAGTGACATTTATTTTCTCCATCAATCCCACTCCAGAAGAATCTAGCAATCAGCCCGTACAAGGCTTTAATAATACCCTTGGGAGGTTCCATTAAAGCAATGTAATAAAGAGGGATAGATTGAAGACAAGCCTTTATAAGAGTGAGTTTTGCACCAAAAGAAAGAAGTTTACCTCGCCAAGAATGAAGCCTATCTTCCATTTTCCGAATAATAGGCTGAAAAAAGCTGTTTTTCTTGCGACCAACGTAGAGGGGGCAACCCAAATAAATGATTGGAAGCTCCTTCTTGATGAAACCAGTCGTATGAGCAATAATAGAGTCTCGAGCTGCATCATGTTTTCCCGTAACAAAGCAAGATTTCGAGGCGTTGATAAGTTGACCCGAGAAAGCTTGGTACCATTCCATACACCTCATATGAAGATCAAGGGAATCTCTACTCCCGTTACAAAAAATCATCACATCATCAGCATAGGCAAGGTGTGATATGACTGGAACATTAGGATGGGTTGTATGATATCTATGATGCTCAAATCTGCTATGTAAGAGATTGATACCACGGCTAAGCACTTCAGCCATAATAATGAATAATGTAGGCGAGATAGGATCACCTTGGCGAAGACCCCTTGTAGAGTGAAAGAAACCACAGCTTTCTCCATTAACAAGGATGGAGTACCAACAAGAAGAAATGCATCTATAGATAATATCAATCCACACCTCAGAAAAACCAAATCTCTGGAGGACCTTGACCAAAGCAAACCAAGAGACACGATCGTAAGCCTTCGACATATCCAGCTTTAGAACAACATTAGATCCCCGGACCTTCTTAGTAAGGGAACTAAACATTTCTTGTGCAAGGAGAGCATTATCATGGATGAGACGGCCTTGGACAAAACCACTTTGTTGAGGAGAAATAATCCGAGGCAGAATATTAGCTAATCTTCGAGTCATAAGCTTCGTGATAATTTTATTCGAGAAGTTGCAAAGACTAATGGGACGCATCTCACCAAAGTTAGTGGGTGCTTCCACCTTTGGAATGAGCACAACAATAGTACTCGTCCAACTTCGAGGCATAGAGAAACCCGAGAAGAAATCCCCAATAGCTAAGAATAAGTCCTCCTTAATGATGTGCCAACACACTTTATAAAATTCTCCTGTAAATCCGTCGGGTCCAGCTGCACTTGTGGCGCTCATACTCGATATAGTCTCAAAAATTTCTTCCCTCGATGGAATGGCTGAAAGGGCATTGTTATCTTCCTCATTGATAATCCGAGGGATGACATGTAGAAGGTCATCAGAGGGAATATCATGAGGAGCAGTGAGCAAAGAAGAGAAAAAATTAACCGCCTCATTTTGAATGTCATCCTTGGAAGTTACCCAATCCCCATTTGTATTACGAATACGATGGATATGTAATTTCTGTCTCTTTTTCTTCACACACGCATGAAAATAAGAAGTGTTACGATCCCCATCCTTAATCCATGAAATATTTGCCCTTTGTTTCCAGAAATCATCTTCAATTTTTAACCGATATGTAAGGTTAGCTTGGGCCAAGTGAAGATCCGCTCTATTCTCTTCTGTAGGGATTTGTTGGTAAACCAATTCTTTTGCAGCAACCTCATTTTCAGCCATCACCACTTGTTGATCAATCCTACCAAAGTGTTCTCTATTCCAAATAGAAAGGGCCTTACGAAGTACTCCCAATTTATTAGCAAACTTTACCATAGGCCTGCCCTCAACCATGTTATCCCACTTTTCCTGAATAAGAGGAAGGAAAGTAGGACTATTAACCCAAGCATTTATGAATCGAAAAGCCCCTCGAGTTGCTTCAGCAGTGACCTTGATAGAAATATGCAGGGGAGAGTGGTCAGAGCAAGTTTTATTCAGATGATCCACTCGGGTCGAATGAAAAATCCGCAGCCACGCCTCATTATAGAAAGCCCTATCCAAACGTTGACAAATGGTCGCCCGCCTCCGTTTATTCCACCACGTATAAGGGTTACCTTGATATCCCGCATCTATCAATCCAGCTCCAATTGAAGCATCAACAAATTCAGCCACCCATTTCTCTTGAATGGGCCTTCCCCCAAATTTCTCCCCTTGATGAGAAACAATGTTAAAATCCCCGGAGATCAACCAAGGAGCATTAGTATCCCCAAAGGATAATAAGGAATCCCACAAAGCTCTCCTTTCATATTTGTCACAGCTAGCATAAACAAAAGAGACCATAACTGCTTGGGGCCATTGATAATGAGAGACACGGAAAGAAATAATCTGATTTGTATCCTCAATAACTTCACAATTTAGGCCATGTTTCCAAAAAACCCAAATAGTACCAGAACAATTAGAGACGCCACCAGAGCAACCAAGTTTACGAGTATAAGACTGGACATTAGACATATCAATCTTTGGCTCATAAAAACCAGCAATAGAAATCCCATGAATCCGAAGAAGCCGTTTAGCCCTTCTCAACGAACCAGAATTACCGATACCACGAATATTCCAACTAAGAACACCAACCATTAAAAACTATTTTAGAAATGAGTAAGAGAGGGGGGATACCTTAATTCCCAGGAGTAAAAGAGATAGGGCTTGAACCAGCCCCTCCATCATTTTTCTTTTCTTTCTTCTTTCGAGACATCACCAATGTGAATCCATCATCATCCATACGTTTTCCACTTGCCTTAAATGCAGAATGTAAAGCCTTGACATGGTCACAAGAAGTGACTCGGGGTGCCCTAGGCGAGAGATTGAGCGATCCTTCCATATTGCAAATGACCTTGTTTTGGGGGGTAGAGATGCTAGGCAGCATTGCTATATCATCTCCGATAGCCATACACAATTTTTTAATGTCTTGTTTTGGGGGAATAACCTCCTGTTTATTGCTCCCAATCTGATCATGGAATTTCTCTTTCTTGGACAAAGCATCATTAACTGATTTCGGAAGAATAATACCCCTCCTTGCAACCCTGGGAACTTCCATATGTGTAGTCTCTTTCGAATTATCCTTGCTAGGTTTAGGATCAGCCTGTAAATCCTTTGCATTCTTGTGTTCCTTTTTAGCCAATTCCACACCAGATTTCTCTCCCACTTTTTTTCCATCCTTTTGAGCTTGCTTGTAATTGGTAAGAACACGGCAAGTTGAGTTATCATGCCCAAGCAACGAGCAATGACGACAATGCAGAGGCAGATTTTCATATTCAATGTCTTGAAAGAAACTTGGAACACAATCCCCACAATCCACATGTATTTTATCTGGGAGTTTCTTTAAAAGATCAACCTGAACAAGAATTTTAGCCACACTTGGCCTCGATAATTCTGCTGTCGCCTTATCAATTGATAATGGCTTACCAAACGTATTAGCTAGCGAAAACAGGAAGACCTTATTAAATAAATGAATAGGCAGCCCCGGGAGACTTACCCAAACAGGAACAAGAGGGGAATCTTCTTTTGGCCGCCATGAAGGTGTCCAAATCGTAGTTTTCATAGGATACTTAGTTACATACCAGATTTCTTTGGTCCAAAGACGTTGAAAATCTGCCTCATTTGATAGCTGAATCAGCATGTGATGTTGATCAAGATGACCAAGTTTAAAATCACCCTTGAGTTGGAACTTAGCAAAGGCCAAACGAGCAGCCTCCATTGTTGGTCTTCCATTCTTAAACTTTCCTACCAAAGTCCATGCAAACGGCCTAGCAAATGCATCAATGGCAGCTTTTGATAATTTAAGAGAAGGTATCCCTTTGTGCAATGTCGAGGGAATGATAGGAATCTCAGAAACGGGTATTGATGGCTTAGATCCAAAGAGAGAGGCGAAAGATTTGTTTGGTGGAGGGGTTTGAGCGGCTGCAACATTAGGGTTTGGGGAGATCATAGCGTTAGGGTTTTTTTATTTACCTTGTTACACTATTATTTACTTGTTTTGTTGATCATCTTACTTTAATGTCTTTACATTTCATGCAAATCTTATAAATTGGAACCAAGCATTTGAAATGATTCATGGTGCCCTCATACCTTGTGTATGAACAAGGGTTAAAACCAAAGATGATCAAGGCTTGTTATGATAAATGCAATTTACTTTATGTCATTTACTTTCATGTCAATCTACATTTATGTCATTTAAATTCTATGTCTTTACTTTTGGCTTGGTGATCCATTGCACATCTTGGAGAAAGCCATTGTATATCTATTATGTTTATGTTTATTGTTGAAGTGATCAAGTTTGGGTGGTAAAGTCCTAATCTTTACCATCCAAACTTTGATTAAAGCCTAAATAATGTCCCATTGGATGATAAAGATGCAATATTTATCCATCCAAAGGTTGATTTTTGATGCCTCATGGCTTTCTATTGGATGAATCAACCATTTGGGAAGTTAAAGTCTCAATCTTTAACCCTCCCAATGGTTATTATTGGCTCAAAGCCATGTTCATCAACTTGGTGTTTAATTCCCCAATTATTGCCTTGATCATGCCCAAAAGCCTTGTGTTTTGGTGTCTAATTTATGGTCAAAGGCATAGGGATGATGTTGTGTATGTTTTGGTAAAACAAAAATAAACTGAAAAGATCATTTTCAGTCCAGTTTCAGCAGGATGCCCTGTTTCTGCCTGAATTGGACTACCTTTCTGATATGTCTGTAAAAATTCCCAGGACAACCATCCTTAGCTGTACGGATGGTTTGTCCAGGGAATCGTTTTTCCAATTTTTCCCATTCTGTTAAAAAGATTTGCAAATAAACCCTTTTTCGTTAATTCATAAACTGTTTTCTGTTAGGTCAGTTTCTCCCTTTTCAAAATACACATACAAACACACTTGCACGTTTTGGTCAACAAACTAGGGAGACTTGGTTTTTTCCGAGGTGAATTGGGTGAACTGCGATAAGTTCTTCCCAAGACGTAACCTGACCTCCGAACTCACCTTCTCTAACCTTTTCCGTTAAATTTGGGTTTAAAATTAAATTAACGTGGCGACTCCGTTTTCTTGAACAATAAAAGCGCCGTGTTTAATTCTCGAGCGGAAAACCAACTCCAATATGGTTTTTCCCGTGGGTATCTTACAGTGGCGACTCCGCTGGGGATTAAGTATTTTCGAACTTCTTTTTAGAAGCTTTGGGGACACTTTTGTGTGGGTCAAACTCCCGTCCCCATTTGTTGACTTTGTACATATTTTATGTGTATTTTATGTCTCTGTTTTGATTTCTGAAAATGAAATTGTTCTGGAGTTGCAATAAACTGGGGCTTGATGTTGAAACTGGAAAATTGCAAAAAATAATGGGACACCTCCACTAGCCGTACGGCTGGTTCTCCCGGGCCCACAGAATGTTTCAAGTTAACAATTTATTGCAGGGCAAAAACATTCTGATGGTCCCCTTGCTTCTGCTTGTCCAGGTTTCAATTTACAGCATTTATTTGTGCACATATGCCTTTGTTTTCTTGAACCGAAACTTGTTTTCCAAAGCTCTGTTACGAACAAATTTTGAACATAAAATTTTGGGTTTTCAAGGCCTCATTGTGCGTAACCCTTTTCTTGAAAGTTTGATATTCAAAACCCTTTTGTTTATGCACAATCCTTTGTGTAATTGGTTTTCAAATGGCCTTGCTCCTCTTGTAAAAATTTATTGGTTTCCAAAAACCTCGATTGTGCACAAACTTTTCCATGTACAAAATTCGATTATCAAGAATCCTACTTGTTCATATTCTTGTTTGATTACTTGTGCAAATTACTTGTTTAAATTGCTTGTTCATATCTTGTATATACTTTGCTCATGATGTTAAAATGCATTGAAAATTCCTATTTTGACTCAAAAGGGAACGTAGAATGACTCACACAACGCGCACTCGACCTTGTGTGATACGTAAACTTGTGTATTTTTAGAATAAAAAGAAAAGGATATGGCCTAACTCAAGAACCTCGCAAGGAACACGAGCTAGAACTAGATTAACCTAATCTTGCAAGACTAGGGTCTGTCCTCGCAAGGGCAGAAAGGGGTTTAAACCTCGCAAGGCTTAAAAACAATTCTCGCAAGAATTGGAGTAAGTTCACAAACTCACAAAGGAAAATTTTATTCAATCACTCAATGCCTTACAACTACAACTTTTAGGGTATTTATACTACTCTTGTAACATCCTTCCAAGTTAGGATAAACTAGACATTAATTATTTGAGAGATAATTAAAATAAAGATAAGAACTAGGTGAAAAAAACAATGTAAATTCGGCCAATCTGAACAGTCTGATTTGAACAGCCATAACTCTTCATGTACTTGTCGAAAAACATGCCATAAGTAGTCATATGAAAGATCACAACCTTATCTTCATCCCAACGCGGAAATAATCACCATCTGGACTGTCATTGCGTAGATAATAGCCGAACAAAATTATTCAAGAAATTGCTCAAACATTTGGCCCACTTATTTAAGTCTAACTAATCATGTTAACAAAGATTGGGCTCCAATTGACCCCTAAAGTCTGAACCACACCCTTGGAGCTCAACATTAGCTCATTTCCATTATCTTCTACCTTTGCTTCCGCATCATTCTCCTCTCCTTTAAAAGAATTTGCCCTCATATTTTCGTCATCCAAGTAAGGAGAAAGATCACCCACATTAAAAGTAGCACTCACATTACTAAACTCATTGGGTAGCTCAAGTTTATACGCACTATCACCATACTTTTCCAACACTCAGAATGGACCATCAGCTCTCGGCATAAGCTTGTTCTTTCTCTTTGATGGAAATCTCTCCTTGCGAAAATGAAGCCATACAAGATCACCAACCTTAAAAACATGTTGAGTACGCCCTTTGTTGGATCTTTCTTTATACTTAGCATTTTCCTTCTCAATCTGAGCCTTAACTTGCTCACAAATCCTCATAAATGCAGCTTGCCTCTCCTTTGCTTCAAAGCTCACTATTTCCTTCTTTGGTATAGGAATCAAGTCAATAGGCATATACAGATTAACACCATAAACAATCTCAAATGGAGAATGACCAGTAGTAGATGAAGGAGTTCTATTGTATGCAAATTCAGCATGAGCAAGCTTAACATCCAAATCTTTGGTAGTTCTACTCACCAAAGCACGTAATAAACTTCCAAGAGTCCGATTTGTCACTTCAGTTTGTCCATCGGTTTGTGGATGATGGGAAGTACTAAACAGCAACTTAGTACCAACCAAACGCCATAGGGTCTTCCAAAAGTAGCGAAGGAACTTAGTGTCCCGATCAGAAACAATAGACTTTGGAATCCCATGCAAATGAACAATCTCCTTATAGTATAAATCTGCAATATGAGATGCATCATCCGTCTTATGACATGGAACAAAATGACTCATCTTCGAAAAACGATCAACCACCACCATAATAGCATCCTTCCCCCTTTGAGTTCTAGGTAACCCAATAATGAAATCCATGCTAACATCATCCCAAGGATGATCCGACACAGGCAAAGGTGTATAGAGCCCTTTATGAAAGAAACTCTTTGATTTTTGACAAGTAGCACACCTTGCCTATAACGCCCATCCTTAATCTTGTTAAATATTTGACTAGTTTGTTAAATTCTTGAAATTGCATATTATGTGCTAGTTTTACTTGGGTTAATTCCTTAACTGCTTTAGAATATTAAGGTGGTTAAATGTCTAGTTTTGACTTTTGGGTCATTTGTGAAAATATGAGTTTAGGGGCCTTTTTGTTAAAAGTGAAACTTGAGGGGCCTAGGTGTCATTTTTGGAAAGTTGCAAGTATATCTTGTTTTGGTTTGCTCATGAGAAAGCATTCTTCCCCAATTCTATTTACGTTTCATCTGTAAGCAAAAGCTAGGTTTAGGGTTTACCCTATTCTCGACTCCTCGAGTTTAATTATCCCTCTGTTCTTGATTCTGATCCCGTATAAATATTCGTGGCGTTGAATAGAGCGTTTCCGGCCGAACAGAAATTTGTTTGGGTAACTTTGATTTTTGACTAGGTAAGTTATTAGCCCCCCCCCCTTGCTTGTAATAACATGCATATATGTTATTCTTGATACTTGTGATTGTTAATTTCGTGTTTGGAGTGATATTTGTGATACTTGTAATTTTGGGACAAAGGGAGTATAACCCTCTGTGTAGAAAAGAAAAGTTACACTTGAAATAGGTGTTAGGAAAATGTTAATGCACTCTTGAAATGTTAATATGTTAATAAAAAGTATACTCCTACGTTTGGGACGGAAAATTACTCAACCTTGGAAAGAATAAAAATTTCGCATTTTTGTACCTTGGGCGACCGCCCATTTTGGGCTGGACGACCGCCCATCTTTCTGAAAGGTTTTTCAAAAGGATTGACCTGCTTGTATGCGACCGCATAGACCACTTTAGGCGACCGCACACTTGCCCTGATGAACAAAAGTCTTGAATAAAGTTTGATTAAGCTAGACTTAACCCTAGATAAGGTATATAACCTTAGTATAAGATGTCCTAGTAAGTGTTGTGACACCTTAGAGGCATCATCAGAACTTGGTCTTAAACATGAATACTCATTGAATTAAAATGAGAACTTAGTCTTTAACATGAACACTTATAGAACTCAAATGAGAACTTAAGTATAAGAGTAACAACTCTTCTTTATGTATTGAAAGTGCTATAAATAAGCACTAATGTGTTATGCTTGTCTTGAAATCAATGTTTGTGCACCTTAGGGCATTAGAACAGAGTCTTGCAATTGAACATCCTACGAATAGGATGAGGAACTTGTAAGAGAAAAATATATAACTCTTATACATGCTTGAATGTCCAAAGATTGGAATGATAACTTGAAGTATAAGACAATAAAATCTTGTACATGACTTGAACATCCAAAGAATTGGATTAAGACTTGAATATAAGATGATAAAATCTTGTACATGACTTGACACCAATACATGTGTATGGTAATGAACTAGAAAGTGCTATGAACAAGCACTAACGTGTATGAGACATGTTCTTGATGTGTATGTTCAAACATTGCATATAGTTGCTTGATAACAATGTGTCTTCTTGATTACTTGAAGCATGTTTCTTGGTGAGCTAGTCCATTACTTTTGGATTAGTTCTATTCCCATAGTTCAAGTAAATACCTACTTGTGCATTCTTGTGTGAGTCCAGTTGGTCCTTGCTTGTTCGGAGGTATATAGGTTCACACTTATCATGAGGCTGGGGCCAAAGTGACAATCGGGGATCTATGTATCTGCGCTTGATCCCATACTACAGGCCATAGTAAGGTCATAGCTTCCTTTATTAGAGCAATACGTGTGATATAAGTGAATGCTAAACTCGTGAACACCTTGTGAATCTTGATCTTGGGAATGACACTGGTTACCGGGTCTTCTTATATATACTGCATAAGCGGTTTCTTGATATTGATCGTGATTGTCAAAGTAATACAAGCTACGACAACAATGGTATTCTTGGGAGGAATAAGGAAGGAAGCAATATCCTTTATAACGTGCTAGCTTAGCCTTATGTGCTACTTGATGAGTGGCTTAGCCTCTCATATACTTGTTACTTAATGATACTTGATACATGATTACTTGTGTATCTACTTGAATTGCATGATAACATGTCATGTAGTTGCATCTAATAGCTTACTGAGATTTATCTCACCCCGTTTCTTGTTTAATTGTTTTCCTTAGATCAAAGGAAGGATAGTGATAGTGCGAAGTGAGGCTCGACATAGCTGGGAGCTTACTACGCAGGTGGTTATTGTTTTGGGAATCGTGTTCCTTTTTCACTTTGGTGAGGACGATGTATTATGGGTTATGTAACTCAGTATTTTTGGGTAGACTTGTTGTTGCTAGACATCTTGTAATGCCAGCTTATGTGCTAGGCATTTCTTCCGCTGTGTATAATCATGTTTGGTTTAAATTTTCTTGTCTAGAACTCGTGGTGTGAGCTATCTTAGCTCCTTACTCTAGAGTATATATATCATGTCAGTTTGTTATAAACAGTTGTCATCCAGTTTCTTGTTAGTTTCTTGATTCTCGTTAGTCACGCGCATCCAGGTTTGAGGTTCTATTAGGGGGCCGGGACCTGGGGGGCGTGTCAGTTTGGTATCAGAGCCACCCTAGTTTAGCTACCTTGTTTAGCTACCTTGGTTTGTTCTAAGTTTGGATAGGGTCTATGGCCTAGGTATGGGTTAGTCTTGGGGTGTTATTAACGCCGAGTGTTTACCTGGAGGTACAATGAGTTCTAAAGTACAAGTGGTAGTATTCAGCTGAGATATGTAACTCCTCAAGAAGAGATGGTTGATAATATAGACTGGGATTATCCTAATCGACTTACAAGGTTCTGAAGTTGAAACCTCGTAGCTTTGACGGGGAATTTGATGCTAAGAAGGCAGAAGAGTGGATCGAAAGTATAGAGAAGATCTTTACAGCCTTGAGATGTGCAGGAGGTGATAAGGTAACATTTGCAACCTTTAAACTTGAGAAAGCTGCTGAACATTGGTGGCAAGTTCTGAATAAAAGCTGGGAACTGGAAGGGGTACCACAGACTTGGGAGAATTTTCTTAAAGCATTCAAGTCACAATTTATTCTAGCAGTGGTTCAAGACAGAAAAGACATGGAATTTCATAATCTGGAACAGGGAAGCTTGACAGTGGGGCAATACTCAACCAAGTTCACAGAATTGGAGAGGTATTGTGATCACTTAGTTCCAAACGAAGCAAAGAAGGCACAAAGGTTTGTAAAGGGGTTAAAGACTGAGTACAGGAAGCAACTTCTTTCTCTACAGTTTACTAGTTATCAACAAGCAGTGGAGAGGGCTTATGGGATTGAGAATGACATTGAAGAACATAAGATGAAGCAGGGAACAATCATGACAAGTCATGTTTCAGAGAAAGCACAGGGATCTGGTTCTAAGGGTGGTAAATCTAACCGCCAAGATCATCGATTTCGACAACCATCTGAAAGTAAAGGTAGTGTATCAACTGGTTCTAAGACAACAGTCCAAGGTTCCAGGAGAGTGTGTGGTTATTGCTTGAAAGAAGGCCATTCTGAAGACAAGTGTTGGCTAAAGCAAGGAAAATGTTTATCTTGTGGTGAAACTGGGCACTTTTATCAAGAATTGTCCGAAAGGCAAGGGAAGTCAAGTTGGGGGGTACGAGTCAACAGGCCTCAGGTACTAAGAGAGATAGTGGGGGTCGACCTAAAGTTCATGGTCGAGTGTTTACTCTAGATCAGCAGGGTGTAACTGAGTCTTCTGCGGTCATAGGAGGTACTATATTACTTTCTAGTACGAGAGCGCGAGTCCTAATAGATCCAGGCTCATCTCATTCTTATGTGGCATCTCATTTTGTGTCGCACTTGCATGTTCTTCCTGATTCTATGCCTTATGTGCTAGAAGTATCTTCCCCTATGGAAGATTGCATGTTTGCTTCTGAGGTTTACAAGAAATGTGAGGTTCTTGTGGGTGATAATGCCCTTCTTGCTGACCTAGTCGTGTTACCTATAAGGGACTTTGATGTGATTCTTGGCATGGATTGGCTTTATGTGCATCATGCATCTGTTGATTGTCATAGAAAAATAGTAACTTTTTCTATACCTGGTTTGCCTGATTTTACCTTTGAAGGTGATAGGCCTTTATGTGCTATTTTTTTTTTTTTGGCAAAAAGAGGACGGTACCTCCCTAGATTTTATTAATGAAGAAAATAAAGTACAAGCAAGGTGGGGGACATGACAACCTCAACCACCGAGAAATGAAAACTAGAGGGGAGGCCTTACACAAGTTGTAAGGTCCTCTACAAACGAGGGAGGGATAACTGCAAACCATAACAAAGCTATACAAGAATCTAGCCATAAGAACTTAAAGACGAAGGTAAGGGATAGAGGCCCTATCTAACTTATAGGCACCTTTACAACTGTGGGGGAGGTCTTCAAATGAAAAGTAGACCGAGTTAGATCTAGTAGAGGCCGCTTCATTCGCAAGTCGATCAGCAACACCATTGCCCTCACGGAGAATATGAGTAACCCGAACATGAATGTGGCTCATTAATCTTTTGATATGTTGCACTTCATACCAAATGGACCAAGGAATATGATAATCTAAGATTAAGATCTTAAGAAGTATCTCAGAATCAATTTCGAGCCAAAGAGATGGGATACCAAAACGAATTGCAAACAAAAGACCATCCAAAACAGCCCTTGCTTCAGCTACCATATTAGTACCAATGCCATAATATTTCGAATAGGCAAACAAAATTTTTCCTTGCATGTTTCTGAAAAATACCGCTACTCGAGATAACACCCGGATTGCCTTTGGCTGCGCCGTCGGTGTTTAGCTTAAAAGGCTCGATATATGGAGACTTCCAGCTAACTAGCCGCACCTTTCGGTTGATATGGCCAGCCATTCTCAAAGAAAAGAACCGATGAATCTGGGCATCAAAAGAGGGACCGTGGAAACTAATTTGAAAAGCTTTTACAATACAATGCACTTGATCCAAAACAGCACCAATAATAGAACAAGCATCCATAGCAACAGAATCAAACCTCGCTTTATTACGATTTTTCCAAATTTCCCAAAGAATAATTCCTGGGAGGAGACGGCAAAGCCAAATCATACCCATACCTTCTTCTTTAGATTTAGATAACCACCAACTAGAAAGGAGAGATCTGATATTCTGAAAAGAAATTTTAACTCCCATCAAAGGCACAAAGAATGACCATGTCGCGACCCCGAACCCCGCGGGCCCGAGACCGCGAGCTGGACGTCGACTTAAAACCAAAACTATGAAACACCGAAGTTAAAAATTCCATTTGATACCAAAAGGTGATGATCCAAAGTTTTACAAATCCAAGTTTGATAATAACCAAATACAACTATCATAAACTTCCACAAGTTTATGCCCAACAGAAGATAAAGGTACAATTCTTAATGACGTCATTGTTTGGTACAACTATCCCAAAAAGGTTACACATTTATATAATGTAAACCAACCTATAACAACTTTCCCCAAAAGAATGTATCCACACTCGACGTCCTCTTTCTCGTGATCAGCGAGACTAATCCTTAGCACCTGGGGGGGGGTTAAGGAAAAAACAAAGATAAAAAGAAAGGGGGTGAGATAAATCTTAATAAGTCACTAATGCAACTACATGACATGCTATGATGCAATATACAATAATAAATCATAGATAGCACATAGCAGTTATCACATAACAGATAGCAGTGGAAATAAACACATAACAAAGGATATAGCCAAGGTTTCCAAACCGATACATCCAAATAAAGGATCGCTGCGCAGCTTCAATAATCAACAAATCACATCTTCATAATAGCATGAAAGCTGAAGAGAAATCCCCCGGTACCGGAACAATAACCATAAGAGTGTCACAAAGGACAAGAGCCATGCCACAAAGTCATGCTCGGTAGCTAGATACATTCACAAAGGAAGCTAACTTATCACTTCCAAGGCCTATCTGGAAAAGGGTATAGTAAGGGCAAAACAATGGTCAACATTATAATGGACTTGGCTTTGCCATTATAACCTTTCCCATCGCCCGATGCAACAATTATGCCAGCTGGGCTTCCATATAAATGCTAAGTAATAATATATTAGCATGAATAAAACATCTTACGGTTCCAAAGTAGGGAATCAATCCAAATAAATTACCACAAAGGTAAACCAAATCCAAACAACACATCAAGGATGAACCCCATTCCCAAAATGATACTCAATCAAATTCCATAACATATTTATTCACAAAAGAATCAATTCCACTTAAATAAGTGTTCCACGGTGTTATCTTAAGTTAATTGGAAGAAGGAACCCTAAACTAGGTAAGCCATTTAGTTTAAACAAGCAAAAAAAGGCAAAATCCCAAGCAGGCGGGCGGGCGGGCGCCTGGGTAGGGGCAGGCGCGCGCTTATTTGACCAGAAGGTCTGGCCGCTGGAAAAGGGGGTGCAGGCGGGCGCCTGGCACCATGCGGGCGGGCGCCTGGTCTGGATTCCAGCCGGGAAAACAGAGCTGGGTTCTTCATTTTTCATACCCATTTCACACAATCTCAAAATGAATGCTTCCCACATGATTCCCAAAGTACCCAAACAACAACTAAACCAAAGGGAACCTTAACAACACCATTTATTAACCCAAAACCAAGATTGAATCATGACATTTGTATCAATCACCATTTTAATCCAAAAACCCAAATAAATTCCAAATCAATTCTAAACTCAACCAAACTTCAAATATAACAACAAAAGCATTATATGAACATGATATGAACATTTTAGCATAAAAATGGGGAAAAGCAACTTACATGGATTTTCTCAAAGTTGACGGATTTCAAATATTTTTGATTCTACGCGATCCTATCGACGATCTAAACAAGTTTCACGTTTTAAGAAATGAGAGATTATGAGAGGAAGAGGAAGAAAATGAAGAGAGAAGGAAGAGAGAAAAACTTACCATAACAAGGAGAGAGAGAGGAGAGAGTTGCTGGGAGATGGAGTGGAGTGAGGGTGATAGGGTGAGGGAGGTGAGTAGGGAGAAGATGAAGATTTGAAATGTTACACTTAGCCCCCTTCCCCCACTAACTAGCTCAACTAAGATACTCCCACTAATTTATTAAGACCCAACAATACTGCACTAACACAAATGACTCAAATAAAATGCTAGGCATAAATTATTATAACACATAAAATGCACACATAAGTATTTAAATAATTAATAATTCAAATAAATAAATAAGCAAATAAATAAATAATTATTATTTATTACTAATAAAATAGAGCCTAGATTTCGGGTCGTGACATTCACTCCCCCTTAAAGAAAATTCGACCCGAATTTTAACGAGACTTACCCGAATTAAAAAGCCACGGAAATTTCCTCTCGATCTATCTCGGAGCTCCCACGTCGACTCCTCGATATTATGATTCCTCCAAAGAACTCTAACCAATGAAATACTTTTGTTTCTCAACTCTTGAACTTTAGAATCTAAGATCCGAACCGGTCGTTCCTCATAACTCATATCGGGCTCTATATCCTCCGGTACCCTCGGTAACACGTGAGATGGGTCATGAACATATATCCGAAGCATAGAAACGTGAAAAACATTATGCAACTGGTCCAAAGATGGCGGTAACGCAAGTCGATACGCAATAAGTCCCACTTTCCCCAAAATCTCAAACGGACCAATAAACCTCGAAGCCAATTTGCCCTTCCTCCCAAACCTACGAATACCCACCTTCGGAGACACTTTCAGGAACACCAAATCACCGGTCTGAAAACTAAGATCTCGTCTTCGGTTATCTGCATAGCTCTTATGTCGACTCTGGGCTGTTTTCAATCGATCCCGGATAACTCTAACTTTCTCAACCGAATCCCGAAGCAAATCAATACCCAAAACTTTCGCTTCACCGACCTCGTCCCAACAGATAGGCGATCTACATTTCCTTCCATACAAAGCCTCATACGGTGCCATCTCGATACTAGCCTGATAACTGTTGTTGTAAGAGAATTCCACTAACGGTAGGTGCGAATCCCAAGAATCAGAGAAGTCTATCGAACAAGCTCGCAACATATCCTCTAAAATCTGAATAGTCCTCTCGGATTGACCATCGGTCTGAGGGTGAAAAGCTGTGCTGAATCGCAAATCTGTACCCAAGGCTTCCTGAAACGCCTTCCAAAATCTAGAAGTAAACCTCGGGTCTCAATCTGACACAATGCTAACCGGAACCCCATGCAATCTCACGATCTCATCGATATAAAGGGTCGCAAGCTTCTCCATCGAATATCTGATGTCAATAGGCAAGAAATGTGCGCTCTTGGTCAATCTATCCACTATTAACCAAACACTGTCATACTTCCTACGGGTACGAGGTAGTCCCATAAGGAAATCCATAGTCACATGCTCCCATTTCCACTCGGGAATCTCTAACGGCTGAAGTAGACCTGCGGGTCTCTGATGCTCGGCTTTGACCTGCTGACAAGTTAAACATTTCGAAACATACTCCGCTATTTCCCTTTTCATATTATTCCACTAAAAATGTTGTTTCAAATTCTGATACATCTTCGTACTACCCAGATGAATAGTATACCTCGATTTGTGACCCTCATCTAAAACCTGCTTCTTTATTCCACCAACATCGGGTACGCACAAACGACCACGGAAAGTCAAAACTCCCACCGGGCTAATAGAAAAATCCTTGAAGTTATTCTCTTTCAATTTACCCGTTATCTTCACCAACTCGGGATCTTCTTTCTGAGGTTCCTTTATCCTCTGAATTCGGGTCGAAGACACCCTAATATTCGCAAAAATCGCCCCATGTCTCGATTCACAAGGAGACCAATCTCGCACATCCTCAAGCATTTTCCATTCCCAAACCATCATCGAAGCCACATAAGATTTTCTACTAATCGCATCGGCTACCACATTCGCCTTCCCCGGATGATAAGAAATCGTACAATCATAATCCTTCAACAATTCCATCCATCGGCGTTGCCTATTATTCAACTCTTTCTGGGAGAAAAGGTATTTTAAACTCTTGTGATCCGTAAAAATCTCAAACTTCGCTCCATAAAGGTAATGCTTCCATTTGTGCAACGCAAATACTATCGCAGTCAACTCCATATCATGAGTGGGGTAATTCTGTTCACTAGGGGTCAACTTCCTCGAAGCATAGGCAATCACCTTCCTGTTCTGCATCAAAACACAACCAAAACCTTCTTTCGAAGCATCACTGTAAATCATTAGGCCATCGCTCCCATTAAGCAAAGTCAAGATCGGTGCGGTAGTCAACCTCTTCTTCAATTCCTCGAAACTCTTGTCACATTTCTCGGTCCACACAAACGGGACATTCTTCCGGGTCAACTGAGTCATCGGAGTAGCGATCTTCGAAAACCCCTCAATAAATCTTCTGTAATACCCGGCCAACCCCAGAAAGCTTCGAATCTCGGTCACTGACTCGGGTCTCTTCCAATCCACTATAGCTTCAATCTTTGAAGGATCCACAGAAATCCCGTCCTTCGAAATAACATGACCCAGAAAAGAAACCTTCTCGAGCCAAAATTCGCATTTACTGAACTTCGCAAATAATTTCTCCCTTGCAAGAACGAAAAACCCGGTTCATCAAATCCATAAATACTGCAGGCGCGTTAGTCAACCCAAACGGCATAACCAAGAACTCATAATGACCATAACGAGTGCGAAAGGCAGTCTTCGGAATATCCTCCGATCGAACCTTCAACTGATGGTACCCACTCCTCAAATCAAGTTTAGAGAAAACCACGGACCCTTGAAGCTGATCAAATAAATCGTCAATATGAGGTAGAGGATACTTGTTCTTCACCGTAACCTGATTCAACTTTCTGTAATCGATGCACAATCTCAAGGAACCGTCTTTCTTCCGCACAAATAAAACCGGTGCTCCCCACGGGGAAACACTAGGGCGTATAAACCCTCGATCAAGCAACTCTTGCAATTGAACCTTTAATTCCTTCAACTCTGCGGGAGCCAACCTATAAGGTGCTTTCGAAATTGGAGCCGTACCCGGCAAAAGGTCTATACAAAACTCAATCTCACGATCGGGCGGCATATCATACTCGGTAGAGAAAACATCGGGAAATTCCCGAACTACCCAAACACTATCCAAACTAGGGGATTCCTTCCTAGTATCAAGAACACTAGCCAAATACCCCTCACAACCACTATGCAATAATTTTCTCGCTTTCATATAAGAAATTAAGCGAACTTTTCTACTCAGAGGACTAGCCTCAAACACAAATTTAGGCACATCGGGAATAGAAAAAGTAACAGTTTTCTTACGGCAATCAACGGAAGCATGAAACTTGCTCAACCAATCCATACCCAAAATGACATCAAAGTCTTGGATAGGAAGAACTACCAAATCCGCACAAAGGACACAACCACAAATAACCACATCACAAGCACGAAAGACTCGATCAGAAATCAAGCATTCTCCTATAGGGGTCGACACCTCTAGCACGTACGGTAAAGACTCGAATGCAGCATTTAACATGGAAGCAAATTGCACAGAAATGTATGAATGAGATGATCCTGGATCTACTAACGCTCGTGCGCTCACATTAGACACATAAACAATACCTCCAATAACCGAAGGATCATCGGTCGCCTGTTGTTGATTCATGGCATATATCTTTCCTTGAACTTTGGGCTTCCCAGCGTCATCCCTTTTCTAACCCTGATTAGTACCAACCCCTGAGCCGGATGACTGACCTCGGTGCCTCGTGCAATCTCTCGCAAAGTGCCCCATTTCACCACAATTGGTACACTTGCCTTGCTTTTTCCAACACCTATCCTCCGTATGGCCTACCTTCTGACAAAAGGTACAAGGCTTCCTATTCTGAATCCCCGGAGTAGTACCCGGATTCCTCGGTGTGGTTTGCCCCTTAAACTGAGATGATGCTCCGGGTTACCTCGGTTGTCGGAACGGTGTTGTGGCTTGCTTTGCCCTCCCGGCTTGCTCGGGTTAGCTACCTCGGTCTTCCTCTTATGTTCCCCAATATCTTGCTCTATCAAGTAGGCTCGGTCTACCGCATCTTGGAAGGTCACAATCCGTTGGGCAATAAGTTGAGTACGGATGGAGGTTTTCACTCCCCGAATGAATCTCATAGCTTTTTGTTCCTCGGTCCTCACCAAATAGTCACAATACCGGGCTAATTCTGTGAACTTAGCCGAGTATTGTGCTATAGACAACAAACCTTGCTCCAGGTTGAGCAGCTCGATCTCCTTTCGGTTTTGATCAACAACCGGAATGAAATGTTACTTGAATTTGCGCACAAACAACTCCCACGCATACACCGTGTGAGTATCATCCCAACTAGCTTTAACACCCTTCCACCAATGCTCGGCGGCTCCCACAAGTTTGTAAGCCGCGAACCGGACCTTGTCCTCATCCGTGCAACCAAATACCTCATAAATCTTCTCCATCGACTCAATCCACAAATCAGCCTTCCGAACATCGGGTTCCCCATTGAATTCAACCGGTTTCAGTTTGAGAAATTGCTCCAATCCATAGCGGGGTGGTGCTTGTTCTACCCTCGGACCTTGATCATGTATGGCCTTCATGGCCGCCTCGAACATGCCTTGAAACATAGCACGTGCTTCTTCCCTTGTATCATTCTGATTTGCATTACCGGTACTACCTTCACCACTCCTTCTTTGAACCATTGTAAACAAGTACCTGCATAAAACATTAACCGTTAATCACTCCGCACACTACTACCCTCCTAGGTCATACTAATCCACCTAGACTTATACTTAGAGCTAATGCCATAGGCTCTGATACCAACTATCGCGACCCCGAACCCCGCGGGCCCGAGACCGCGAGCTGGACGTCGACTTAAAACCAAAACTATGAAACACCGAAGTTAAAAATTCCATTTGATACCAAAAGGTGATGATCCAAAGTTTTACAAATCCAAGTTTGATAATAACCAAATACAACTATCATAAACTTCCACAAGTTTATGCCCAACAGAAGATAAAGGTACAATTCTTAATGACGTCATTGTTTGGTACAACTATCCCAAAAAGGTTACACATTTATATAATGTAAACCAACCTATAACAACTTTCCCCAAAAGAATGTGTCCACACTCGACGTCCTCTTTCTCGTGATCAGCGAGACTAATCCTTAGCACCTGGGGGGGGGGGTTAAGGAAAAACAAAGATAAAAAGAAAGGGGGTGAGATAAATCTCAATAAGTCACTAATGCAACTACATGACATGCTATGATGCAATATACAATAATAAATCATAGATAGCACATAGCAGTTATCACATAACAGATAGCAGCGGAAATAAACACATAACAAAGGATATAGCCAAGGTTTCCAAACCGATACATCCAAATAAAGGATCGCTGCGCAGCTTCAATAATCAACAAATCACATCTTCATAATAGCATGAAAGCTGAAGAGAAATCCCCCGGTACCGGAACAATAACCATAAGAGTGTCACAAAGGACAAGAGCCATGCCACAAAGTCATGCTTGGTAGCTAGATACATTCACAAAGGAAGCTAACTTATCACTTCCAAGGCCTATCTGGAAAAGGGTATAGTAAGGGCAAAACAATGGTCAACATTATAATGGACTTGGCTTTGCCATTATAATCTTTCCCATCGCCCGATGCAACAATTATGCCAGCTGGGCTTCCATATAAATGCTAAGTAATAATATATTAGCATGAATAAAACATCTTACGGTTCCAAAGTAGGGAATCAATCCAAATAAATTACCACAAAGGTAAACCAAATCCAAACAACACATCAAGGATGAACCCCATTCCCAAAATGATACTCAATCAAATTCCATAACATATTTATTCACAAAAGAATCAATTCCACTTAAATAAGTGTTCCACGGTGTTATCTTAAGTTAATTGGAAGAAGGAACCCTAAACTAGGTAAGCCATTTAGTTTAAACAAGCAAAAAAAGGCAAAATCCCAAGCAGGCGGGCGGGCGGGCGCCTGGGTAGGGGCAGGCGCGCGCTTATTTGACCAGAAGGTCTGGCCGCTGGAAAAGGGGGTGCAGGCGGGCGCCTGGCACCACGCGGGCGGGCGCCTAGTCTGGATTCCAGCCGGGAAAACAGAGCTGGGTTCTTCATTTTTCATACCCATTTCACACAATCTCAAAATGAATGCTTCCCACATGATTCCCAAAGTACCCAAACAACAACTAAACCAAAGGGAACCTTAACAACACCATTTATTAACCCAAAACCAAGATTGAATCATGACATTTGTATCAATCACCATTTTAATCCAAAAACCCAAATAAATTCCAAATCAATTCTAAACTCAACCAAACTTCAAATATAACAACAAAAGTATTATATGAACATGATATGAACATTTTAGCATAAAAATGGGGGAAAAGCAACTTACATGGATTTTCTCAAAGTTGACGGATTTCAAATATTTTTGATTCTACGCGATCCTATCGACGATCTAAACAAGTTTCACGTTTTAAGAAATGAGAGATTATGAGAGGAAGAGGAAGAAAATGAAGAGAGAAGGAAGAGAGAAAAACTTACCATAACAAGGAGAGAGAGAGGAGAGAGTTGCTGGGAGATGGAGTGGAGTGAGGGTGATAGGGTGAGGGAGGTGAGTAGGGAGAAGATGAAGATTTGAAATGTTACACTTAGCCCCCTTCCCCCACTAACTAGCTCAACTAAGATACTCCCACTAATTTATTAAGACCCAACAATACTGCACTAACACAAATGACTCAAATAAAATGCTAGGCATAAATTATTATAACACATAAAATGCACACATAAGTATTTAAATAATTAATAATTCAAATAAATAAATAAGCAAATAAATAAATAATAATTATTTATTACTAATAAAATAGAGCCTAGATTTCGGGTCGTGACAGACCAAACCAGAGTTGCCACATTGCTAAAAACAAAAAGATGATCCTCATCCTCTACCGCTCCAGCAGAACAACAGACACAGCATGAAACAAGGTGAATACCTTTTCTCTAAATCGCATTATCAGTTGGTAAACCATTATGTAATAACCTCTACAAGAATATAGATATTTTAAGAGGGAGGTGTTTATGCCAACAGAAATCATGAATCCAGCTATAGTTACTACTAGTCCGATATATATTCCATGCAGAAGAAATAGTAAACTGACCTTTTTTAGACGGGAGCCAATACAATTTATCAGGAACGTTCGAAAGAACAATGTTTTGATTCTGAATGTAGGAGAGAGTTTGATGACCGAAAACATCTCTAATATAATCTTCTCTGGGCATCCCATTAACGAATAGAGAAGACACTTCAATGTGATTGCCAGGAGTAATCATCAATCCAATTCTCGAATACAGAAATATCTCATCGGCCTATTCTCCAACCAATGTTTGCCTCAACAATGTCCTTAGCTTGCAGCATACGACTCCATAAATGAGAAGAGTATGTAGTTGTTGTGCCGGGTATCTCGCATGTGTGCTTGACAAGAGTTTATCTGTTCCCAAGATGGAAGATATTCCTGTTGTGTCTGAATTTTCAGATGAGTTCTCTTCTGAGTATAGCATGCCACCTGATCGAGAGCTTGAGTTCTGTATTGAGTTATTACCAGGTACATCACCAATCTCTAAGGCACCTTATAGAATGGCTCCAGCTGAGTTGAGAGAATTAAAAACACAGCTTGAGGAATTACTTGAAAGGGGCTTCATCAGGCCTAGTGTATCACCGTGGGGTGCACCAGTGTTATTTGTCAGAAAGAAAGATGGGACTCTGCGATTGTGTATTGACTACAGAGATCTTAATCAGGTAACCATAAAGAACAAATATCCGTTACCTTATATTGATGACTTGTTTGATCAACTTCAAGGTTCAGTAGTGTACTCGAAGCTTGACTTGAGAAGTGGTTATCATCAGTTGAAAATCAGATCTGAGGATATACCAAAGACAGCTTTCCGTACCAGGTATGGGCATTATGAGTTTATTGTTATGCCATTCGGTTTGACAAATGCTCCAGCTGTATTTATGGATTTAATGAACCGTATTTTCAAACCATATCTTGATTGTTTCGTGGTGGTATTCATTGATGATATTCTTGTGTATTGTAAATCACGGGCTGAGCATGAACAACATCTCAGAGTGGTATTGCAAGTTCTTCGTGAGAAACAATTCTTTGCAAAATTCAGCAAATGTGCTTTCTGGTTAGAAGAGGTTTCATTCTTGGGACATGTTGTGTCTGCTACTGGTATTGCAGTAGATCCTTCCAAAGTTGAAGCAGTTGTAAACTGGAAGAGGCCAACTACAGTGACAGAAATCCGTAGTTTCTTGGGTTTGGCTAGTTATTATCGGAGATTCATTGAGGGATTCTCTAAGATTGCTACTCCATTGACTAATATGACTCGGAAAGATATTTCTTTTGAGTGGAATGACAAGTGTGAAGCAAGTTTTCAAGAATTGAAAAGGCGCTTAACGACAGCTCCAGTCTTGGCTTTGCCTAATGGTTCTGAAAATTTCATGGTTTATACTGATGCTTCTAAAGAAGGATTGGGTTGTGTTTTAATGCAAGATGGCAAGGTAATAGCTTATGCTTCTCGAAAATTATCTCCTTATGAAAAGAACTATCCTACTCATGATTTAGAGTTGGCTGCGATTATTTTTGCTTTGCATAAATGGAGGCATTACTTGTATGGAACCAAATTTGAAGTCTTCACATATCATAAGAGCTTGAAGTACTTGTTTTGTCAGAAAGAGCTTAATATGAGACAACGTAGATGGATGGAGAAATTGAAGGATCATGATTGTACAATCTTTTATCATCCAGGGAAAGCAAATGTTGTGGCAGATGCACTGAGCAGAAAGACTTATGTTTCTTGCTTGATGATTCGTGAATGGAAACTGTTAGAAGACTTGTGTGATTGGAGTCCTTGTGAATCAAATCATGGAATTATCCTTGCTAATATAAAGGCTACTTCAGATTTACTCCAATAGATCAAAGAAGCTCAGGTAACTTATTCTGAATTACAGAAAATTATTAGTGGAATGAAGGAAGGAAAGCAACTAGATTTTTCTTTCAACAATGATGGAATTCTTACCTTTCGAGACAGAGTTTGTATTCCAGTTGATCTTGAGATTAAAAAGAGAGTTCTTGAAGATGCTCACAAAGCCAAGTATACTATTCATGCTGGAAGCACAAAAATGTACCAAGACTTGAAGAAACATTTCTGGTGGAACAACATGAAAAGAGAAATTGCTGAGTATGTGTCCAAATGTTTGACTTGTCAACAAGTAAAAGTGGAACATCAACGTCCAGTAGGTTTGTTGCAACCATTAGAAATTCCAGAGTGGAAATGGGAGCATATCACGATGGATTTTGTGACTGGTTTGCCACCTACCAGACGAGGCCATGATGCTGTTTGGGTTATAGTAGATAGACTGACCAAGTCAGCTCACTTCTTGTCTGTTTCCATGGGATATTCATTGTCTCAGTTGGCATCTTTGTATGTTCAGGAGATTGTTCGACTCCATGGAGTTCCTGTTAGTATTGTATCTGACAGAGATCCTCGTTTTACTTCTCGATTTTGGCAAGCTCTTCAGGGTGCCATGGGTACTAAATTGAATTTCAGTACTGTCGCGACCCCGCGGGCCCGGAGTACGCGAGCTGGACGTCGACTTAAACAATAAACTCTAAAATAATGGTGATAAAATTTTCCTTTTATACCAAAAGATGATGACACAAAGTTTTGAAATCCAACTTGAACAACAAAATATAAACTTGTGTAAGCTCCATAAACTTACACTCAAAATAATAAAATATACAAATTCTAATGACGTCAAGTTTGGTACAACTATTCCTAAAAAGGTTACACATTTATATAATGTAAACCCACCAATAACAACTTGCCCCAAAAGCTCAACCCTCGCGACGTCCTCCTCGTGATCAGCGAGTCTAATCCTTTCCTCCTGGGGGGGGGGGGCGGTAAGGAAAACAAAGATAAAAGAAAGGGGGTGAGATAAATCTCAATAAGTTACTAATGCAACTACATGACATGCTATGATGCAATAATCAATAATAAATCACATAGCACATATCAATTATCATTTAACAGATAGCAGCGGAAATAAACAAGTAACAAAGGATATTAGCCAAGGTTTCCCAACTGATAGATCCAAATAAAGGTCGCTGCGCAGCTTCAATAATCAACAATCAACATCTTCATAGTAGCATGAAAGAATTGAAGAGAAAACCCCCGGTACCAGAACCAATAACAAAGTAACATGCCACAAAGGGCGGGAGCCATGCCACAAAGTCATGCTCCAAAACGTCTAGCTAGAATACTCACAAAAGGAGCTAGCACATCCCATTCAAGGCCAATCTGGATGGGGAAAGAAGGACCAATGGGCGATGCTATACTGGACTTGGCTGGTGCCATTATAGTATTATCCATTGCCTGACTCGATACACAAATAACCAGCTGGACTTTCAAGTAAAGGCTAAGTAATAAAATACTAGCACGGTAAACAACTAATGATTCCAAAGTAGGGAACCGATCCAAATAAATCACCAAAACGGTGCATCACTCCAACAATACATCAAAAAGATGTTCCAACAAACCCAAACCATTTTTAATCGAATTTAATAACACAATCGATCACAAAGGGATCATTCTCGAACACTAAAGTGTTCCACAACATTAACTTAAGTCAATTAGGGTGATACTTCGAGCCTAGATCGGGCTTGAACCTTAAAACAATTCAAAACAAAGATACTCAGAACAGCTGGTATGGGCGGTCGCCCATAGCCAGTCTGGGCGGTCGCCCAAAACCCAAACCCAAAGCCCAAACCAACTGACTTCATGGGCGGTCGCCCAGCCCAAAAGTGGGCGGCCGCCCAAAACCATTAACTCCAACACTCCGGACCAACTGATCTTATGGGCGGTCGCCCAAACAACCCATGGGCGGTCGCCCACGCACCCAGGTTGCCAGAAAACGGTAAGAACCAACTGGGTTCTTCCATAATTTCCACCCAAACAACATAACTCAAACCCAATGCTTCCAATAGGTATACTAAGGTACCCAAACACCCTATATACCTAAAACAACTCATAAAACCTCATTTAGACCACTCAATTCAATGGATGATTCAAACATCAAAACTTCACAAAAAAAAATGGAATAAAATGAAAATCATCTCAAAATCAACCAAAGAAGCAATAAATGGAAATCATAGTATCATCTAAGCCTAGGATGAACATTTTTAGCATAAATGGGGGGAAAAGCAACTTACCCGGATTTTCTCAAAGGTGACGGAACTCGAAATTTCTTAGCTTCCTACGATCCTATCGACGATCTAAACACTTTTCATAAAATGAGCAATGAGAAATAATGGGAGGAAGATAGGTAGAATGAAGAGAGAAGTGAGAGAGAAATCTTACCCAAACCAAGGAGAGAGAGAGAGAGTGTTTGCTGGGAAATGAGGGAGAGGGTGAGGGAGAAGAGGGGAGTAGGGAGATGATTATTCAAAAATTACACTTAGACCCCCTCCTCTACTAACTACCCAACTCTAATACTCCCCACTAACAACTAAGACCCAACTCTCTACACTAGCGCAATTAACCAATTAAAATGCTAGACATAAATTATTATAACACATAAAATGCACACATAAATTATTAATTAAATAATAATTTAAACAATAAAATAAGAAATAAATAAATAAGTAGATATTTATTATTAGAAAATAGAGGCGGGTTTTCGGGTCGTGACAAGTACAGCTTTTCATCCCCAATATGATGGGCAATCTGAGAGACTTATACAGATTCTCGAGGATATGTTACGTGCTTGTGTTGTTGACTTTAAAGGCAGTTGGGATACTCATCTTCCTTTGGCTGAGTTTGCTTATAACAACAGTTATCAGTCTAGTATTAAAATGGCTCCTTATGAAGCTCTTTATGGCAAAAAGTGTCGATCTCCTATATGCTGGGATGAAGTGGGAGAAGCTAGACTCTTGGGACCTGAAATGGTTCAACAGTCAGTTGAGAGTGTGAAATTAATCAGAGATAGATTACGCACAGCTCAGAGTAGACAAAAGAGTTATGCTGATCGTCGAAGAAGGGATCTTGAATTCAAGGTAGGTGATTTTGTATTCTTGAAAGTCTCTCCCCGTAGAGGTATAAAGAGATTTGGAAAGAAAGGAAAGTTATCTCCTCGTTATATCGGTCCATTTGAAATTCTTGAATGAGTTAGGAAATTGGCTTATAGAGTGGCATTGCCACCATCCTTGTCCGGGATTCATGATGTGTTTCACATGTCCATGCTTCGCTAGTATATGGCGGATGAGTCGCATGTTCTTGAGTATGAGGCTATTCCATTTCAGCCTGATTTATCTTATGAGGAACAACCTGTTGAAATTCTTGACTGGAAAGAGCAAGTCTTGCGCACCAAAAGGATTCCTATTGTGAAGGTCCTTTGGAAAAATCATGAAATAGAAGAGGCTACTTGGGAAACCGAGAAAGAGATGCGAGATAAATACCCGAGCCTATTTGAAAATTTTGGTAAGTAAAATTCGTGGGCAAATTTTCTTTAAGGTGGGGAGGATGTAACGCCCATCCTTAATCTTGTTAAATATTTGACTAGTTTGTTAAATTCTTGAACTTGCATATTATGTACTAGTTTTACTTGGGTTAATTCCTTAACTGCTTTAGAATATTAAGGTGGTTAAATGTCTAGTTTTGACTTTTGGGTCATTTGTGAAAATATGAGTTTAGGGGCCTTTTTGTTAAAAGTGAAACTTGAGGGGCCTAGGTGTCATTTTTGGAAAGTTGCAAGTATATCTTGTTTTAGTTTGCTCCTGAGAAAGCATTCTTCCCTAATTGTCTTTACGTTTCCTCTGTAAGCAAAAGCTAGGTTTAGGGTTTACCCTATTCTCGACTCCTCGAGTTTAATTATCCCTATGTTCTTGATTCTGATCCCGTATAAATATTCGTGGCGTTGAATAGAACGTTTCCGGCCGAACAGAAATTTGTTTGGGTAACTTTGATTTTTGACTAGGTAAGTTATTAGCTCCCCCTTGCTTGTAATAACATGCATATATGTTATTCTTGATACTTGTGATTGTTAATTTCGTGTTTGGAGTGATTTTTGTGATACTTGTAATTTTGGGACAAAGGGAGTATAACCCTCTGTGTAGAAAAGAAAAGTTACACTTGAAATAGGTGTTAGGAAAATGTTAATGCACTCTTGAAATGTTAATATGTTAATAAAAAGTATACTCCTACGTTTGGGATGGAAAATTACTCAACCTGGGAAAGAATAAAAATTTCGCATTTTTGTACCTTGGGCGACCGCCCATCTTTCTGGAAGGTTTTTCAAAAGGATTGACCAGCTTGTGTGCGACCACACAAGCCACTTTATGCGACCGCACACTTGCCCTGATGAACAAAAGTCTTGAATAAAGTTTGATTAAGCTAGACTTAACCCTAGATAAGGTATATAACCTTATTATAAGATGTCATAGTAAGTGTTGTGACACCTTAGGGGCATCAGAACTTGGTCTTAAACATGAATACTCATTGAATTAAAATGAGAACTTAGTCTTAAACATGAACACTTATAGAACTCAAATGAGAACTTAAGTATAAGAGTAACAACTCTTCTTTATGTATTGAAAGTGCTATAAATAAGCACTAATGTGTTATGCTTGTCTTGAAATCAATGTTTGTGCACCTTAGGGGAATTAGAACAGAGTCTTGGAATTGAACATCCTAAGAATAGGATGAGGAACTTGTAAGAGAAAAAGATATAACTCTTATACATGCTTGAATGTCCAAAGATTGGAATGATAACTTGAAGTATAAGACAATAAAATCTTGTACATGACTTGAACATCCAAAGAATTGGATTAAGACTTGAATATAAGATGATAAAATCTTGTACATGACTTGACACCAATACATGTGTATGGTAATGAACTAGAAAGTGCTATGAACAAGCACTAACGTGTATGAGACATGTTCTTGATGTGTATCTGCGCTTGACCCCTTACTACAGGACATAGTAAGGGCATAACTTCCTTTATTAGAGCAATACACGCGGATATAAGTGAATGCTAAACTCGTGAACACCTCGTGAATCTTGATCTTGGGAATGACACTGGTTACCGGGTCTTCTTATATATACTGCATAAGCGGTTTCTTGATATTGATCGTGATTGTCAAAGTAATACAAGCTACGACAACAATGGTATTCTTGGGGGAATAAGGAAGGAAGCAATATCCTTTATAACGTGCTAGCTTAGCCTTATGTGCTACTTGATGAGTGGCTTAGCCTCTCATATACTTGTTACTTAATGATACTTGATACATGATTACTTGAGTATCTACTTGAATTGCATGATAACATGTCATGTAGTTGCATCTAATAGCTTACTAAGATTTATCTCACCCCGTTTCTTGTTTAATTGTTTTCCTTAGATCAAAGGAAGGCTAGTGATAGTGCGAAGTGAGGCTCGACATAGCTGGGAGCTTACTACGCAGGTGGTTATTGTTTTGGGAATCGTAGTCCTTTTTCACTTTGGTGAGGACGATGTATTATGGGTTATGTAACTCAGTATTTTTGGGTAGACTTGTTGTTGCTAGACATCTTGTAATGCCAGCTTATGTGCTAGGCATTTCTTCCGCTGTGTATAATCATGTTTGGTTTAAATTTTCTTGTCTAGAACTCGTGGTGTGAGCTATCTTAGCTAATTTGATGTGGCGGATTTTGTATATTTTATTTCCCTTAATTTCCTATGTATTCTCATTCATTTTGATGTAATTTAGACTAGTTTTGATGTAACTTGGGATATTTATGTAATGGTTGGGCTTTATTGTAATCCGGGGTAGAATAGTCGGTTTTATTTAATTATTTTTCCGGATGTAATCTTTTGGTGAGCTTCAAAGTCTTGTCTCAAGGATCAAGACTAGTCAAAGTCAAAGTCAACAGGAAGCGAAGGAGTATAGGACCGAACTGAGAATTTCTGGAAGTTGTAGGGACCAAACTGTAATTACTGAAAGTTTGAGGACTGGACTGCAAATATGAAGACTTCAGGGACTGGATTGCAAAATGTTGAAGACATCCCATTGTCTGATTTTCGGCACACTTTGTTAATTTGTTTTTGTTTTTGTTTTTCTTTTAGTTTTAATTATTCTATTTTTATGGGATTTTAAAAAGAGTCATTATTAGTTTAGGAATTAGTTTTAGTTGAGAATTAGGATTAGATTTTTTTTCATTCTTTGGACTCCCAGAAAAATACTACGTTCTTTTCTTTTTTCTCTCTGAAGTTTTGTGTAACCATTAATGGAGAACTAAACTCCATTACTTTGGATTTGAGATCTTGATCCGGGTTTTTATTTCTATTGAGGTATTTCTTTTTTTCTTTATTAATTCTTGTTCATAATCTTGCTTGTACCGTTTTAGATTAATTTCTAGGGTTTGTAAATCTGGCCAATTTACTTGTCCTCTTTATTGATCTTTGCTAGATTACTCGTTCTGTGCCAGAATTAGGGTTTTCATTGTAGCATCTCCACGAATTGTGTATGTGCCATAGCAATTTGGGGAGTAGGCAAGATTAGACGATTATCTAAATTATTTTTAGAAAGCGTTCTTGATTTTAGTCTCTTAAACTTCATCAATTAATCTTTAGACCTTTTCTGTGCCAGTTTAGGTTTAATTTTAATTAGGGTTTATAGTGAGTGTGCCACTGCTATAAACTATTCTGAAAGAAGAGACAGAGATTGAAATACATCTCGTAATCGAGTGAATAAAATTAACGGAGATCAGAATTATCAGTGATATTAGAATTAAAATCCGGTGACAGTATCAAATCTGAAGTGCTTTTTAATCATTGTTTTAATCACAATTAGTTTAATTTCCCGTCTAGGATTTAATTATAATCAAATCAAACCCCCAATCTGGTCAAGTGACTGTTTGCAAATAATCATCGTTCTTCGTGGATCGACCCTGACTTACCCTAATTACATTATTAGCGGCCGAGTTCAGGTCTAATTTAGTAGGTGTGCGACTAAGCCTACCAAATTTTGGCGCCGCTGCTGGGGAACGGTGTTATTGTTTGCGTTCTTTTTATTTTATTTTCTTTTTATTTATTTTTTATTTTTTTTTATTTGTTTACTTGCTATATTTCTAGTTATCTTTATTGCTTATTATCTTGTAGTGTGGAACCGTGTATGGTCCACACCCGTTCTACTAACGATTTGATTGTACCATTTGATCCAGAAATCGAAAGGTCTTTCAGGAAAGGACTACAGCAAAGTAGGAGATACAAGGCAATTTTGTTGGCTGAAGATATGGCGCAACAAGGTCAGGGTAACGCTAGTGCTGGTGGCGCTGGTGAAGATAATGCCGGTGGCGGTGGTGCTGGTGGAAATAATGCTGGTGCTGGTGGCGCAGGCCATAGACAAGCAGTCCCACCACAGACATTGAGGCAAAGGACTGCCCCGAATTGGAATGAGCAACCACATGCTGTCCAATTCCCTACCTTACCTGCCAGAGTGACATTTGAGTTGAAGCCGGGGCTACTGAATCAGCTACCGCACTTCACAGGGATGCCTGGAGAGGATCCTAATCAGCACATCTCACAGTTTGTGCAAATCTGTCAGAGTATGAAGCCGGCAGCGCTTCCGATCGAGCACCTTTTGTTTCTTTCACACTGAAAGATAACGCGAATGGATGGTACTATCACTTGCCACCCAACAGCATCACGACATGGCAGCAGATGAAAGAAGTATTTTTGGAAGAGTTCTTCCCTCAGGATCAGATAAATGTGATGAAGAGAGACATCAGCAATATGGAGCAGAAGGCTGATGAGACCCTATATGACTACTACAACCGCTTCCACAAGCTTTGTAGGAGTTGCCCGTATCATGGGTTTACTGAGGATCAGCTGATTGTCTATTTTCATGGGGGATTGACTATTCAGGATAAACGGCTGGTGGATTCATGCTGTGGGGGTAGCATTCTAAACAAGACTACCGAGGAAGCTAAGTGGTTGATCGAGGAGCTGGCTAAGAGTACGAGGACCCATGGCAAGAGGTCTAATGTGAGACAGGTTAGCGCAGCGGGTTCTAGCAGTGGGTTGTCCAACAAGTTCGAGACAGATATGGAGGATCTTAAGGGGATGGTTAAACAGTTGGTTCTGGGACAGACACCGAAGCCTTGTGGGATTTGCTATGATATTACGCACCCTACAGATTCGTGTCCGTCTCTGCAGACGGGCGAGATGGAGGATGTTAATGCAGTTGGGTTTGCGCAGCAGGGACAGAGACCGATGGGTAATACCTATAACCCCAACTGGAAAAAATCATCCTAATTTCAGATGGGGTACAGGTCAGCAGCAAAATCAGCCGGGTGGTCAGGGACAGCAGTTTGTTAATCAGCAGGGTTATCAGCAGCAGCAGTACCAGGGTAATCAGTACAACTCTTATAGACCACCATATCAGCAGCAGCAGCAGCCGCCACAGCAACAGCAGCAGCAGCCGCAGCAGCAGAATGCTCCGGGACAGTCTACAGAGGTATTACTGAATTCATTGGCTCAGAGTGTTAGCACCATGAACCAGAACTTTCAGCAGTATCAGCAGCGAACAGATGCGAGCATAGGTAACTTGGAGAAACAGATGGGTCAGGTAGCTGATGCCGTGGGACGGATAGAGGCTAGAGATTCGAGGAAGTTGCCATCACAGACTGAACCGAATCCTAAGCAAAGTGCATGTGCGATAACTCTTCGCAATGGTAAGGAGCTGCAGGATAAGGTTGTAGATGAGGAACCGGAGGCAAAGGTTGAGATTGCAGAGCCAGTACAGAAGGCACCAGTTCAGACAGAGACTACACCAGAGGTTAAGGCTCCTGTATATGAGCCTGAAGTTCCATTCCCGGAGGCCTTGAAAGAACATCGAAAGCCGGAGCCTGACAAGGCTATTTACGATACTTTCAAGAGGTTAGAGGTGAATATTCCGTTCTTGGATCTTCTTCAGACTGTCCCGAGGTATGCGAAGTTTTTGAAGGAGTTGTGTACTATGAAGAGGATTCAGAAGGAAAGGAGTAAGAAGAAGGTTAAGGTCAGTGAGCATGTGTCTGCAGTATATCAGAGGAAAATGCCTAAGAAGTGCAGTGACCCAGGGATGTTCGTGATTCCAGTTACTTTGGGGGATGCTTCTGAGCATAAGGCGATGTTAGACTTGGGGGCTTCAATCAACGTCATGCCCTATGCGTTGTTTGAAACTCTTAAGTTGGGGCCATTGCAGGACACCAGAGTTGTGATACAGTTGGCGGATAGGTCGAATGCCTACCCGAAGGGATTGGTAGAGGATGTTCTGGTTAGAGTGGGGAAAATGATATTTCCCGCGGATTTCTATGTTCTTGATATGGAGACGGATCCAAAGGCCCCCATACTGTTGGGGAGGCCTTTTATGTCGACTGCTCAGACTAAGCTCGATGTAGCTAATGGTTCACTTACCATGGATTTTGATGGGCAAGTAATGGAGTTCAACATCTTTGACTCTATGAAATACCCTAAGGACTCGGAGTCGTTGTGTTTCATTGATGTGGTCGAGCCATTGGTAGAAGAGGTGTTTGAGGTGTCTAACGGAGATGATGATATCAAGACCGCATTAGAGAATGCTTTGGGGTATGCTAATTTGGAGTTTGATATCTCGGATTCTATGAAGGAAGCAGTGATGGGTCTTACAGAGAGTGCCATGTTTGCTACTGCGCCAGGTCATGGTCAGATAAAGCTAGAGGTTTCGATGGAGAAACTTGTTCCATCTATAGAGAAGGCACCGGAGCTTGAGTTGAAGGTCATCCCTGAGCACCTTAAGTATGTATATCTAGGTGAGGGAGAGACGCTTCCGGTGGTGATTTCTAGCAGTTTGACAGCGGATCAAGAGAAGAGGTTAATTGAGGTGATCCGGGAGAGAAAATCTGCGATTGGTTGGACTATTGCCGATCTCAAGGGCATTAGTCCATCTTTATGTATGCACCGGATCAACCTAGAGGAGGATGCGAAGCCGGTGAGGCAACCGCAGAGGAGGCTTAACCCGCCAATGATGGAGGCGGTGAAGAAGGAGGTCCTAAAGCTACTACAGATGGGGATCATCTATCCCATCTCTGACAGCAAGTGGGTGAGCCCCACACAGTGTGTGCCCAAGAGGGGCGGGATCACAGTCTCTCCAAATCAAAAGGGAGAGATGGTTCCAACCCGGGAGCAAACGGGTATTCGTGTGTGCATTGATCTACGGAGGCTAAATGAGGTAACTTATAAAGACCACTTTCCCCTCCCTTTTATTGATCAAATGTTGGAAAGGTTAGCCGGAAGGGCGTATTTTTGTTTTCTTGACGGTTTTTCCGGGTATTTTCAAATACCTATTGCCCCGGAAGACCAAGGAAAACTACATTTACTTGCCCCTTCGGCACCTTTGCCTATCGGAGAATGCCGTTTGGGTTGTGTAATGCACCTGGAACTTTTCAAAGGTGCATGATGAGCATATTCTCCGATTTTGTGGAAAAATTTATGGAAGTTTTCATGGATGACTTCACTGTCCATGGAGACTCGTTTGATAAATGCCTTGCTCATTTAGGACTTGTGTTGGATAGGTGCATTGAAACCAATTTAGTCTTAAATTTTGAAAAATGTCACTTTATGGTCGAGCAAGGCATTGTGTTGGGTCATGTTGTGTCCAAAAAGGGTATTGAAGTTGACAAAGCTAAAATTGATGTCATTTCGTCACTTCTTTACCCTACCAATGTGCGTGGAGTCCGGTCTTTCCTTGGTCATGCCGGGTTTTACCGGCGGTTCATTAAAGACTTTTCAAAGATTGCTTCACCTCTATGCACCCTGTTGCAAAAAGAGGTTGATTTTAATTTTGATGATAATTGCAAGCAATCTTTTGATGAGTTGAAGTCTAGGTTGACAACCACCCCCATTATTCAAGCACCCGATTGGTCTCGTCCCTTTGAGATCATGTGTGATGCTAGTGATTATGCCGTGGGGGCGGTTTTGGGTCAAAAAGTGGAGCGTGCCTCGCATGTGATTTATTATGCGTCTATGACCTTGAATGGGGCACAAAGAAATTACTCCACTACTGAAAAAGAGATGTTGGCGGTAGTTTTTGCACTAGAGAAATTCAGGTCCTACTTGTTGGGCACTAAAATTATTGTTTACACCGACCACGCGGCTCTTAAGTATTTAATGTCTAAAAAAGAGGCTAAACCGAGACTCATTCGATGGATTCTCTTGTTGAGTGAGTTTGACATAGAGGTTAAGGACAAAAAGGGGGCTGAAAATCTAGTTGCCGACCATTTGAGTCGCCTTGTAATGGAGGAGGACAAACCTTATAAACAAGCCCCAATCCGGGGTGAGTTTCCTGATGAGGTTCTTTGGGCAGTTAATTCAGTGGCCCCTTGGTATGCGGACTTGGTCAATTTTCTTGTCTCGAATAAATTCCCTCCGGGGATGTCAAAATCGAAAAGAGACAAAGCCCGTAGTGATGCCAAATATTATGTTTGGGATGAGCCCAACTTGTGGAGGCATTATGCCGACCAAGTCATTCGGAGGTGTATTCCCGATAGTGAGGTATCCTCTATTCTCAAATTCTGTCATGAGTATGCGTGTGGTGGTCATTTTGGTGCGAAAAAGACCGCTAGGAAAGTCTTGGATTGTGGCTTCTTTTGGCCAACTTTGTTCCGGGATGCGGTCACTTTTTGTCAGACTTGTGATAGGTGCCAAAGGGTTGGTAATATTGGGCGCCGTGATGAAATGCCACAAACCCTCATTGTGAATTGTGAAATCTTTGATGTGTGGGGGATAGACTTTATGGGTCCGTTCCCTAATTCTTGTGGGTTTGCGTACATTTTGCTTGCGGTGGACTATGTGTCTAAATGGGTGGAAGCCATCCCTACCCGCACCGATGATTCAAAAATAGTGGTCAACTTCCTTAGGAGCAACATTCTGTGTCGGTTTGGGATGCCAAGGGCCATTATTAGTGATAGGGGGACCCATTTTTGCAATAAGACAGTCGAAGCTCTAGTCAAGAGATATCATATCACCCATAAGGTGTCGACTGCTTATCATCCCCAAACAAATGGCCAAGCTGAGGTGTCCAATAGAGAGATAAAATCCATCCTTGAAAAAACTGTGAACCCGAATAGGAAGGATTGGAGTCAAAGGCTTGATGATGTGTTGTGGGCTTACCGGACGGCATATAAGACACCGATTGGTATGTCACCATATCGATTGGTGTTTGGTAAACCTTGCCATTTACCGGTGGAGCTTGAACACAAAGCCTATTGGGCGGTCAAAAAGTTCAATTTGAACTTAGAGGGTTCCGGTGAGGAGCGAAAATTGCATTTGAGTGAGTTGGATGAGATTAGGAGAGATGCCTATGAGAATAACCTCCTTTATAAGGAGCGAGCGAAGATATGGCATGATAAAATGATCATTAGAAAGGACTTTAAGGTTGGTCAAAAGGTCCTTCTTTTTAATTCCCGTCTTCGTTTGTTTCCTCGCAAGTTGAGGTCTCGGTGGACCGGCCCTTATGTGGTGAGGGAGGTGTCCCCGCTTGGGACGGTGGTAATCTCTAGTCCTAATGAGGACAAAGGATTCAAAGTTAATGGTCAACGGTTAATACCGTATTTTGAGAACGAAGTCGTGAATACCGCGGATTTGGAGGTGGTTGATCTCCAAGACCCGGTATATGTTTGATAGCTTTGGGTCCGAGTCTTGTCAAAGACTTTAAACTTTGATGCATGCCGGGTGTTTTCCCGGCATTTGGTCTAGCTAAAGACGGTAAAGAAGGGCGGCTAACCGGGAGGCAACCCGGAATTTAATTGCTTATTTTATGGGTTATTGTGTACATTATGCTTTTGATTTTAATTATTATATCGAATTGGTGCTACTGAAGGGTATCTTTTTGTTTTTGTTGTTACAAGAAATCATGGCATGGGCGTACACTTGGTCAAAGCGAAGCAGGCCTGAAAAAAAAATAAAAAATAAAAAAAAAAAAAAATAAAATTCATCCAGTCCTTGTGCCACAAGGGCTGGCCAAAAAAAAAAAAAAAAAAAAAAGGAAGGGGAAATTTCATCCAGTTCTTGTGCCACAAGTGCTCAATTCTTGTGGCACAAGAACTGGCCACAATGAATGAAAAAAAAAATAAAAAAAAATAAAAAAACCCTCTCCCAGTCGTCTTCTCTCTCTCCCATCCCGTTCCCCCCCCCACTCCCTCACGGTTTCTCTCTTTCTCTCTCTCTCTCTCTCTTCTTCCCCTCCATTCAACCGCCGGCACCCTCCATTCACGCCGGCGATCCCCCCTCCCTCACAATAACTCCCTCACGTTCCCCTCCCCCTCACCAGGTCTCTCTCTCTCTCTCTCTTTCTTCGTCTTCACCACCAGTCACGCCGGCGACCTCCATTAACCGCCGGCGACCCCTCTCTCCCTCACAGTCTCTCTCTTATTCTTCTCCAGATCTAAACCGCCGGCGACCCCCCCCATTAAATCCGGCGAACCCACCTCACTCACGACCCCCCTCCCTCACAGTCTTCTCTCTCTCTAAACCCGTCTCTCTCTCTCTCTTCTTCCCCACCATTGTCGCCGCACCAAACAGCCGCCACCCATCCATTAATTCCGGCGACCTCCCTCTCCCTCACGATCTCCCTCACTCTCCCTCACAGTCTCTCTCTATCTCTCGCTCCTTCTTTCTCTCTCTCTCCAGATCCATAACCGCCGGACAATTCCGGCAACAATCCCCCCTTACTTCTGCCGGCAATCTCTAGAAATTCAATTTTCGGTTTTTTTTGTTCATCAATCTTGGAGCAATTTTGGAGGGACAAGGAGACTTATTGGGCACCACTAGAGCATTGAAAGGTAAAATTTTCTCAATTTTACCTGCACTTTATTTTGTTGGTGGATGTTGTGGTGGTTAGGTTGGGTTTGATCGGAACTTTATTGTATTGTGGTTGTGTTGAGATTGTGGTGTGAGTGTGGTGATTTATATGGTGCTATATTATTGTTGCATTGTTATTGGTGAGTGAATGGTGAGCGATGATAGTGTGAATAAATTGATATTGTGTTGAAATTGGTGGGTGGTGATTGTGTGGTTTCGGTGGACATTTGTGGGGAGTTGTTATTGTTTTTGTAGGTTGTGTGGTTGGTAAATTGTGGGTGTTCTTTATCATTGTGAATTGCTCAGTATGGTGGTGACGGGTAAATCAAGTGCGGGAGGTAAAAAGCGGGCTAGGGAAGAGGAGCCTTTGCCTACCCCCTCCGGGGAAGTTAATTCGCTTGAGGAGAATAATTATATGGGTTTGAAAACCTTGACGGCGGATCAAAAGGAGAAATGGAGAAAACTAGATAGACCGAGCCGAAATATTATAGTAACAAAATTTTTGGATGTAACTGCTCTTGAAAAATTGGGTCTTGATGCTCTGGTACGTCAGTTGATGCAAATGAGTGGTATTGAGAATTTTTTAGGGAAGAGCGCACCGGTGTATAGGAGATTCACCTTAGAATTTCTGTCCACTTTTGAGCGGGTTGTAGTGAATGGGGAAATGAGCGTTCGGTTTAATCTTAATGATAAAGTGAGGGAGTTGAGTTATAGGGATATTAGGAAGTCGTTTGGGGTGCAAGAACCCAAAGGCGAGTTTCTTGAAAATGACGAATTGGTGGATAAGTTTTTCTTTGAGTTGACTGGGAAGCCGATGCACAAGCCCTTTCTCACATCAAAGTACCTCACTCACCCTGCGTGGGCGTTATTCTTCAGGGGTCTATCTATGACTTTTCTGGGAAAGAAAGAGTTGACCAAACTGAATCGCTTTGATATTGCAATGATGAGAACGGTAATTCCTGAGGCCGCCTCCATTCCGGATTGGGTCGACCGTTTTCTTATAAGGTGTGACAAATTTGTATCTAAGCCAGGTGGTTGTATACCGGTGGGGGGGTATGATTACTCTTTTGCTTAGTATGCGAAAACCCCCCCAGCTTCATCAGAGTTTCTCGGGGCACCGGAATTCTATGATTTCTTTTTCCTGACTCGGTATGAGCGTTTCAAAACAATCATTCGAGATGATCAATCCTTGACATTTGAGTATGGGGACAACAACATTCCGATTCGGTGCCATAGGGGGGCAGTTTTTCCGAGCGGTGATAAACCAAAAGACTGGCGGATGGATGGAGTGAATGATTGGGATGGGCGGTATCCTGAGGATAAGGTCCTAAGAAAAAACCGGGGACAGTTGGCAGTTACTGAGGTTAGAGTCCCGGAGCAGCAGGAGGTTGGTTATGAGGCAATTATGAGACTATTGCAGGAGAGGCATGCACTTGAGGATAGGAGATGGGCTGAGTTCTCTGACCGGCTTGAGGCGTTGTGTTGGGTTTCCAAGTAACATGCGCAGCGGAATTTAGCAATTAAAATTTTAAGAAACCCAAACCCATGGATCCGTTCATATGATTAAATCAAATACAACAACATGAATATAGGATAAAACTAACCCTTGATGGTTATGAATTTTTTTTCTCTTTGGTCTTGGTGGAGATCTTGAAGCTTTATCACGAACAAATCACGAACTTTGTAAGATGATAAAATTCACCCTCTAGCGGTATCCACACTTCGAACGAATATCAAAGGAACTTCTTCGATCTTGGTTGCTAGACCAATAATTGTAAAACACGCTTTCACAATTTAATAAAGAACTATATGGAATGTATTTGTGAATTATTTTGTTCCTCAATCAATGATATCTTAGAACAAAATAAAATCTCTCTCAAACTCTTTGAGACTCACAAAAGCACTAGTAAATATGGTCTGGCCGAATTGGTGTTTTTATACACAATTAAGACCTATTCCAAATAGGTAACTTGTGCCAAAAACCTTTCCTAATCGAATTAGGAATTTTCCTGTCGGCAGCACCAGGCGCCCGCCTGCAAAGGACCAGGCGCCCGCTTGAATGACCAGAAGGTCCTTGGCTTTCTGGAATTAATTCAGGCGCCCGCCTGGTCTGACCCAAGCGCCCGCTCGGTAGACCAAACAGCCCAGAATGTTTTCAGAAATTCCTCCAAGGTCCTTTGACTCTAAATTCCAATATAGTCCTCTTATTTAAGATTCGTTCTATTGTGTGTGACCCTCTAGGATTATGCTAAGTTGGCAATGGGCTCAAACATGATCCCATAAGATATGATTAGGTTCTAGTAAACCGTCATACCTACCCAAATAGTATAACTAGATACAAGTTCGCATTCCTTTAGAATATGTCACAATCCCTTTGTCCACGATGTCATTGAACACAAGTCATGGTCAAAGAGTCAACTTGTTTTGTTCAATACTTTCTCGATTCCGAATATGTTGACAATTCAAATGCTATTGATCCAATCAATCCATTTGAGTCCAGCCGAACATTTCATCAACATCATTCCTTCGAGGGGCCCAAGCTTGACATCTCTCCGTGGAGGGACAAATCCATTTAGCTTATTATTCTTCCCAACGAGAATCCGATTATGCCAATCATACCCTTTATAACTACCGTGTTAAGGTAGCGTTTGAATATGTCAAACACAACGTTCATCGAGTGGAAGACTATAATAACTTCATGTCTAAGGATTCAAATGACATAACTAATATGAGATATATGTACGACATAGACCATGACATAAATCTCATACAGCGGGTCATGTCCAGTACCTTGTTCCAAACAAGTACCCATAAATCTAACATGATCATCCCATGATCATTTAGCCTTTATACTAGTGCTTAACAAGCACTAGGGACGGGGATTATTATAAGTAAACATGAACAACAATAATAATCAAAACATCTCTTTATTGATATGAAATAAATGATAACAATTACAACGTTTATTAAACGTGCCTAGGGCACCACTACCAACAATCTCCCACTTGCCCTAGGCCCAATCTCCCATGTATCTAATACCCATGGACCTAACATGACCATCATATTTAGCTTGTGGAAGTCCTTTTGTTAGCGGGTCCGCAATATTGTCATCAGTAGGTACTCTGCATATATTTACGTCTCCCCTATCAACGATCTCTCGAATGATATGAAAACACCTAAGTATGTGTTTGGATTTCTGATGTGCTCTTGGTTCCTTTGCTTGAGCAATAGCACCATTATTGTCGCAATAAAGGTCTATTGGATTAGCAATACTAGGAACCATTTCAAGTTCAGTTATGAACTTCTTAATCCAAACAGCTTCCTTTGCAGCATCCGATGCAGCAATATACTCAGCTTCTGTTGTAGAATCAGCGGGTGTACTTTGCTTGGAACTCTTCCAGCTTACAGCTCCACCATTTAACATAAACACAAAACCCGATTGCGATCGGCTATCATCTTTGTTAGTTTGGAAGCTTGCATCTGTGTAAGCATTTACAACGAGATCATCTTCCATTCCTCCATAGACTGAAAACGAGTCTTTAGTTCTTCTCAAGTACTTAAGAATCGCTTTTACAGCTATCCAGTGATTTTCGCCAGGGTCGGATTGATATCTACTTGTCATGCTCAAAGCATAAGATACATCCGGCGTAGTACAAATCATGGCATACATGATGGACCCAATTGCCGAAGCATATGGAACATCATTCATTTTCTCACGCTCATCATTTGTCTTAGGACATTGAGTCTTGCTTAGAGAAACTCCATGTAATACTGGCAAGGTGCCTCTCTTAGAATTTTCCATACGGAATCTTCTAATGACCTTGTCAATGTATGTACTTTGGCTTAAACCAAGTAGCCTTCTTGATCTATCTCTATAGATCTTAATGCCAAGAATATATGCGGCTTTACCCATATCTTTCATTGCGAAGCACTTTCCTAACCAAGTCTTCACAGACTGAACTGTAGGAATGTCGTTTCCAATGATCAATATGTCATCCACATATAAAATAAGGAATAGCACTATGCTCCCACTAATTTTCTTGTATACACAAGGCTCATCTTCGTTTTTGATGAAACCAAACTCTTTGACCGATTCATCAAAACGGAGATTCCAACTCCTAGAAGCTTGCTTCAATCCATAGATGGATCTCTGCAATTTGCATACCTTAGAATCTTGTTCAAAACCTTCTGGTTGTGTCATATACACATCCTCTTGTAGTTTTCCATTCAGGAAAGCGGTTTTGACGTCCATCTGCCATATTTCATAGTCATGATATGCGGCAATGGCAAGCAAAATTTTTATAGACTTGATCATTACTACGGGTGAAAAGGTCTCATCATAGTCAATACCATGAACTTGCCTATAACCTTTTGCTACAAGTCTAGCTTTGTAAGTATGCACCTTCCCATCCATGTCAGTCTTCTTCTTGAAGACCCATTTGCATCCTATGGTTTTTACACCTTCGGGTGCATCAATCAAATTCCAAACTTGATTGTCTTGCATGGATTGCAATTCGGATTCCATGGCTCCAAGCCACTTGTCCGAATCAGGAGAAGACATCGCCTCTTGGTAGGTTGACGGTTCATCATTCTCAATGATTTCTACCTCATTACTATCCGTTACGAGAAATCCATATCTCTCGGGCTCGGATCGTAACCTACTAGATTTGCGAGTTGCTTGTGTATTTTGAACAGGTTCCATAACTCCTTGTGGTTCTTGTTCTCGTTCCACTATTGGTTCAATGTTATTTTCTGGGTCTCGAATTTCTTAAAGATTTATTTTACTCCCACTGATTTCTTTGGAGAGAAACTCTTTCTCTAGAAAGACACCAGTTCGGGCAACAAACACTTTGTTGTCCTCACGGTTGTAAAAGTAATATCCTCTAGTTTCCTTAGGATATCCCACGAAAATACATTTATCAGATTTGTGTGCAAGTTTGTCTGAGACAAGTCTTTTGACAAAAGCTTCACAACCCCAAATCTTCATGAAAGATAAACAAGTTTTCTTTCCGCTCCACATCTCATATGGAGTCTTTTGAACCGATTTAGTTGGAACACGATTTAGTGTGAAAGCAGCGGTTTCTAGGGCGTAACCCCAAAATGATATTGGAAGATCAACTTGACTCATCATTGATCGAACCATGTCTAAAAAAGTCCGATTCCTCCTCTCGGACACACCATTCCATTGTGGTGTTCCGGGTGGAGTCAATTGTGAAACTATTCCACAATTCTTTAGATGATCATCAAATTCTTGACTCAAGTATTCACCACCTCGATCTGATCGAAGTGCCTTTATACTTTTGCCAAGTTGTTTTTCTACTTCATTTTGAAATGTTCTAAATATCTCAAATGCTTCACTTTTATGTTTCATTAGGTAAACATACCCAAATCTACTATAATCATCAGTGAAGGTTATGAAGTATTGAAATCCTCCCCTAGCATTGCTACTTAATGGTCCGCATTCATCGGAATGTATCAACCCCAATAAGTCGCTTGCCCTTTCACCTAGCTTGGTAAAAGGTGTCTTAGTCATTTTTCCAAGAAGACACGACTCACAAGTATCATATGACTCTAAGTCACATGAACCCAAAAGTCCGTCCCCATGGAGTTTTGAGATACGCTTCTCATTAATATGACCGAGACGGCAATGCCACAAATAAGTATGATTTACATCATTAGGTTTAGATTTCTTATTTACATGATAGACATTGTCATTATTTTCATTCTTGACATCCAAGATATAAAGGCCATTAAATGAATTAGCAATACCATAAAGCACATCATTTAAATAAATAGAAAATTTCTTATTCTCAATAAGAAACTTAAAACCTTCATTATCCAAACAAGAAATTGAAATAATATTTCTGCTTAAATTCGGAACATAATTACAATTGTTCAAAACAAGAATTAATCCGGAAGGTAAAGTGACTTCATAAGTCCCTACGGCTAATGCAGCAACTCTTGCTTCATTCCCCACGCGTAGATCTACTTCACCTTCTTTAAGCAGTCTCCTATTCTTTAGTCCCTGCACATTTAGACAAATGTGAGAACCACATCCGGTATCCAATACCCAAGAATCAGTGGTAGAAAGGAGAATATCTATAATATAGATACCTGAAGTCGACGCAGCCTTGCTGCCCTTCTTCTTCTTTTGCTCTTCCAAGAAAGCCTTGCAATTACGTTTCCAATGACCAATTTCTTGACAATGGAAACAGATTGCATCCTTTTGTGAATCAGGTTTTGCCTCAGAAGCCTTGGCAACCTTTGCCTTGCTTATTTTGGGTTTGACAACTTTCTTACCCTTTCCTTTGCAACAAGCCTTCTTTCCATCATAAACCAAGAGCACGGGAGAACCTTTCTCCACAATTTTCATCTCTGCAGTTTTGAGCATCCCATGCAACTCAGAGATATTCTTATCCATTCCATGCATGTTATAATTCATCACAAACTGATTATAACTTTTAGGTAATGAATTAAGAATGAGATCCGTGGCTAGCTCCAATGGGATTGGATAGCCAAGTTTCTCAAGGTGCTCTACATAACCTTTCATTTTAAGAAAGTGAGGACTCACTTGTTGCCCTTCATTCATTTTACTAGTAGTGAATGCAACAATGGTCTTGTACCTCTCTTGCCTAGCTTTCTCTTGAAACATGGTTCTCAACTCCACGCCTATCTCATAGGCTTCCAAATGTTCCAAACTTTGTTGGAGTTTTGAACACATAGCAGCAAGCATGAGACAACTTACATCTCTAGAATCATTACGATGTTTCTTGTAATTGTCTCTTTCTACCCTAGGGGCAGTAGGCGGTGGTTCAGCTGGGAGAGGCCCATCGAGAATGTATAACTTATCTTCTTGCCTAAGAACGATTCTTATGCTACGGATCCAATCCATGAAGTTAGTACCATTCTCTTCGAGCTTATCCTTCTCAAGGATCGATCGCAATGACATTGATTGAGTGTTATTAGTCATTATCTACAAATATGCAAAATTTCCAAAATTTAATAAGTACCGATTTTCATTAAAGAGATAAATAATGTATTTTAAACAAAATACTCCCACTAAATTATATAACCTTCATATACATCCAATGTATAATATAATTTAATTGGGCTAAGATCCAACTTTAATTTAACTCTTGAGTCCACGGAGGCAGACCGCTCAAAAACTAAATTAATTAGGTAGACAATCATGTCAATCATATCCCATATGATTCTTAGATCCTTTTATGAGATTTTTTGAGAAATCCAATTTCAAAAACATGTTTAATCTCATCTTTTGCCTAGGCCCAAAACTGTTTTGACGCCTAATTAAGTCCAACCATTTTAAACGCATAGGAACCATTCAATTTAATGCACCTTGCGGAGGCAAGCCCACATTAAATTAATGAACCTCATCTTGCTCATACATAAATAAAATCAATGCACTTCGCGGAGGCGAACCCACATCAAAATCACCCATATATAAACAAGTGTTTTAATCATGGCATGGCAAAGAAGGACTTAAAACTTTCTTTGAAGGTTCATCACATATAGCATATAACACATTTATGAGCACATAATATAAACATGTTACACATCAAGTTTAGCCACTAAATTAATCCCATTAATTTAAGCATGATATTTATGTGTCATTAGTTTCTCTATAATTATGAGGATGAGACTAATTCAACTTTGGTTATTATCTCCAAATCAAGACAACAAGAAGTGAGGTCGAACTAAGCCATTAAGCAACCACAATCCCGCACTAATTCAAGAAACCAAGAAAGTAGTCCATGTGGCCGAAACTAAGCAATAGATGGTCTCGATGAACGTAAGCCAATTGCATTCTCAATTCCACTTGGATCTCCAATCATTGAATCAAGAACTTTGTTTCTCAATTTTAGCAATTATGAACTCTTCATAATTCTAACTTCGTTTTATCTTTGAAACTTTGATTGCGATCAATTTTGGGAAACACAATCTTGATGAACGCAGATTAGCCATACAAAACTTGAACCAATCTAGGAATCACAAGACTAAAACAAATAGGAAAATCAAACCCCAAAATCCACACACAAACCAACTACCCAAAACCCATTCCAGATCAGCAAGTCTGGACTGGTTCTGTTACTGGTTTTTGTTGGATTTATCGAAAAATTCCAAAATCAGATTTTGAACAAAATCAGAATATTCCATTCTGGCCTAGCGAGCGCGCGCCTGGTCCAGCGCGAGCGGGCGCCTGCAACGCGCGCGCGCCTGGTCCAGCGCGGGTGAGCGCCTGTATGGTCAGAATGGTATAGAATTTTCAAGTTCGAAAATTTTGTCTCAAAATTATTTTTCCCCGATTATTAAAACTTTGATCTAATCAAAAATCAATAATCGAAATAATTCAAAATCCACCATAATTTTTATTGCGATTGAATCGTGCGATTAAAGTTGCAAAACAATAAACCACATAAAATCACAAAACACATAAACATCATATAATCCAATATTCATATCATGCTTGGCACATAAACAATTTATATACACACAACATGATCCAAGTATTGAATTAATCAACATGAACGGGGCTCTGATACCACTGTTGGGTTTCCAAGTAACATGCGCAGCGGAATTTAGCAATTAAAATTTTAAGAAACCCAAACCCATGGATCCGTTCATATGATTAAATCAAATACAACAACATGAATATAGGATAAAACTAACCCTTGATGGTTATGAATTTTTTTTCTCTTTGGTCTTGGTGGAGATCTTGAAGCTTTATCACGAACAAATCACGAACTTTGTAAGATGATAAAATTCACCCTCTAGCGGTATCCACACTTCGAACGAATATCAAAGGAACTTCTTCGATCTTGGTTGCTAGACCAATAATTGTAAAACACGCTTTCACAATTTAATAAAGAACTATATGGAATTTATTTGTGAATTATTTTGTTCCTCAATCAATGATATCTTAGAACAAAATAAAATCTCTCTCAAACTCTTTGAGACTCACAAAAGCACTAGTAAATATGGTCTGGCCGAATTGGTGTTTTTATACACAATTAAGACCTATTCCAAATAGGTAACTTGTGCCAAAAACCTTTCCTAATCGAATTAGGAATTTTCCTGTCGGCAGCACCAGGCGCCCGCCTGCAAAGGACCAGGCGCCCGCTTGAATGACCAGAAGGTCCTTGGCTTTCTGGAATTAATTCAGGCGCCCGCCTGGTCTGACCCAAGCGCCCGCTCGGTAGACCAAACAGCCCAGAATGTTTCCAGAAATTCCTCCAAGGTCCTTTGACTCTAAATTCCAATATAGTCCTCTTATTTAAGATTCGTTCTATTGTGTGTGACCCTCTAGGATTATAGTAAGTTGGCAATGGGCTCAAACATGATCCCATAAGATATGATTAGGTTCTAGTAAACCGTCATACCTACCCAAATAGTATAACTAGATACAAGTTCGCATTCCTTTAGAATATGTCACAATCCCTTTGTCCACGATGTCATTGAACACAAGTCATGGTCAAAGAGTCAACTTGTTTTGTTCAATACTTTCTCGATTCCGAATATGTTGATAATTCAAATGCTATTGATCCAATCAATCCATTTGAGTCCGGCCGAACATTTCATCAACATCATTCCTTCGAGGGGCCCAAGCTTGACATCTCTCCGTGGAGGGACAAATCCATTTAGCTTATTATTCTTCCCAACGAGAATCCGATTATGCCAATCATACCCTTTATAACTACCGTGTTAAGGTAGTGTTTGAATATGTCACACACAACGTTCATCGAGTGGAAGACTATAATAACTTCATGTCTAAGGATTCAAATGACATAACTAATATGAGATATATGTACGACATAGACCATGACATAAATCTCATACAGCGGGTCATGTCCAGTACCTTGTTCCAAACAAGTACCCATAAATCTAACATGATCATCCCATGATCATTTAGCCTTTATACTAGTGCTTAACAAGCACTAGGGACGGGGATTATTATAAGTAAACATGAACAACAATAATAATTAAAACATCTCTTTATTGATATGAAATAAATGATAACAATCACAATGTTTATTAAACGTGCCTAGGGCACCACTACCAACACGTTGGAGGATCATGTAACCACTATCTTCGGACGACAGCGTCAGATGGAGCTGTGGATTCAGCAGCCAGAACCTCGGATCTATACGCCTCTTCCGGAACAGTTGTACACGATGATGGCTAATAGGAGAGCGGCTAGGATAAGGAGACGCGAGTCCCGTGAAGCCCGTTCTTCAGGTGAGACCTCCGGGTCTCAGCAGCAGCAGGAGTGATGGTACCTTTCTTCCTTTCCCTTACGTTTAAACTGTCCTATATTTTTATTGTTGCACACATTGAGGACACTGTGTAGTTTAAGCGTGAGGGATGGGTTTGTAGTTGTATAGTATGCATTTTATTTCTAGATAGCTAGTTAGTTTTTCTTTTAAATTTATTAAAAAAAAAAATAATAAAATAAATATAGAGAGGCTAAGTGAAAACCCGAAAGGGCGCTTAGGCAAAAGGTGAGATTTTGAGTGATGTTATCTTTTATTCACCCGTGATTGGCGACATAAGGGAGGTTCGGAGTCTCGGGTAGGACATTTTTGATGTTGGAGGTTCGGTTAGTGGGTAATAGGATAGAAATCCTCGTTTTGCTTTTGGAGTTATAAGGAGGTGTTGGTGCTAAACATGAGGTGAGTTTTACGCGGGACCACTACCCGACCAAAAACTTATTTTTATGAGGGAGACTTGTAGTGTGAGACTAGCGTGGGGGAAATTTAGGATATTTTAGTTCTCCGTGGCTTTTATGAGTGGGCCTTAGTCCGGATACAGTTTTTCACTATTTTGGAGTTTGTATCGGGCTAAGGCCATTGATCTTTATTTGATTTTCTGGAGTTATATGGGGACGGAGTTTCTTATACTTCGAGAGTTGGTTGTGTTTGTTGACTTTTGACTTGGAGGCTTAGAGGAGATTAGGGGTCATTTTCTCCCATGCTACGCTGATTAGACCGGAGTTTAGAGTGGGGTTAGGATGTTACTCAGGGACGAGTAATGGTCTAAGCGTGGGGGAATTTGATGTGGCGGATTTTGTATATTTTATTTCCCTTAATTTCCTATGTATTCTCATTCATTTTGATGTAATTTAGACTAGTTTTGATGTAACTTGGGATATTTATGTAATGGTTGCGCTTTATTGTAATCCGGGGTAGAATAGTCGGTTTTATTTAATTATTTTTCCAGATGTAATCTTTTGGTGAGCTTCAAAGTCTTGTCTCAAGGATCAAGACTAGTCAAAGTCAAAGTCAACAGGAAGCGGAGGAGTATAGGACCGAACTGAGAATTTTTGGAAGTTGCAGGGACCAAACTGTAATTACTGAAAGTTTGAGGACTGGACTGCAAATATGAAGACTTTAGGGACTGGATTGCAAAATGTTGAAGACATCCCATTGTCTGATTTTCGGCACACTTTGTTAATTTGTTTTTGTTTTGTTTTTTCTTTTAGTTTTAATTATTCTATTTTTATGGGATTTTAAAAAGAGTCATTATTAGTTTAGGAATTAGTTTTAGTTGAGAATTAGGATTAGATTTTTTTTCATTCTTTGGACTCCCAGAAAAATACTACGTTCTTTTCTTTTTTTCTCTCTGAAGTTTTGTGTAACCATTAATGGAGAACTAAACTCCATTACTTTGGATTTGAGATCTTGATCCGGGTTTTTATTTCTATTGAGGTATTTCTTTTTTTCTTTATTAATTCTTGTTCATAATCTTGCTTGTACCGTTTTAGATTAATTTCTAGGGTTTGTAAATCTGGCCAATTTACTTGTCCTCTTTATTGATCTTTGCTAGATTACTCGTTCTGTGCCAGAATTAGGGTTTTCATTGTAGCATCTCCACGAATTGTGTATGTGCCATAGCAATTTGGGGAGTAGGCAAGATTAGACGATTATCTAAATTATTTTTAGAAAGCGTTCTTGATTTTAGTCTCTTAAAACTTCATCAATTAATCTTTAGACCTTTTCTGTGCCAGTTTAGGTTTAATTTTAATTAGGGTTTATAGTGAGTGTGCCACTGCTATAAACTATTCTGAAAGAAGAGACAGAGATTGAAATACATCTCGTAATCGAGTGAATAAAATTAACGGAGATCAGAATTATCAGTGATATTAGAATTAAAATCCGGTGACAGTATCAAATCTGAAGTGCTTTTTAATCATTGTTTTAATCACAATTAGTTTAATTTTCCGTCTAGGATTTAATCATAATCAAATCAAACCGCCAATCTGGTCAAGTGACTGTTTGCAAATAATCATCGTTCTTCGTGGATCGACCCCGACTTACCCTAATTACATTATTAGCGGCCGAGTTCAGGTCTAATTTAGTAGGTGTGCGACTAAGCCTACCATCCTTACTCTAGAGTATATATATCATGTCAGTTTGTTATAAACAGTTGTCATCCAGTTTCTTGTTAGTTTCTTGATTCTCGTTAGTCACGCGCATCCAGGTTCGAGGTTCTATTAGGGGATCCCGGGACCTGGGGGCGTGTCATCGCCACTACCTCCTGCACATTCTTAAGCATGTTAGGCCAATAAAAATGCACACCAAGAATCTCGTAAGTCTTTTGCACACCAAAATGACCAGCAAGTCTGCCTCCATGTGCTTCCTTCACAAGCAATTCCCTAATGGAGCATTTAGGAATACAAAGCCGATTCCCCTTGAAAAGAAAACCATCTTGCACAACGAACAAGCCAGAATGACTCTCTATCTCTTGAGAAAAGTTGGATCAGATTTGTAATACTCTTTAATTTGCTCAAAAAGCAACCTTGAATTAAGCGTAACAAGCAAACAATGTCTCCTAGACAATGCATCCGCAACCACATTAGAAACACTAGATTTGTACTTAGAAGAAAAAGTAAAAGATTGCAAAAATTCTACCCATTTGGCATGTCTTGCATTCAACTTTTTCTGCCCATGTATGAACTTCAAAGCTTCATGGTCAGAATGAAGAACAAATGGCTTGGGACGGAGATAATGAGCCCAATGATCCAATGCTCAAACAATAGCATAAAACTCTTTGTCATAAACAGAATAATTCAGCCTTGCTCCACTTAATTTCTCACTAAAGTAGGCAATAGGTCTCTTCTCTTGTACCAAAACAACTCCAATGCCAACTCCACTTGCATCGCACTCCACTTCAAACAACTTCTCAAAATCTGGTAGCGCCAAAACATGAGCTGAACATAGCTTACTTTTGATTTCATCAAACACCTTTTGAGCACTTGAAGTCCACACAAATTCTCCCTTCTTTGTAAGCTCGGTGATTGGGGCAACAATAGAACTAAAATTTTGAATGAAACGTCGATAAAAACATGCCAATCCATGGAAACTTCTAACCTCCATTGTTGATTTGGGAATAGGCCATGACTCAATAGCCTCAACTTTGGAAGGATCCACGCGAACACCATCTCCATAAACTATGTAACCAAGGAAGGTCACACTTGGCACCATAAACATGCATTTTTCAAGTTTCCCATACAACTTCTGCTCTCTCAACTTATCAAACACCTTTCTCAAATGCATAAGATGTTCCTCCATGTTCTTGCTGTATACAAGAATGTCATCCAAATAAACAACAACAAATAAATTAAAAAAAGGTCGGAGTACCTCATTCATAAGTCGCATGAATGAATTAAGATCATTACACAACTTAAATGGCATAACAAGCCATTCATAAAGGCCTTGCTTTGTTTTGAACGCCGTCTTCCATTCATCCCCATCACGAATCCTCATTTGGTGACAACCAGATCTCAGATCAATCTTTGAGAAAACATGAGCTCCATGCAACTCATCCAACTTGTCATCCAACCTCAGCATAGGAAAGCGATACTTAATTGTAATATTGTTGACAGCTCGGCTATCAACACACATGCGCCATGTTCCATCCTTCTTTTTCACCAAAAGAACCGGTACAGCACATGGACTTAGGCTCTCTCAAACATAACCATGATCAGTCAGCTCTTGCACTTGCCTCTGCAACTCCTTACTTTCTTCGGGGTTACAACGATAGGTGGTTTGTTGGGAGGTGTAGCACCAGGAATAAGATCAATTTGATGCTCAATTCCATGCTTTGGAGGTAAACCATGAGGTAACTCATCCGGGAACACATCACCATACTCCTCAAGCAACCTTTGTACCTGCAAGTCATCACTAGAGTCCATCCGAGCAGTGGAGCTATCACGAACAAACAAGATATACAACTTATCTTCTGGTTCAACTTCCTCCATAAATTCCTTAGCACTTAAGAATATCTTCTCTTGCTTTGGAATGTCCTTTCTTGGAGTTAAAGGCTTCAAGTTGTACTTCTGTTTACCATTTAGAACATAATAAACATTACTCTTTCCTTGATGCGACACATCTCGGTCAAACTGCCATGGCCTCCCAAGCAACAAATGACAAGCTTTCATGGGAACCACATCACATAACACCTCATCTTCATACGGGCCAACAGCAAAAGAAATGAGTGCTTGTTTTTTAACCTTAATGCTACCATCATCATTCAACCAATTCAGCGTATATGGATCAGGATGAGTAGTAGTAGGAAGCTTAAGTTTCTCCACCATTTCACTAGATGCAGCATTTGTAAATGAACCAATATCAATAATAAAATTGCAAGTCTTACCACCGACCTTGCATCGAGAGTGAAAAATCTGATTGCATTGATTTTGCTCCTCCGGACCAGATTTGATGTGAAGGTTTCGCACCACAAGCATCTCCTTCTCACTTGGTGGACTCACATCATAATCAGCAACCTTTTCCTCCTCTTCATCGACCACAAAACTTGGTTCTAACAGATCAAGATCTTGCAAAGTGAGTGTGGGCACTCATTTGCAATGTGACCATAACCTTGACACTTATAACACCTCCTGAATTTAGGCTCTAAAACAGCCTTACCCTTCTCCTTTGGCTCTTCCTTCTTGACCTCCTTCGAAGTAGATGTGGCACTGGGCTTCAAAGGGCTATTGTAGATTTTACTATATTCACGTACCGTAGTAGACTTCTTGATCTTCTCTTGTTTCTCAAATTTCATAGCCAACTTGCAAACATCATCAAAAGTTGAATAAGGATGTACTTCCACCTTTTGCTGCAATTGGGGAGATAAACCCTTGATAAACCTTGCTATCTTCATATCTTCCCTTTCTCCAAGATCACAAACAATAATTAATTTCTCAAATTCACGAACATATTCACTCACGGTAAGGTTCGCTTGCTGCAAAGAAGTGAGTTTTAAGTATTGCTCTTGCTCAAAATCCCTTGGTAAGAATCGCTTCTTGAGATGTTTCTTCAAATTATCCCATGTATCGATTCTGGTCTTACCCTCACGCCTCCTCTGATTTTTCAAATTCTCGTACCATAAAGAAGCATGCTTCGTCAACTTGACGGTTGCCACTTTAAACTTCTTGTGTTCATCGAAATCCTTATAGTCAAAGACACGTTCAATCTGCCTTAGCCAATCAAGAAACATCTCGGGATCCAAATCACCTTGAAATTCTGGAGCATCTAACTTCAGCCCACGATCATCATCATATGTAGCACGATGCCTTGGTGGACTTCTTGAATCATCTGAATTAGAATCATGTCGACTTCTCCCTCTTTCATTACGGAGATTAAGATCAATCAACTGATGCATCATTGCATCCATGCTCTCCACCGATGATGTTAATGCCTCCAAACGACTCCACATCTCTTCATCATCACGGAAAATGCCTCTGCTTGCCATCTCAACTCCCACGGACTAAACAACACTAAGAAGGCTGTTTATAACCGGGCTCTAGATACCAATTTGATACGTAAACTTGTGTATTTTCAGAATAAAAAGAAAAGGATATGGACCAACTCAAGAACCTCGCAAGGAACACGAGTTAGAACTAGATTAACCTAATCTCGCAAGACTAGGGTCTGTCCTCGCAAGGGCAGAAAGGGGTTTAAACCTCGCAAGGCTTAAAAACAATTCTCGCAAGAATTGGAGTAAGTTCGCAAACTCACAAAGGAAAATTTTATTCAATCACTCAATGCCTTACAACTACATCTTGTAGGGTATTTATACTACTCTTGAAGTATCTTTCCAAGTTAGGATAAACTAGACATTAATTATTGTTTTTTTTTTGGCGAAAGGAGACGGTACTCCCTAGATTTTATTAATAAAATGAAAAAAGGTACAAGACAACGGTGGGGGACATGACGGCCTTTACCACCGGAAAAGAGAAGACTAGGGGGGAGGACTTATACAAACCATAAGATCCTCTAAAAAAAGGGGGGGGGGGCTAACCAGAAAAAGAAATACAACATGAAAGTGATGAACATAAGACCTAGAGCCTAATATTAGGATAGGAAATCTTATCAAAATAAAGCAAACTCTTGCACAAACGAGGACAGGACTCCAACGAATGGAACTGAAAATCAGCTTGCTCATTTGCCGAAAGATTTGCTAAAAAGTCAGCCACTTTGTTGCCTTCTCTATAAACATGAGATACTTTAACGGTAAACTCCTACATAAATCTGAAAATTCCTTGAACAAAGTACCAAATCTCCCAAGGGATCTCATATTTCCAAAGAAGAATACAAGACAACACTTCCGAATCCATTTCAAGCCATAAAGATTGGAATCCCATCAAACGAGCATGAATAATCCCATCTAGAACAGCCCGAGTTTCAGCAACCATATTAGAGGCATTACCATAAAACCGAGAATAAGCATATATAAAAGACCCATCATGGCTGCGAAAAACACCACCTCCCGATGCAATACCAGGATTTCCTCGAGAAGCTCCATCCGAATTAATCTTTACTTGGCCCAATAGAGGAGGTTTCCATGAAACAAGCTTTGACCGAACCAACAAAGGGGCAGCCATATGAATGTGGAAGAAAGTAATAAGGGCTGAATCTGAGGCATGAGCACTAAAAGAAATCTTATGGGCACGAAGAGTGGCGTTTATTTGCAACTGGATGTTGTTCACCACTTTATGGAAGCTTGGGGAGATACCATCAAAAAAACATTTGTTTCTATGCTTCCAAAGCTCCCAACAAATAAAACCCAGGAGAATATCTCCCAACCAAATAACCAATCTGCTAAGACGAGGGTTTTTGCAAGCTTGCCAAGTAATAAACCTTTGCGAGAGAGTGGAGCCCGAAATTTGAAAACCAAGCATATTTCCAAAAAACAGCCATACCTTTGAAGCAATACCCCCATTTAAAAGAATATGATGAATAGATTCAAAGGTTGGGCTGTCACAACAATGACATTTAGAAACACGAGAAATACCTTTTCGAGAAATATTATCATCAGTAGGAAGCGCTGCCTTAAGGGCTTTCCAAAGGAAGACCGAGATTTTCAGGGGCAAGAATTTATGCCAACACCAAGCAAAAACATTACTCCAAACTCAAGAGACTCTACACTCCCTCCAAGCCGAGGTAATGGAGAATTTTCCCGAGGAAGAAGGAGTCCAAAAAGGATGATCTTGGCCTTCCACAAGTCGAATATCATGAGCCTGGAATTCCAAAAAGCATTGCTGCCCAAAAGTATCTCTAATGTAACCTTCTCGAGGAATACCATTTTCAAACAAAGAAAAAATCTGGTCATGGCGAATATCAAGAAGAGGAACATCAAAAGGCAGCCATTGTTCTTGGATTGAAATTTCTCCACTACCCACTCCCCATTTCAATCTAGTTTCAACCAGGTCCTTATCTGCAATCATGCGTTTCCAAATGTGAGAACATCCAGGTCTAGAAGAGGCATCCATAGGGTGAGTATCACGACAATACTTGGCAGCAAGAAATTGAACCCAAAGAGAATCTGATGTACGAAACCTCCACCAGAGTTTCATGGAAAAAGCCAAAGCCATCTTATCAAATTTCCGAAGCCCCAAGCCTCCTTCATCAATAGGCCAGAAAAACTCAGTATGAGAAACCCAATGACACTTTTTTTCCCCATCAGGGCTGCTCCAAAAGAAATTAGCAATGAGGCGGTTCATAGCGTGGATAACACCTTTTGGTGGCTCAAGAAGAGAAATATAATAAAGTGGTATAGCTTGTAGACAAGATTTAATTAACACAAGCTTAGCTCCAGCCGAGAGTAACTTACCTTGCCATGAGTCAAGTCTATCACGAAGCTTTTGCATGACCGGATCAAATAGAGATTGAACCTTCCTTCCAATATAAAGAGGACACCCCAAATAAACAATAGGTAAATGCTTCTTTTGAAAACCCGTGATTAAAGCAATAGAATTGTCCCTCTCCGCAACATCTCGGCCAACCAAAAAACAAGATTTAGAGACACTTATTAATTGTCCAGAGAAGAGTTGATAAGAGTCTAAAAACTCCATATGAAGCTCAAGGGAAGGTTTACTTGCATTACAAAAGATAAGAACTAGGTAAAAAAACAATGTAAATTTGGCCAATCTGAACAGTCTGATTTGAACAGCCATAGCTCTTCATGTACTTGTCCAAAAACATGTCATAAGTAGTCATATGAAAGATCACAACCTTATGTTCATCCCAACGCGGAAATAATCACCATCTGAACTGTCATTGCGTAGATAATAGCTGAACAAAATTATTCTAGAAACTGCTCAAACATTTGGCCCACTTATTTAAGTCCAACTAATCATGTTAACAAAGATTGGGCTCCAATTGACCCCTAAAGTGTGATCCACACCCTTGGAGCTCAACATTAGCTCATTTCCATTATCTTCTACCTTTGCTTCTGCATCATTGTGCACGTCTCAAAACCCTTATAACCCGGGATGAATGCCACGATGCAGCTTGATTGGTGCTCTTGTGCCCTTATCACGCGCACAGGTCTATTCCACCTCCTCCCCTTCCGAGCCGAGTCAACCACACTTGTCCGTGACACACAAAATACCGTGACCATGGTTGGTTTTTGGTCTAGCTCACGTCATCACGTCCCTAATGCGTGTCCAAGCACTAATTATGGCCAAGTTAACGCCCAAGTTCACGACTCCTTGTGAAAGCAAGTGTGACCAAGGTCATCTTTGACCCGGTCCTTGACCAAGGCGTTAATTTTTACCATAATTAGCCGAAGTCATATATTAAGGATAGGTTGACACCATGTCATTAAGTCCTAATGCTTGACCCATCCTAATCATCCTTAAGCCCATGGTTAAGGTCCGAGATTCCTCATTAAAATGAGGTAATGCCGGAATTTCATTGAAACGTTAAGTCAATCTTAACCTTAACCAGGGCTTAACTATGATGAGAATGGCCCGCGCATTGGAACTTTGTGATGCACTAGACCCTAGGTTTGGTTCTTTTGGCCGGTGGAAGCCGCGTGCCCTATAGGACCCTCACCCGGGATAGTCCGTCCTTGGGAGCGTGCAATACAGGTGAAAAATGAGGGGTTTATAGGCGTAGTGATGGCCTCCACTGATCCAGGATTTAGAATAGTTGCGAAAAAGAAGAGAAATCTTTTGCAACCATCTAGGAATAAAATGTGTTTTAAGTAAACATGAATTAAAAAAATAATGATCTTTCATGTTGCATGAGCCTAAGCCTTTTACATAAACACTAGCCCGAACCGATGCCCAAGTTTGAACAAACCTCCTTGTCCCATGCAGCTCGTAAGTGTAGATACCCCGGGAGGAGCCCCACCCGCTTAAAGGCTAGAGCGGTGGAAGGATCCTAGGATGTCTATTCGTGTTTTAGATTGTAGAGTCGCCACCTATGTTTTAGAGGAACATAAGAAAAACCTAATATTTAGCCTAAGTTTTGATACGAAAACAGAGATTCTTGTTATAAAGGTTCGGGGGTTAGGTTACGAGATGGAAAGTACTTAAACACCCATCTGGCCCAACTAATATTGGTCTTGCTTGTTCAAAGTCTACATAAATAAAATGTTCTTCCTATTATTTGATTATGATAAAACGAGGGTTTAAAAGGGGTTTTGAATGTAGGGAGATAACTCCTTGACCAACTTCAATGGAATGAAGCGGTCTTTGGTGTCATATCCAAAATGATTTGGGTGATTGCACGTTTGATTAAAATAAAAGAAAGAGAGAAGAGATGAAGTAGAGAAGAAGGGGAAAGATGGAGTTTTACCTAAACTTCAAGTGACTTCAAACACTTCTTGATGAATTGCTTTGGAAAATCTCTTGGAAATAATTTATGTATAGTTTTTGTAGAGAAAATTTGAGGTCCAAGTCCAAGAACTTCTGTATAGTTTTTGTAGAGAAGAGAGATCGGTCATTTGAAATGGTGGAAAAGAGATGTTTTTATAGGTGAAAACAAGATGTTTTTGGTGCCAAAACGCAGTCACCAAGAAATATTTCCCGGGCAAAATCATGTAAAATGAGTAAGGGAGAGATTCTTGGACAGAAATCTGTAACTGACGCCCAGGTGCGCGCGCTTCCTACCTCGGGGGCGGAAGGCACCCGCATCTAACCCTACGGGCGGAGGCGCGTGACTTGGAGATGGCCTTTTTGACAGAATGGACTAGAAAGTCAAGTTCTGTTATTCGGTTTAGTCCCTAGACTTAACGAAGTCAGTCAAGAACTTAACGAAAGTAACAAAAACTAATGAGGAACACTTAAAATAGGAAGAAAGACAAGATCAAATGGGCAATCGGGGTGAGCGGTCCAAGGCGGGGTGTCTACAAAGCCCCTCGGCGGCGTGGATTGCGATGCAAAACGCGCCGACGAAAGAAAAGACATCCGCCGAGGACATCACCAAGAAAAAAAGCAAAGACTCGATGAAAGCAAGAATTTGAAATTGTGAGAGATAGGGGTGCGCTCCTTGTGTGAGCGGCTTTTGTTGATAGAGGTGGTGGCATGATCTGTTTGTGAATCTGCCGGCTGAATCCGTTAGTGAATCCGTTTGATGAATCCGTTAGTGAATCCATTGAATGAGTCCGTTTGTGAACCCTGTGGATGAATCCGTTAGTAAATCCGCTTGATGAATCTGTTAGTGAATCCATTGGATGAGTCTGTTAGTGAACCCTGTTGACGAATCCGTTAGTGAATCCGCTTGATGAATCCGTTAGTGAATCCATTTTCTGAACCCGTCTGTGAGTCCATTAGTCGAATGCGTTTGTGAATCCGATGGCTGAGTCCGTTGGTGAACCCTTGTTGATGAATCCGTTAGTTAATCCACTTGATGAATCCATTGGTGAATCCATTGAATGAGTCCGTTTGTGAACCCTTGTTGACGAATCCGTTAGTGAATCAACTTGATGAATCCGTTGGTGAATCCATTGAATGAGTCCCTTAGTGAACCCGGTTGACGAATCCGTTAGTGAATCCGCTTGATGAATCCGTTAGTGAAGAATCCATTGAATGAGTCCGTTAGTGAACCTGTTGACGAATCCGTTAGTGAATCCTCTTGATGAATCCGTTAGTGAATCCATTGAATGAGTCCGTTAGTGAACCCTTTTGACGAATCCGTTAGTGAATCCGCTTGATGAATCCATTGGATGAGTCCATTAGTGAATCCTGTTGACGAATCCTGTTAGTGAATCCGCTATATTGCTTAAGAAGTGGTGACTTCAGTGGTTCACCATGGACCGAATTGCTGTTTGTAGCTGTATCTGATGTATGCTGTTCGGAGCTGCACTTGCTGTTGACTTTATGACTTTTGTGGGGGTGCGGGCACAGTTGACTTCGGACCGAAAGGATGTTTTTCCTATGGAGGGGGAGATGTCGAGATTGACTTTGACTGAAAAGAAAGACACACCCTACTGATTTTGGAAAAGTCTGAACTTTGTTTCTCTATGAGTTCCTTCTTTGACAAGGGCCAGTTGAAGTATCTCTGGAGCGGAAGGCGGGCGCCCCGGCTGGTGACTGTGGGACGTGCGCGCTTTCCATGTGGGTGGCGGGAGGCGCGCACTTCTGGGGAGCGAATTCTGGGGCTTGACATTTGCTGGCCAAAAGATCCCCAACAGCTATAAGATCAGCTTCTGTTCGAAACTAATCTTTCAACAGCTATTTTCTGCCATTCTTGAACATTCTTTCTTGCTTGATTTTGCTCGTAATCCACATTTTCCATGGCCTCCAATTCCTTCGTTCTTGATGCCAAGGTTGTTGGTGATTATGAGAAGGACTTGTCGACCTTTGTGTATTCTCTCAAGACTCATCCTAAGAAGGCCTTCGTCAAAGACTTCGGATTCCGCATTCTTTTCACCTTACGGAGTTTGAAGCCGGATTGGGATTTGTTGAAGGCCGCTGCAGCCTTTTGGGACTGTGACAGTCACACCTTTAACTTTTCGGTGAATGAAATGTTGCCGACTGTTTATGACTTTGGTGTCATTCTTGGTATGCCACTGGTGGGTCAAATTGCCGTCCCCAAATATCATCGTGGAGTGATTCATTCTTGGTTTGATTTGTTGAACCTCCCTATCGGGGACGCGAGGAAGATGTTGCACGGCACCATGGTTGACATAACTGAGTTGTCGATGTTTTTTAGTCTGCATTCGGAGGATCCTGTGGTTCAGTCCTTCAAGAGGAATGCCTTGGAAGCTTGCCTTTTCAGCGAAGTCTTGTTTGTTACATCCTTTGGTACTGCGGATGTTCAACTGGCTGAGATTGTCTTGCAGGCGAAAGAGCAGCAATTTAGCATAATCCCTCTTATAGTGGGGGAAACCTTTCACGGTTTAGATGAGTTGCACCGAACGGGCGAGATGTGCCGGGGAAGCCCCTTGCTCTTGACTATATGGCTTCGAGAGTATTTTAGAATTTATTCTCCGGATGGTGATCTTTCTCCTTTTGCTGTTCATAGGAGGAAGCTGCTGACTCGGGATTTATCCGAAGATGGTTGGAAGAAATTCTTTGCATCTCGCGGATCGGCTGACATTGAGTGGTGTCCCCTCTCTTGGGGACTTTGTCCTTTCGTGGAATGGACTTTGGGTTTCGGGCACGTTGTCCTTCCCGGTCTCAGAGATTCCTCATTTTATCAGCCTGAGAGAGTTCTTCGGCAGTTTGGTCGTCAGCAGATTATTCCTTTTCCGAGGAGTGGGGTGCTCCGTCCAGTCTCGTACATGGGTCCGGACTTTTCGAGGGAACTCCAGTTGGCTTGGGGCGGTGACCGTCATCGGTGGGCTTCCGTCCCTACTCATCGGGGTAGTATCTTTCTTCCCGAGAGTTGCTTGGATTATCTGTTCGGTACCCTTTACCGTGGTATCACTTGGGTCGACATGCTTTGAGCTGAGTTGCTAGGGAAAGACTTTGAGCCTAGCAGCGCTATGAGGTACAAAGAAGCTACTGCTGACTCAAACAACATCTTGGCCGACCCTTTTGGTATTCCTTTGGACAATTTTTATGCTCGGAGGCGTCTTGCTGCGCAGAAGGTTTTAGTCCATCTCAGTGTTCCTAGGCCTCCCAAGAAGAGTTGGATTGAGAGTTGTTCGGGTGGCCCTTTGAAAGCTAAGAAGAAATTGGATTTTTCCTAGTACCCCAAGATTGCAATTTAAGTAGACCACTTGTTAGGATTTAATGTTTTATTGTCTTTTGTTGCTCAACATTATCCATTGTAATGATCAAAATGATTCAAGAGATGAATAAAAATTGCATTTTGTTATGACATGATTGGGTAAAAATTTATGTTTTAGACCGCACTCGTAGGTTACCTACGTTCCTCTCGTAGAGAGACTCAGGTCTCCGTAGTTCAAACAAATGAAGACCATTTTTTTATATGGTCTTATTTGTTAAGTGTAGAACTTCTTGAGCTTGTCGAGGTTGACCTCCTTTGGCAATTGATCACCATCCAGGTCTACGAGTCGGACTGCACCGCCGCTCAATATCTTCTTGACCACGTAAGGACCGATCCATCGGGGTCCCCATTTCCCAAGGGGATTCATGGCATTGGGATGATGTTGCCTTAAGACCAAGTCTCCCACTTTGATGTTTCGAGGCTTCACCTTTTTGTTGAAAGCCCGTGCCATTCTCTGTTGATAAGCCCTTGTGCGCTCAAATGCTCTTAGCCTCTTTTCGTCGAGTAGGGCTAGTTGCTTATACCGGCTTTGCATCCAATCAACCTCGTTAACTTGATTCTTGAGCAAGACCCGTAGAGAGGGAACTTTGAGTTCGACTGGGAGTACGGCTTCGGAACCATACACCAATGAGTATGGGATTTCTCCCGTTACTGGCCGGATTGATGTGCGGTAGCCCCACAATGCTAGTGGTAATTTCTCGGGCCAATCCCTTCCTGTTGAAACCATTTTTCGTATAATGACCTCAATCATTTTGTTTGCTGCTTCAACCGCTCCGTTAGCTTGAGGGCGGTAAGGGGATGACTTATGTTTGGTAATTTTGTAGTCAACCAAAAGTGCATCCATTTCTTTCTCAAAGTGTGAACCATTATCGGAGATGATTTCATGAGGAATACCGTATCGGCACATAATGTTGTTCTTCACGAATTCAGCCACTTTCTTGGCGTTGAGAACTCGATAAGCTTGTGCTTCGACCCACTTTGTGAAATAATACACGGCCACTAGAATGAATGACTGTCTGTTGATTCCCGTAGGATGAACCTTGCCGATGATATCTATACCCCAATAAGAGAACGGCCATGCTGTGGTCATGTTGTACAATTGTGAAGGTGAAGCGTGTTGCAAATTGGCATGGAATTGGCACTTGGCGCATTTCTTGACTTTCTCGATTCCATTGTAGTCCAATAGTAGCCAATACGGAGTATCTTCTTGGCTAACATAATCCCATTCATGTAGGGTCCATACTCGCCTTCGTGGACTTTGTGCATGATTTCTTGGGCTTCGGTCTCATTTGCACATAAGAGATTGATCCGTTGATGGTGTATCTTGTAGACTCGGTTCCTAATCAACACATATCTAGCGGCTAGCTTCTGTAATGCTACTCGAGATTTCCCATTGCTGTTCTCGGGAAAGGTGCCATTGTTGAGGAAGTTCATGATGTATGTATACCACGGGGGGTTATCTTGGACTTCATTGATCTCAATACTCATACAGTATGCCGGACTTGTCCTTCTTGAAATTTTGAAGGGCTTCAACCATTTTTCCTTTGGACATCTCAACTAGTGAGGCTAGGGTGGCTAAAGCATCGGCGAAGCGGTTCTTGTCCCTTGGTAAATAATTGAACGTGATGTCTTGGAACTGTTCAGCCAACTCCTCGAGGTGTTGCCCATACTGTTGGAGGGTCGGGTCTTGGATTCTCCATTTACCCAATGTTTGATTGATAAGGAGCAGGGAGTCACCGAATACTTCTAGATCTGTGACATTTCTTTCTAATGCTGCTTCTAGTCCCGCTATACATGCCTCATATTCAGCGATATTGTTGGTAGCTTCAAATTCAAGACGGATTGCGATTGGAGTGTAGATGTCCTTTGGATCGACAAGCAACATTCCTATCCCATAACCGTGCTTATTGGCTGCACCATTGAAAAAAAGTTGCCACTTATTTTCTTCGGTTGTAGTGCAAATCAAGTGCGTTTCGGGGAACTGTAAGTCCTCCCCCTTCACTTCATCACATGGAAATTCAGCAAGCTGATCACTGAACACTTTCCCCCTGATGGATTTGAGTGTGACGTAAGTGATATCATAGCTGGCGAGCATGAAGTACCACTTTGCTATCCTTGTTGACATTAAAGGTTTCTCGAAGATGTAGTGGAGCGGGTCCACTTTTGCTACTAGCTTGATCGGAAAAGCTTCCATGTAATGTTTGAGCTTTTGAGTGACCCAAACCAGTGCTGCACATGACTTCTCCAAGACAAAGTAGTTCTTTTCGCCTCCTTGAAATTGGCGACTGAAAAAATAAATGGCATTCTCCTTTGTGGAGTCTCGTTGCTCTTGTGCTAGCATAGCCCCTAGGGCTTCATCATTCACTGTGAGGTAGAGCAAGAGAGGTTTCTCCTTGTGCGGTGGAACCAAAACTGGAGGGCAAGTCAAGTAATGCTTCACTTGATCGAAGGTTTGTTGGCAAGCGTCGGTCCATTCTATAGCCACATTCTTCTTGAGAAGCTTGAAGATGGGCTCACACATGGAAGTGAGTTGGTGCACAAATCGACTGATGTATTAAAGTATGCCCATGAAACCCTTTATCTCTTTCTGTGTCTTTGGGGGAGGCATGATTGCCTTAATTTTTGAAGGATCCGCTTCAATTCCCCTTTCACTGACCATGTAGCCAAGAACTTTGCCTCGGATAACCCCAAAAGTGCATTTTGAGGGATTGAGCCTCATCTTGTGTTGTCAAAGCCTTTCGAAGAATTTGCGGAGGTCGATCAAGTGTTGACAGTCGGCCCCTTTTGAATGGATGACCATGTCGTCCACATAGACCTCAATTTCTTTGTGAATCATGTCGTGGAACAAGTTTGTCACAGCCCTTTGATAAGTAGCCCCAGCGTTCCTCAACCCAAATGGCATGACTGTGTAGCAAAAGGTGCCCCATGGTGTTGTAAATGCAGTCTTGTATTGATCCTCATCGGCCATGAGAATCTGATTATACCCAGAAAAACCATCCACAAATGAGAGGACCTCGTAGGCAGCAGTGGAGTCGACTAGCATGTCGATGTTGGGTAGTGGAAAGTCATCCTTTGGAGAAGCTTTGTTCAAATCCTGGAAATCCACACAAACACGCACCTTGCCGTTAGCCTTTCTGACTGTTACCACGTTGGCTAGCCATATCGGATACTCAATAACTTTGATGAAGCCCACACTGAGAAGCTTCTCTATCTCTTCTGTGAATTGTAAAGACCATTCTGGCTTGATCTTTCTGAGTTTCTGCTTTGTCGGCTTAGCGTCGTCTCTGATCGGAATCCTGAGCTCGGCGACCTTTCTGTCTAAACCCAGAATGTCTTTGTATGACCATGCAAATACATCCACGAACTCTTTGAGTAGTGCAGTCAATCTGTCTTTCTCTTCCCCTTTGAAGAAGCTTCCGATCTTGGTTTCTTTCGGCTCCTCAGCGGTACCCAGATTAACAACATGCAATTCTTCGTCAGCCCCTGGACCATTTTCACCATGACTACGGACCTGTTGAGCAAGTTCATTTAAGTATGTTGTGTTTTCGTGGTCTATTTCATCATTATTTGAATCGTTATTAACTAGTTCATTAAATTCATTATTAGTTAATTCATCATTCATGATGTTTGCAATCTCGGGGTACTCAGAAAGATCAAATTTTTTGGCTATTACCTCCATATCCTCTTGGGTGAGGGTATTGGAAACACACTCGGACTCAAAGGTGAATGTGAACAAGTCTTCCTTTGTAATCTCGGTCTCAGACTCTATGGTCACTTTCTTCCCCCACCATTCTCGGGGTGACATAGGAGTTGGTTCCCCTTCGGATTTCTGAATCTCACAATCGGAAAAAATTTTGAGACCAGGTTTTCTGACACCCTTACTGTTGACCCATGGCTCGAGAAAGATCACGTACGGGACGTCTTCCCCCTGATGGAAAAAGTAGCCGTTTAATGTCTTGTGGTAAGGCCTCAAGTTGGGAATTTCATAGTGACGGCCTTCTCTACGAGCTCGAGCTTTCTCATTCTTGACGGCTTGCTCGTATTTCAAATCATCTTTGGAAGGCTCATATCCCAAACCGAACTTGTTTGTTACAAAAGGGACCTCAATAGGTTGCATTCACCCTTGTTGATATTTGCCTAGGCCTAAACCGGGGAAGTAATTCATATTCCTCATCATGCGGAGGACTTTGTGGTTGCCGAGGGTCCATGATCCGTTTCCCCCCTTCTTTGTCGATGGCGTTGATTGAGACGCCGGAGAGGGTAGAGTCTTCTAACCCATGCTGAACTTAGTGGACGGGTTCTCCATTTTTCTGTGGATAGTGACGTTTTCTGCCATGACAGTCACTATTTCATCCCCATTTTGGAACTTGACACATTGATGAAGAGGGACGTCATTAGAACTGTGTATCCATGGTCGTCCCACGAGCAAATTGAATAAGGAGGGGACATCGAGCACTTGAAAAGGGATGGACATAACCATGCTCCCAAACACAATGTCTATTTCCACCATACCCATGACTGTGTGGGCAGTGCTATCGTAACTTCGGATTACTTGAGTAGAAGGCTTTAAATCAGAACTCTTAAGCCCCAGTATGCCCATGATTCGGTCGGGCATTAGGTTGAGTGCGGAACCACCATCAACCAAGACTCTTGAGATAGGTCTCCCCCTTGTTCTCACTTTGAGATAGATGGCCTCATTGTGATCAGACCCAAATGGTGGAAGGTACATGTCGGCAAAAGTGATGACATTGCCAAAATGTATGTGGCCTATCATTGCAGTAAGGTCCTCGGGAGTTGTATCAGGAGAGACTGACGTGTCGTCGAGATTGCTGATGACAAGATATCGGTGCTTCTTTGAGGATGCAATGAGGTCCCAAATGGAGATATTTGCTTGAGTCTTCTTGAGTTGTGTTTCTTAACTAGGGCTGCCGCCGGCAGCTTTATTTCTTGCTCCGGCCAAATGGCCACAGTAGCTATGGATGATCAAATCTGTTTTCCTCCCCTCCAGCACACCAAATCTGGCCAAACCTTGAATCTTCCTAGTAATAGTGTCAGCAATCCCGAAAACCCTAATCCGTTGCATGTTGGCGGCGCATTAGGTAACCCTAATTTCGTTAATGCTCCAAATCAGATTCCTAATTCGATCCCCGATAAACAACCTACATCGAACAAATCCTTTGCATCATTAGTCTCTCAGCCACGAACGCCTCCTATCAATGACATTCCGTTGATTCCTGCTGCCACACACAAAGGTGTTCCATCACTAAAACTATCCAAGGAAGCCATTGATGCTTTTGCTCGGCCTTTTGCGTGGACTTTAGTGGGAAAATTTACTAATGGGCGACCAACAATGGAAGCATCGAGGATTGCTTTTAAACAGTTCCAATTGAAGGGTACTTTCAAACTTGGGCACCTTGATTCTCGGCACATGCTTATTCAATTAAACAATGAAGAAGACTTTCAACAGTTGTGGACTCGTGATATCTGGTTATGTTAACAGATTTCCTATGCGAACTTCTGTTTGGTCACCTTCATGGAAGCCACAAACGCATTCTTCTGTTGTCCCAGTTTGGGTAAGCCTCCCAGGGCTTCCAATACATTTGTTTAACAAAATATTTTTGTTTTCTCTTGCAAGAACTTTTGGAAAACCTATGTCCATCGATAAGGCCACTGCTGATCTTTCAAGGCCAAGTGTGGCTAATATCCTTGTTCAGGTTGATCTCCTTAAACGATTACCCGATAAAATTCATGTTGATTGTGGAGATTGCATGCCAAGTTTTTTCAAGCTGTGGAATATGATAACTTGCCTTTGTATTGTAACCATTGCTCGCTTTTGGGACATGATAATTTTAACTGTCGAATTCTGCATGATGAATCTAAAAAGAATAACCATGAGGAAGAAATCAGGAAGGTGGGTAATGGCAATAAGGGACCTCAAAAGGTTGTTAAAGAGGTGTTAAAAAGGGTGATGAAAAAAAAGGATGTGTGGATAAAGAAAGACTCTCAGGAAGGTTCAAGCAAGGTCCAAGATACATGTTCTCAAGATACATGTTCGCAGGATGCTCTGGATCAGAGGAAGACATGCTCAGGATGAGGCTTCAAAAGTGGAAAACATGCCATTAATGGCTAGGCGGAATTTAGTTCTACCGAAAGCTGTTAACGATGCTTTAACAAGATCAATCAAGGCTATTCGTACATCTACGTCTAATACTACTAATGAAGTAGAAATCCCTCTCCCGGATACTCAAAACCCCCAAAAGCTTTGTACCCCTATTCGTGATGACTCGGCTATGCGGGCTAAGGTGACTTCTGTGGTCAAAATGAATACCTACAGCTCATTAAATCTTTCCCCAAGGGCACCTCAGGTTACTACCATTAATCAGGTGTTTGATGCTCACCTTGATTACAAGGAGGTGAAATCAGTTGATTCAGAAAAGGATGATAATGAGGGATTCACTACAGTCTCGTATAAGCAAAAAAAGAGTAGGGAGAAGTCCCCATCAATGTGCTGATTTTCTCTTACTTTTCACTCATAGACTTTATCTCTGATTGTTTATTTATGGCGGCTTTTATAAGTTGGAATGCTCGTGGCGTAGCTAATAATGCCACTATTAGAAGAATCAAGAGGTTATTTCGTAGTTATCAGGTTTCGCTGATTGCTTTGGATGTGATGGAGGTATTGCTAACATGAATAATAGAGTTTGGATTATATGGCGACATGGCTTTCAAGGTACTATTATTAAACACTCTCAACAGGCTATTACTTTGCAACTTTCGCATCCTCTATGGGCTAATTCTGTTTGGATTTCTTTCGTCCATGCTAGCTGTAATAGATTCACTCGTATCTCTCTTTGGGAAGAACTCATGGCTATTAGTGAGGTAGATATTCCGTGGATGGTTGTGGGAGACTTAAATTGTGTTATTGATCAATCGGAAAAAGTAGGTGGTAAACCGATTAATGGGATGGCAGTAACGGAATTCTCTGACATGATTCAATACTCTAATCTCATTGATGCGGGTTATGAAAGGAATATGGCTACGTGGTCTAATAAACGGATGGGGAGAAGGGCAATCTTTCAAAGGCTGGATAGAGCTTTATACAATGACAAATGGCTGAATATGTTCAACTTGACTTGGGTGATTCATCTTTCTAGAGTTTGTTCTGACCATGCACCTCTTCTTGTTAATGTCAAGGTTGAGGCTGAAGTTAGAAATAGTTCTTTTCGGTTCTTGAATATTTGGTTAAAGCATAACTCATTTGCTGAACTTGTTACAAAATCGTGGAATTCTTCAATGGATGGAAGACCTATGGTTTGCTTTGCTAAGAAGCTTGGTAGATTAATGTTCTCATTTTTCTCTGTTCTCTCTCCTCCTCCGTCTTCTAGGGTTTCCCTAGGCTTTGCGACCGGCAGCCGCCCCTATGGCTGCTCCGGCTTCTTTCCCCTCTCTTCAAGAAGTTTTCATAGCCGGCCCCTCTCATCATGTGTCTTGCGCAGCCCCTCCAACCTCTTCTAATACGCAGCATATGGAAAACCCTAACATCTCTAACCCTAGCGCCGCCTCTCATGCAACTGTTATCCCCCAAAATAACCCTATTTCCGTAAAACCTATTACCAAATCCTTTTGCTTCACTGGTTACCTCTTCCCCAGTGCCGCCAATTGAAGATGTGCCTTTGATTCCTGCCGCCATGCATAAAGGTCTCCCATCTCTGAAACTTTCAAAGGAAGCAATTGCGGCTTTTGCTAAACCGTTTGTGTGGACTCTAGTTGGAAAGTTTTTGAATGGCCGTCCAACTATGGAGGCGGCTAGACTTGCTTTTGCTAAATTCCAACTTAGAGGGAATTTTAAATTAGGTCATATTTGTCAACGTCATATGCTGATCCAATTATCTACGGAAGAACATTTTCACCGCTTATGGACTAAAGAAGTGCGGTATGTCACGAAATTCCCAATGAAAACCACGATTTGGACTCCTTCATGGCGGCCAATGCATGATTCTTCATTAGTGCCAGTTTGGGTAAGCCTCCCAGGATTACCCATTCATTTATTCAACAAGGTATTCTTATTCTCATTAGCTAGCATTTTTGGGAAACCTTTATCGATTGATAAGGCAACGGATGAACTTTCTAGGCCTAGTGTGGCTAAAGTTCTTGTTCAAGTTGATCTTTTGAAAACCTACCATATAAAATTAATGTAGACTGTGGCGATTGTTCTCCAAGCTTTGTTCAATCTGTAGAATTTGAGAATCTGCCACTTTACTGCCGCCATTGCTCTGTATTGGGCCATGATATTTTCGGGTGTCGTGACTTAAAGAAGGAATACAAGATGGAATCTGATCAAGCTAATACTAAGCATGGGGATAATAGCAAAGGTAAGAAATAGTCGGTGAAAACTTACTCAGCTATAGAGAATGCCAAGGTTGATTTGGTGAATGATAAGAATCGAACCAATCAACAGGCAAGCCAAAAAAATGTAGCTGTTTCTAAGGGTGCTATGGGGATTCCTGTGTGGCAACCTAAGGAGACATCAAAGAATACAACTATTCCGGGAATGTATATTGCAAAATGAGGGATTCAATTGCCAAAATCAGTAAATGATGCTCTCTCCAAGAAGTTAGCTGCAATAAAAACAAAGGCTGGTTTGGGTAAAAATAAGGAAATAGAAGGAAATGTGGTAATACCGTCAGCTCAAGATCCCCTTAAGTTACAAACACCAATTAGAGATGATTCTGCTATGCGAGCAAAAATGTCTTCTTTGGCGAAAATGGACACTTTCAGCTCCTTAAATTTGTCTCCAAGAGCTCCTAGGGTTACTACGATGGACCATGTGGTAGGGCTTCAATTGGATTATAAAGAACGTGAATCTCTCATTGACATGACGGCTGGGGATGATGATGGATTCACTAAAGTTACCCACAAAAGGAAGAAGAGCAGGGAGAAATCTCCCTCACTGTTAGCCTTCCTCTCCCCCTTCTTTAATTCTCATCATTTACATTTACATTTCTTTTATATTGTTTATAATGGTATCTATGATTAGTTGGAACGCTCGTGGCATCGCTAATGGTGCTACTGTTAGAAGAATAAAGCGGCTATTTCGGGTGCATAATGCATCTTTATTTGCTATCTATGAGCCTAAAGTCAATTCTTCAAATTTGGCTTCCTTTGCTCGGAAATTTGGTTGTGAAGGTGCTTTGGCTAATGTGAGTAATTGGGTATGGGTTGTTTGGAAACATGGGCTGCAATGTGTGGTTATTAATGAATCTGTTCAAGCTCTAACTTTGCAAATTTCTCATCCTCGGTGGAGTGAAGTGGTGTGGATTTCTTTTGTTCATGCAAGTTGTAGTAGATATTCTCGTATTTCCTTGTGGGAGGAACTTATGCAAATTAGTGAAGTTGAAGTCCCATGGATGGTGGTCGGAGACTTCAATATTGTTATCAATCAAGCGGAAAAAATAGGAGGCAAGCCAATAAAAATAAATGATTTAGCTGTAACGGAATTTTCTGACATGATACAATATGCCAAACTCTTGGATGCGGGTTTTAATGGGAACATGGCTACTTGGTATAATAAAAGGATGGGTCGAAGGGATATTTATCAGAGGCTTGATAGAGCTCTATATAATTCAGAGTGGTTGAATCTCTTTCACTTAACTGACGTTACTCATGCATCTAGAGTTGGTTCGGATCATGCCCCTTTGCTTATTAACATGCAGTTAGAGGCTGATATTACAAAAGGTTCTTTCCGTTTTCTCAATGTGTGGTTAAAACACCACGGTTTCCAGAAGATGGTTCAAGAATCGTGGGACTCTCCTATGGAAGGCAGGCCGATGGTTTGTTTTGCTAAAAAGCTTGGTCGCCTACGGAAAAGTTTAATGGGGTGGAACAAGCAAATCTTTGGTCGGGTGGAGCAACAAGTTAAGAATGCTGAAGATGAAGTTCTCTTGCGTGAGATGCAGCATCAACAAGATGGTAGTGAGGAATCTAGAGCAGCTCTTAGTATTGCACAAGCCCATCTTTTACAAAAGCTGCATATGGAGGAAGAGCTTTGGGCACAAAAAGCTAATCTTTCTTGGATTAAGGAAGGGGATCGCAACACGAAGTTTTTTCATGCTATGGTTAAAAAAAAGAGGCAGAAGCTGTTTATTCATAAAATTAAAAAAAGGAATGGCACATGGATCACTAATAAGGAAGAAATTAAAGAGGAAGCAGTTGGTTTTTATTCTGATCAGTTGCAAGGCCATTGTGACAACCCCCAGGATGATTTTCTTTATCTTATTCCACGGCTGATTAAAGATGAAGATAATGACCAGCTCACTGCTATTCCTACCTTGAATGAAGTTAAAGAGGTCGTTTTTGGTATGAATGGGCAAAGTGCAGCGGGTCCGGATGGTTTTACGGGTGAGTTTTATAAAGGCTGTTGGGATGTTATCAAAGGTGATTTGGTTCATGCCATTGGTGATTTCTTTTCTGGGTTTTCTATGCCTCGAAGCTGGACTAGTACTTTAATTGTTACTATTCCGAAGGTTGACTCCCCTACATCTTTCTCTGACCTTCGACCTATAAGTCTTTGTAATTTCTGCAACAAAGTGGTTACCAAAATTCTCACTTGTCGGCTTGCTCATATTCTCCCTCGGATTATCTCTCCCCAACAGAGTGGTTTTGTTCAGGGTCGTATTAATCATGAGAATGTTTTGTTAGCCCAAGAAATTCTGCAATCTATAAATAAGAAGGTTCGGGGTACTAATGTTGCCTTAAAACTTGATATGGCAAAGGCCTATGATCGGCTATCTTGGTTTGGTCTTATTAAGGTGATGAGACAATTTGGCTTCAATGAGACTTGGTTGGACCTGATTTACAGATGCATTTCTAATAGTTGGTTCTCGGTTCTTATCAATGGTGAGAGTAGTGGGTTTTTTCATTCCACGAGGGGATTACGTCAAGGCGATCCTTTGTCCCCATACTTGTTTATTATTGCTGCAGAAATGATGAGCCTTGGTCTGAATCACTTACATTCGACTTTCCCCCAATATAGATTCCGTATTCACTGTTAGTAGTGGTGCCCTAGGCACGTTTAATAAATGTTGTAATTGTTGTCATTTATTTCATATCAATAAAGAGATGTTTTGATTATTATTATTGTTGTTCATGTTTACATATAATAATCTCCGTCCCTAGTACTTGTTAAGCACTAGTATAAAGGCTAAATGATCATGGGATGATCATGTTAGATTTATGGGTACTTGTTTGGAATAAGGTACTGGACATGACCCGCTGTATGAGATTTATGTCATGGTCTATGTCGTACATATATCTCATATTAGTATGTCATTTGAATCCTTAGACATGAAGTTATTATAGTCTTCCACTTGATGAATATTATGTTTGACATATTCAAACGCTACCGTTAACCGGGTAGTTATAAAGGATATAATTGGCATGATCGGATTCATGTAGGGAAGAATAATAAGCTAAATGGATTTGTCCCTCTTCGGAGAGATGTCAAACTTGGGCCTCTCGTAGGAATGATGTTGATGAAATGTTCGGCCGGACTCAAATGAATTGATTGGATCAATGTCATTTGGATTATCAGCATATTCGGAATCGAGAAAGTATTGAACAAAACAAGTTGACTTGTTGACCATGACTTGTGTTCAATGACATCGTGGACAAAGGGATTGTGACATGTTCTAAATGGAATGCGAACTTGTATCTAGTTACGCTATTTGGGTAGGTATGACGGTTTGCTAGAACCTAATCATATCTTATGGGTTCGTGTTTGAGCCCATTGCCAACTTAGTGTAATCCTAGAGGGTCACACACAAATAGAACGAATCATAAAGGACTAAATTGGAATTATGGAAAAATGTCAGGTTTTGTTTCTGGCACGGTCGTGCGCCTTAAAATGGCATGGCCGTGCCATAAATCCAAACCAAGGCAAATCTGTCGACATGTTTGGCACGACCGTGCCAAATAGACAAGCACGACCTTGTCGAAATTGGTCGACTGGGGGAAATCGCGCAGACCTGATGGCACGACCGTGCCAGATTATAGGGCACGACCGTGCCAGTCAAGTCAGCCAGAATTCTTTGTTGCCTAATTTGGTGACGGGATTTAGGATTCCTAAGTCCTTAAGGGTTAAGGATTAGGACCTATTTAAAGATCATTTCAGCAACCATTAGCAATAAATTGTGAGTGCCTCCATAGGGTTTTGAGAGGTTATTTTCTTGTTCTAAGATCCCAAAAGTCAAGAACAAGAATATTCACAATTCCATATAGTTCTTGCAATTGTGAAAGTGTGTTTCATAATTTGGTCTAGCAACCAAGATCAAGAAGTGTTCTTGATATTCGTTCAAGGTGTGGATACCGCTAGAGGGTGAAGTTTATCACCTTCAAAGTTCGTGTTCTTGCTTTTGTGAAAGCTTCAAATCTCCACCAAGTTCAAAGGCTAGAAACTCAAGTCATCAAGGGTTAGTTTTTCTAGTATTCATATTGCATGTATTTGATATAATCATATGAAAGCTAAAATTGTCACTTGGAACCCTCCTATTATGGATCAAGTTAAGCTCAATTCGGATGGAGCTTCTAGAGGTAATCCAGGTATTGCATCGGGTGGTGGAGTGTTGCGTAGGCATGATGGCTCATTTATCTTTGCTTACTCTCGGTTCTATGGTAATGCCTCTAATATGGTTGCTGAAGCTAGGGCCGCCCTTGATGGAATCTCTCATAGCCATTTGTTGGGTTTTCATTCTGTTTGGCTTGAAGTGGATTCCGAAGTGTTGTATCATATTTTGAACCGGAAATACAAGATCCCATGGGAGATTTGGTACTTTGTCCAAGCTATTTTCAGATTTATGGAGGAGATCACCATCAAAGTGTCTCATGTTTATAGGGAAGGTAATAAAGTGGCTGATTTTCTTGCAAATCATTCGGCTAATGAGCAAACAGATTTTGAGTTTTATTCTTTGGAATCTTGTCCCCGGATGTGCCAAAGCATGCTTCATCTTGATAGGATTTCTTATCCTAATATTAGATCTTAGAATTTTCCGGTTTTTTAATTGTTCTGTTCCCATTTCTTTTGGATAGGGCCCCTCCTTTTTTGTAGAGGATCTTATGGTTTGTATAAGACCTCCCCCTAGCTTTCTCTTTCGGTGGTAAGGCCGTCATGTCCCCCACCTTGTTTTTGTTATTTTTTCCTTTTATTTATAAAATCTAGGGAGTACCGTCTCCTTTCGCAAAAAAAATAAAAATAAAAATATAATCATATGAATGGATCTATGGGCTTTGGGTTTCATTAAAATTTTAAATGCTATTTTCCGCTGCGCATGTTACTACGAAACCCAACAGTGGTATCAGAGCCCCGTTCATGTTGATTATTTCAATACTAGATCATGTTGTATGTATATAAATTGTTTATGTGCCTAGCATGATATGAATATTAGATTATGATGTTTATGTGTTATATGATTTTATGTGGTTTATTGTTTGAGAAACTTTAATCGCACTATTCAATCGCAATAAAAATTATAATGGATTTAAAATTGTTTGGATTATCAATTTTGATTGGATCAAAGTTTTGATAAATATTCCAAGGATTCAAGAATGAATTGTTCATTCAAGTTTTTGATGATCATGGTGATTGGATCACCAAAAACACCAAATCCTAATTGAATCGGGAAAACAATTTTGAGATAAATTTTGGAACTTTAAAAAAAAAATCGCAAAAGGTCCGACCGGACCCATGCCTTGACCCGGCCGGACCTAGGGTTTGGCGGCGGGGTAGGGTTTGGGTTTTGGATGTGGATCTTGGGTTTAAATCTCCTATTTGTTTTAGTCTTGCGATTCTAAGATTGGTTCAAGGTTTGGATGGCTAATCTACGTTCATCGATTGTATTTCCCAAACTTGATCGCAATCAAAGTTTCAAAGATAAAACGAAGTTACAATTATGAAGAGTTCATAATTGCTAAAATTGGGAAACAAAGTTCTCGATTCAAAGATTGGAGATCCATGTGGAATTGTGGATGCAATTGGCCTACGTTCATCGAGACCATCTATTGCTTAGTTTCGGTCACATGGACTACTTTCTTGGTCTCTTGAATTAGTGCGGAATTGTGGATGCCTTATGGCTTAGTTTCGGCCGCACTTCTTGTTGTCTTGACTTGGAGATGTTAACCAAAGTTCAAAAGAGTCTCATCCTCATAATTATAGAGAAACTAATGACACATAAATATTATGCTTAAATTAATGGAGATTAATTTAGTGGCTAAACTTGATGCATAACATGTTTATATTATGTGCTCATAAATATGTTGTATGCTATATGTGATGAACCTTTAAAGAAAGTTTTAAGTTCTTTTTGCCATGCCATGATTAAAACACTTGTTTATACATGGATGATTTTGATGTGGGTTCGCCTCCGCGAGGTGCATTAATTTTATTCATGTATGAGCAAGATAAGATTCATTAATTCAATGTGGGCTTGCCTCCGCAAGGTGCATTAAATTGAATGGTTCCTATACGTTTAAAATGGTTGAACTTAATTAGGCGTCAAAACAGTTTTGGGCCTAGGCAAAAGATGAGATTAAACATGCTTTTTGAAATTGGATTTCTCACAGAATCTCATTAAAGGATCTAAGAATCATATGGGATATGATTGACATGATTGTCTACAAAATTAATTTAGTTTTGAGCGGTCCGCCTCCGTGGACTCAAAAGTTAAATTAAAGTTGGATCTTAGCCCAATTAAATTATATTATACATTGGATGTATATGAAGGTTATATAATTTAGTGGGAGTATTTTGTTTGAAAAATACATTATTTATTTCTTTAATGAAAAAAAATGGTACTTATCAATTTTGGAAATTTTGCATAATTGTAGATAATGACTACTAACACTCAATCAATTTCGTTGCGATCGATCCTTGAGAAGGATAAGCTTCAAGAGAATGGTACTAACTTTATGGATTGGATCCGTAGCCTAAGAATTGTTCTAAGGCAAGAAGATAAGTTGTACATTCTCGATGGGCCACTTCCTGCTGAACCAGAACCTACTGTTGTAGATACCCCGGGTGGAAAAAACCACGGCTTTAGGCTCGAGCGCGGGTCGTCCTAGGATGTCTAACTTGTTTTTAGAGTCGCCACCTATGTTTTGAGGAACATAAGAAAAACCTATTGATTGTAGCCTAAGTTTGATTACGAAAACAGAGATTCTTTGTTTTGAGGTTCGGGGGTTAGGTTACGAGATGGGAAGTACCGAAACACCCATCTCGCCCAACTTAAGTTGGTCTTGCTTGATCAAAATCTACATGAATGAAAATGTTCTTCTTCTTCTTCTTTAAGTCATAAAAAGGGGGTTTAAAATAGGATTTGGAATGTAGGAGATAACTCCTTAACCAACCTCAATGAGATGAGGTGATCATTAGAGTCATGTCCCAAAATGATTTGGGTGATTGCACATTTGATTAAAGTAAAAGAGAAAGAGGAGATGAAGTAGAAAAGAAAGGAAAAGATGGACTTTTACCTACAATTTGAAGAACTTCAAATGTTGCTTGATGAGATCCTTGGAGAACCTTTAGAAAGTGATTTTTTGTCTCGTTTTCGATTGGGTTTTTCCGATGATTTTTTGATCCTTGAAAATGGAGGTGAAGAGAGGTTTTTATAGGTGAAAGAGGGGTGTTTTTGGTGCCAAAACTCAGTCACCAAGAAATCCTTCCCGGGCAAAATCTTGTAAATTGAGCAAGGGAGGGAATCCTGGCCAGAAATCTGTAATTGACGCCCAGAGGCGCGCGCGCCTGGCTCCTCCTGTCGGAGGCGCGCGACTCAGAGAAGGCAATTTTGACAGAATGGACTGGAAAGTCAGCCCTGTCATTCAGTTTAGTCCCTGGACTTAACGAAGTCAGTCAGGAACTTAACGGAAGTGACAGAAACTAACGAGAAACACTTAAAATGGGGAGAAACACAAAATCAAATGTGCAATCGGGGTGAGTGGTCCAAGGCGGGGTGTCTACAGAGCCCCTCGGCGACGTGGACTGCAAAGCAATATGCGTCGACGAAAGTTAAAAACACCCGCCGAGGACATTACCAAGAAAAAGCAAAGACTCGATGAAAGCAGGAATTTGAAATTGCGAGAGATAGTGGTGCGCTCCCTGTATGAGCGGCTTTTGTTGATAGAGGGGGTGGCATGATCCGTTAGGTGAAGCTGCCGGCTGAATGTTTTGAATGAGGCCGTTAGTGAACCTTTTGATGAATCCGTTAGTGAATCCCTTGAATGAGTCCGTTAGTGAACTCTTGTTGACGAATCCGTTAGTGAGTCCGCTTGATGAATCCGTTAGTGAATCCCCTGGATGAGTCCGTTGGTGAACCCTTGTTGACGAATCCGTTAGTGAATCCGTTTGATGAATCCGTTAGTGAATCCCTTAGATGAGTCCGTTGGTGAACCCTTGTTGACGAATCCGTTAGTGAATCCGTTTGATGAATCCGTTAGTGAATCCCTTGGATGAGTCCGTTGGTGAACCCTTGTTGACGAATCCGTTAGTGAATCCATTTGATGAATGCGTTAGTGAATCCCTTGGATGAGTCCGTTGGTGAACCCTTGTTGACGAATCCGTTAGTGAATCCGTTTGATGAATGCGTTAGTGAATCCCTTGGATGAGTCCGTTGGTGAACCCTTGTTGACGAATGCGTTAGTGAATCCGTTTGATTAATCCGTTAGTGAATCCCTCGGATGAGTCCGTTGGTGAACCCTTGTTGACGAATCCGTTAGTGAATCCGTTTGATGAATCCGTTAGTGAATCCCTCGGATGAGTCCGTTGGTGAACCCTTGTTGACGAATCCGTTAGTGAATCCGTTTGATGAATCCGTTAGTGAATCCCTTGGATGAGTTCGTTGGTTAACCCTTGTTGACGAATCCGTTAGTGAATCCGTTTGATGAATCCGTTAGTGAATCCCTTGGATGAGTCCGTTGGTGAACCCTTGTTGACGAATCCGTTAGTGAATCCGTTTGATGAATCCGTTAGTGAATCCCTTGGACGAGTCCGTTGGTGAACCCTTGTTGACGAATCCGTTAGTGAATCCGTTTGATGAAATATTGCTTTGAAGTCTCGTGCCATTTGGAGTCACACTTGACTTTTTGAATTGTGGGGTACGGGCACAGTTGACCGCGACCAGAAAAATGTTCCTGCTGGGGATGAAATGTTGAGATTGACTCTTGAGGGGGGTGTGGCACCCGTGACAGAACTTAGGGAGTTCGGAATTTTGAAGAGGACAGCCTACTTTTAAGTGGGAGTTTCTATCCTACTTTCGATTTTTGACATGCCTTAAGGGCGGACCAGAAAAAGGTGTGCCCAACTGGGTGTCCGAGGATCGGGACAGTGTCTTGATTTAGGCTGGAGATCTCTGACAAGGCCCTTTTCTTGAAGCGATTTAGACCTGGGAGGCGCGCGCCTTCCTATGTAGGCTTGGGACGCGCGCGCACTTCAGACTGCTGGCGGGAGGCGCGCGCGTCTGGGAGGCGGAATTCCGGGCTTGACATTTGCTGACCAAAAGAGCCCCCAACAGCTATAATATCATCTCCTGTTCGACCACTTGATTCTCACAGCTCCTTTCTGCCATTTTTGAACATCATATTATTGCTTAACTTCGCTTGTGATCAACATTTTCCATGGCTTCCAATTCTTTTGCCCTTGATGCTAAGGTCGTTAGTGCGTATGAAAAGGACTTGGGCACTTTTGTGTATTCTTTCAAGACCCATCCCAAGAAGGCCTTCATTAAAGATTTCGGGTTTCGAATTCTTTTCACCTTGCGGACGTTGAAGCCGGATTGGGATTTGTTGAGAGCTGCCGCGGCTTTCTGGGATTGCGACAGCCATACCTTCAACCTTTCAGCTAATGAAATGGTGCCGACTGTTGACGATTTCGGGGCCATCCTTGGCACGCCTTTGGCCGGTCGGATTGCCGTCCCTAAATATCACCGTGGTGCCATCGACTCTTGGGTTGGGTTACTGAATCTCTCTGTTGAGGACGTGAGGAAGATGTTGCATGGTACCGTGATTGACATAACTGAGTTGCCGATGTTCTTCAGTTTACACTCGGAGGACCCGATGGTTCAATCTTTCAAGAGAAATGCCATGGCCGTTTGTCTCTTCAGCGAAGTACTGTTTATTACACCTTTCGGGACTGCGGACGTGCAGTTGGCTGAGATTATTTTGCAAGCTATGGAGCAGCAATTTAGTGTAATCCCTCTTATTGTAGGGGAGACGTTGCACAGCCTTGATGAGTTACATAGGACGGGCAAGATGTGTCGGGGAAGCCCTTTGCTCTTGACCATATGGCTCCGAGAACACTTCAGAATTTATTCTCTGGATGGTGATTTGTCTCCTTTTGCTGTTCATAGGAGGAAGTTGTTGATCCGGGATTTATCTGAAGATGATTGGAAGAAATTCTTTGCCTCTCGGGTGACCGTCGATATTGAGTGGTGTCCTCCTTCTTGGGGTCTTCGTCCTTTTGTGGAATGGACTCTTGGTTTTCAGCACGTGGTTGTACCCGGTTTGAGAGATTCTTCATTTTACCAGCCAGAGCAGGTTCTGCGGCAGTTCGGTCGCCAACAGACAATTCCTTTTCCGAGGGATGGAATGCTTCGTCCAGTTGCTTACATGGGTCCTGACTTCTCGAGTGAGCTTCAGTCGGCTTGGGGAGATGACCGCAATCGTTGGGCTTTCGCTCCTCTGCATCGGGGGAGTGTCTTCCTTCCCGAGAGCTACTTGGACTATTTATTTGGCACCCTTTACCATGGCATCACTTGGGTTGATGTGCTTCGTGTCGAGTTGTTGGGACAGGGTTTTGAGCCTAGCAGCACTTTGAGATATAGGGAGGCTGCTGCTGATTCGAGTAACATTCTCGCTGACCCTTTCGGTACTCCTTTGGATGACTTTTATGCTAGGAGACGTGTTGCAACACAGAAGGTTTCGGTGCGCATTGGTGCTCCTTCGTTACCCAAGAAGAAAAGGATTGAGAGACGATCGGGTGGTCCTTTGAAAGCTAAGAGAAAATTGGATTTTTCTTAGTACTCTAAGAGATTGCAATTAGACCACTTTGTTTTAGGATTTAATGTTTTGATGTCTTTTGTTGCTCAATAAATCCGTTGTAATGGTTTGAATAATTCATTGAGTGAATAGAAATTGCATTTTGTTATTTGAAGTGAATTGGGTATTTTTGATATGTTTCAGACCGCACCCGAAGGTTACCTACGTTCCTCCAGTTGGGAGGCTCAGGTCTTCGTAGTTCAAACAAACAAAGACCATTTTTTTTTTGTTGTGCACCCTGTTTTTTGCCTAGACCGCCCTTTCGGGTTTTCAATCTAGTGGGCTTCTTTTTTGCACGTGCTCTAATTTTTGCCTAGGCCGCCCTTGCGGGTTTTCAACCTAGCGAGCGATTTTTTTTTTTTTTTTTTTTTAATGGTCTTTGTTTATTAAGCGTAGAACCTCTTGAGCTTGTCGAGGTTGACCTCCTTTGGCAGCTGGTCACCATCTAAATCCACGAGCCAGACTGCACCACCGCTTAGTATCTTTTTGACCACGTACGGACCGATCCATCGGGGTCCCCATTTCCCCAGGGGATTCATGGCATTAGGAGGATGTTGTCTTAAAACCAAATCTCCCACATTGATGTTTCGAGGCTTCACCTTTTTGTTGAAATCTCTTGCCATCCTTTGCTGATATGCCCTTGTGCATTCGAGTGCTCTTAACCTTTTCTCGTCGAGCTAGGCTAGTTGTTCATATCGACTTTGCATCCAGTCGACCTCGTTGACTTGATTCTCGAGGAGGACCCGTAGAGATGGGACTTCAAGTTCGATAGGGAGTACGGCTTCAGAACCATAGACCAATGCATAAGGAGTTTCTCCTGTTGCTGATCGTATTGATGTGCGGTAGCCCCACAATGCTAATGGTAGCTTCTCGGGCCAATCCCTTCCTGTTGAGGCCATTTTCTTGACGATGGTCTCGATGGTCTTATTTGCTGCTTCGACTGCGCCATTTGCTTGGGGCCGGTAAGGAGATGACTTGTGCTTGGTGATCTTGTATTCTACCAAAAGTGCATCCATTTCCTTCTCAAAGTGAGAGCCGTTGTCGGAAATGATTTCATGAGGCACGCCGTATCGGCACATGATATTAATCTTTACAAATTCGGCCACTTTCTTGGCGTTGAGGGTTCGATAGGCTTGTGCTTCGACCCACTTTGTGAAGTAGTCGACTGCCACTAGGACGAATGACTGCCCATTGCTCCCGACAGGATGAACTTTACCGATGATGTCTATCCCCCAACAAGAGAAAGGCCAAGGTGTGACCATGTTGTAAAGTTGTGAGGGTGGAGCATGTTACAGATTAGCGTGGAATTGGCACTTGGCACACCTTTTGACTTTCTCGATACAGTCTCGTTCCATAGTGCTCCAATAGTAACCAATGCGAAGTATCTTCTTGACTAGCATAAACCCATTCATGTGGGGTCCACATTCTCCTTCGTGCACTTCACATATTATCTCTTGAGCTTCGGTCTCATTGGCGCATAGGAGATTGATCCCGTCGTGGTGCCTTTTATAGACTCGGTCCCCAATCAGTACGTACCGAGAGGCTAACCTTTGCAGAGCTGCTTGAGACTTCTTATTGATGTTCTCGGGATAAGTGCCGTCTTTGAGGAAGTTCATGATATCCGAATACCATGGAGAGTTTGCTTGAACCTCGTTGATCTCGATACTCATGCAATATGCCGGACTGTTCCTTCGAGCAATTTTGAAAGGCTTCACCATTTTCCCTTTGGGCATTTCAACTAATGAAGCTATAGTGGCCAGTGCATCGGCGAAGCGATTCTTATCCCTTGGCAGGTAGTTGAAAGTGATTTCTTGGAATTGTTCAACCAGTTCTTCAAGGTGCTGACCATACTGTTGGAGAGTCGGGTCTTGGGTTCGCCATTTACCCGATTGCTGATTGATAAGGAGCAAAGAGTCGCCGAACACTTCTAGTTCCGTGACGTTTCTTTCGAGAGCTGCTTCGAGCCCTGCTATGCATGCTTCGTACTCGGCAATGTTGTTGGTAGCTTCGAATTCCAGGCGTATGGCAATGGGAGTGTAGATGTCTTTTGGATCGACAAGCAATACCCCTATACCAAAACCGTGTTTATTGGCGGCGCCATCGAAAAAAAGTTGCAACTTGTCTTCCTCGGTTGCAGTACAAATTAAATGCTCGTCAGGGAACTGTACATCTTCCCCCTTCACTTCGTCACACGGGGATTCGGCAAGCTGGTCACTGAACACTTTCCCCCTGACGGATTTTAGTGTGACGTAAGTGATATCATAGCCGGCGAGCATGAAGTACCATTTGGCTTTTCTTGTTGACATGAAAGGCTTCTCGAAGATGTAGCGGAGCGGGTCCACCTTTGCTACTAGCTTGATCGGAAAAGCTTCCATATAGTGTTTGAGCTTTTTGAGTGACCCAAACCAATGCTGCACATGACTTCTCTAAGACAGAGTAGTTCTTTTCGCCTCCTTGGAATCGGCGACTGACAAAATAAATGGCGTTCTCCTTTGTGGACTCTCGTTGCTCTTGTGCTAACATAGCCCCTAGGGCTTCATCATTGACAGTGATAAAAAGCAACAGAGGTTTCTCCTTGTGCGGCGGAACTAGAACAGGAGGGCACGTCAAGTAATGCTTTACTTGATCGAAGGCTTCTTGGCACGCGTCGGTCCATTCTAGAGCCACATTCTTCTTGAGTAGCTTGAAGATTGGCTTGCACATGGAAGTGAGTTGGTGCACAAACCGACTGATGTATTTTAGTCTTCCCATGAAACCTTTAATCTCTTTCTGCGTCATTGGAGGAGGCATGTCAATGATTGCCTTGATTTTGGAGGGGTCTACTTCGATTCCCCTTTCAGTGACCATATAACCAAGAACTTTGCCTCGGATAACCCCGAATGTGCACTTTGCAGGGTTGAGCCTCATCTTGTGTTGACGAAGCCTTTCGAAGAACTTGCGGAGATCGATTAGGTGTTGACCATCGGTTCCTTTGGAGTGAATGATCATGTCGTCCACATAGACCTCGATTTCTTTGTGAATCATATCGTGGAACAAGTCTGTCACGGCTCTTTGGTAGGAAGCCCCAGCATTTCTTAACCCAAATGGCATGACTGTGTAGCAAAAGGTACCCCACGGTGTTGTGAAGGCTGTCTTATGTTGATCTTCCTCGGCCATGAGAATCTGATTGTACCCAGCGAACTCATCCACGAATGAGCGGACCTCGTAGGCAGCAGTGGAGTCGACTAGCATGTCGATATTAGGGAGTGGAAAATCATCCTTTGGGGAAGCTTTGTTTAAATCCCGGAAGTCTACACAAACTCGAACCTTGCCGTTCGCCTTCCTGACTGTCACAATGTTGGCTAACCATGTCGGATACTCGATAACCTTGATAAAACCCACACTGAGGAGCTTCTCAATCTCTTCTTTGACCTGCAGAGACCATTCTGGCTTGATCTTTCTGAGCTTCTGCTTTACTGGCCTGGTATCTTCTCTGATCGGAATCCTATGCTCCGCTACCTTTCTGTCTAAACCCGGCATGTCTTTGTATGACCATGCGAACACATCCACGAACTCCCGTAGTAAAGCAGTCAATCTGTCTCTGTCGTCTCCCTTGAAGAAGCTTCCAATCTTGGTTTCTTTTGGCTCTTCTTCGGTACCCAGATTAACAACATGCAATTCTTCGTCAGCCTTTGGACCATTCTCGCCTCGACTACGGACTTGTTGAGCAAGTTCATTTAAGTATGTTGTGTTTTCGTGGTCTATTTCATCATAATTTGAATCGTTATTAACTTGTTTGTTAAGTTCATTATTAGTTAATTCATCATTTATGATGTTTGCAATCTCAGGGTACTCAGAAATATCAAATTTTTCATTAGCAAAGAAAGGAAACACACGCTCGGCTATGGCCTCCAAATCCTCTTGGGTGAGGGTATTAGAGACACTCTCGGACTCGAAAGTAAGTGTGAGCTTCTCTTCCTTTGTTGCTGTGTGGGGTATGCAACCCATTTCTTGGACTAAGAATTCCTCGGATACCACGGGCCCTTTTGTTGAATACCAATTTTTGATCAGCTCGGAGCTTGGCGGGATCTCACTGAGAGTCTCGTTCATGATGACGGTGTCATGGATGGCGTTAACTTGGCATTTATTCATCATGGCGAGCTCATCGAACATGGAGGCTAAATCTGTCAGTTCCTCCCCCACGGTGATTTCTGTCTCGGATTCTATAGTCATCTTCCTTCCCCACCATTCACGGGGCGACATGGGAGTTGGTTCTCTTTCGGATATCTGGATCTCACAATCGGAGAAGATTTTGAGGCCGGGCTTTTTGACACCTTTATTGTTAACCCACGGCTCGGGAAAGATCATGTATGGAACGTCTTCCCCTTAGCGGACAAAATAACCATTCAACGTCTTGCGGTAAGGCCTTAGATTAGGGACTTCATACCGACGGCCTTCTTTACGAGCTTGGGCCTTTTCGTTCTTGATCGTTTGCTCTTGTTTCAAGTCTTCTTTGGAAGGCTCATGCCCCAAACCGAAGGTGTTCTTGACAAATGGGACTTGCACGGGATGTAGGATTCCTTGTTGATATTTCCCTAAGCCTAAACCAGGGAAGTAGTCCATATTCCTCATCATGCGGAGGACTTTGTGATTGCTGGGGGTCCATGATCCGTTTCCCCCTTCTTTATCAATGGCGTTGATTGAGACGCCGGAGAGAGTGGAGCCTGGTAGACCATGCTGAACTTGGTGGACGGGCTCACCTTTTCTGTGGATAGTGATGTTTTCAGCCATTACGGTCACTATTTCATCACCATTTCGGATCTTGACACATTGGTGGAGAGTTGACGGTACGGCATTAGCACTGTGAATCCATGGTCGACCCAACAGTAAGTTGAACGAGGCCGGGATATCAAGTACTTGGAATGGAACGGACATGACCACGCTCCCAAACTCAATGTCTATTTCGATCATACCCATGATTGTACGGGCGGTGCTGTCATAACCTCGGATTACTTGAGTAGAAGGCTTCAAATCAGAATCCTTAAGCCCCAGTATGCCCATGATTCTACCAGGCATGAGATTGAGTGCGGAACCACCGTCCACTAAGACTCTTGAGATGGGCCTCCCCCTTGCTCGTACCTTGAGGTAAATAGCTTCGTTGTGGTCGGAACCAAACGGTGGAAGGTCCATATCGGCAAAGGTGATGACGTTGCTAAAATGAATGTGACCAATCATTTCCGTGAGGTCCTAGGGAGTAGTATCGGGAGAGACTGATGTATCATCGAGATTGCGGATGACAAGATCTCGGTGTTTCTTTGAGGATGCAATGAGGTCCCAAATAGAGATGTTGGCTTGAGTTTTCTTGAGTTGGACAAGTAGAGGATCTTCGGGAGCGTCGTGGCTTGCGGCTTTTGAGAAGAGGAGCTCGGTGCCGAAGTGGAAGGGTTGCTTGCTATGACTCGACCGGATCGAGTTAGCATGTTGACGTTCCCATCTTGCTTCTTTTTCCTATTCTCTAGTACTTCCCTCATTACCTCATCGTAAGTCACTACATAACAATAATTGTCAAGTTTATTCATAACATTGGGGGCCCCATTCACAATTGGGATTGAATGGGTGGTCCCCTCGAGTTCTCCTATCTCTATTACATTGACATGCTCGTCATTAGTCACTACAAATTCTTTCTTATCTATGAGATCTTGAATGACATTGCGGAGAACGAAGCATTCCTCGGTGGTGTGGCCACTATATTGGTGGTAGCCACAATATTTGTGGTGAGCATGATTGGAGTGGATCGTCTTGGGTTGGTACTCTTGCACGGGTGTGACTTGACCCTTTGCCTTGAGGACCTCGAACACTTCGGTTTGAGTCATGCCTTGGAGAGGCGTGTAGACACGGTCACTTCGGGACTTCTTCCCTTGAGGTGGAGGAACCTTTTTGTAATTCCCCTTGTCAATAGTGACGGCGTTGACCGAGGCCTCTTTTGTGGAGTTGGAAGCGGCCTTGTAGCGGTAAGTAGGAGTGGTCTTCTTAATCTCCTTGAGCAAGTCATCCATGCGTACCCCCGCCTCATACATTTGGGAGAAGTCGGAGTAGCAAGCCCCACTTAGGTGAGTGCGGAGATCAATCTTGAGACACTTGAGAAATATGTCCATTTGCTCTTTTGTGTTCGGCCTCTCAACAATCTCAGAGAGTTTGTCATTCCATCTCCTTGTGAAGTCGATGAAGGACTCATTGTCTCGTTGAGTAGTGTTCTCTAGCTCTTTCCTTGTGGGCCGGTGAGTGGTGTTGCCTTGGTATTGGTTCTTGAAGGCAAGCATGGCGGAGTCCCAATCAAGACGGACAGTGAGCGGGAGAGTAGCATACCAATCTTTTGCCGCCCCCTCGAGAGTGAGAGGAAAGCATTGAGCCATCACCTTGGGGGAGACCTTCTTCGGAACCATTGCCCAAATATAAGTCTCAATGTGAGCCATGGGACAAGAGTTGCCCTTGAATTTGCTTATGTCGGGCTTCTTGAACTTATCGGGAAGAGCGGCCATAGAACTCATGAGGATGGATGATTGATAAAGGCTTGTGTCGGAACCTTTCCCCATGTTGAGCCCATTAAATTTTTGGTCGATGTAGGCCATGATAGAATCCACCATTTTGGGCTCCTCGGAACTTGGTTCCCCCATTTTCTTGGTGCGGGTGTTGACATAAGGACTCTTGAACAAACCCTCGGTCCATTCGGATTCATCATCATTGTTCTTGTTCTTTCCCTTGGCAAGGTTGGTGAGCTTTTCTTTCATTAGATCCATTTCGGCCTCGTGGGCCTCCCTTTGGCTGTCGAGGTGGGATTGCCAAATGTCGTCTTTGCTTTGTGCCTCTTTGTTAAGGGTGGAGACTTGCTCTTGGAGGAGTTGGACCATGGTTGAGAGCTGTTCGAGAGACATGGTGTTGCTGCTGCCGGTCATGGTTGATGTTGGAGCTGTTGAAGTGATCTCTTCACGGACTAACCGATTTGCTGAATCCCGGTAGACTTTGTAAGTACCAATTGAACCTATATTACAGAAGAGGCCCTTGTCAGTCTTGAGTAACACTTGCGATCCATGAAGAGGCTTAGAACACACAGTTGGGCACACAACTCGAACCACATAAGAAAAGACTCTTTTTCTCTTTTTTTTTTTTTTATAAGTCGGAGGGAATGAATCCCTTTTGGGGTTTCTAAGAAAATAATGGAATCGTCACACTAGTATATAGACCATCTCGCGGTCCCATATACTCATCGGATTCCATCGCGCTTGTGAATCCTACATGTATCGGGATTAAACTAAATTAATGTAGTAAAGCATACATGCGGGGACGGATTTTTATTTTCGTCCAAAATAACCACCTTTTGGGGACGGATTTTTATTGCGTCCATTTCAACAAGTTGGCATGTATGATTTGAAGACATTAGTTTAGGGAAATCTCGGTACATGGAAACCGACTTGAGTCACGGAGTGTTAGACCCTAACTAGAATTGTGTGGTTTGTGCTCGGCTTGAATATGAGGCTCAAAGGTCACCCCCGGCATGTAGTCTTGAACTACGCCACGGGCTGAGGTTTACCGCTTCGAAAGAGCCAAGGTCTGGTGGAGCTTGAAACTTTCTAGGACGGGCCTCGACGGGTTTGGGGTTGGACTTGTGCGACTCGATAGTGAGCAGTTCATAGGAATATGTGCATGTAGTGTGAGGTCTAACAAGTGACAATTTTTTTTTTTTTTTTAAAAGAAAGAAAAACACACAAAACACATAAGCACATAAAATTACAACTCCCGAATCACCCGTGTGACCGGTAAATAAAACACAAAATTAAAACAGTCCGAGGGTTCAATTCTGTTCTGATGCAGGCAACTGTGCCCACACCCCACTGTTCTGCTCAGTCACTGAAACCTGTCTCTGTTCTAGAAACCAACCCAGAAGCGTGCGCCTCTGAGTGCTGATGTGGGACGCGCGCGCACGGCGAAATGCTTATGGGAGGCGCGCGCTTCTGGGGCACACCTGTCAGAATGTCAGACTTTGGACTCAGGGGATTGCCCTGGTCCCATGTTCATATTGTAACCCCTGCAGAAGTGATTAGTGCAGAATAACAGAAGAAGAAGATGAAGAACATGAAGAAGTGGGCGATTCTGGTTCTTGATGCGGGATGCGCGCGCCTTAGGCTTAAAAGGCCAGACGTGCGCGCCTCCCCCATCAGGAAACAGAATGCCCAGAAAAGATGTAGATTTCGATCAGAATGCAAGTTTAACCCTCAAATACTCCCCAGCGGAGTCGCCACTGTAGATACCCCGGATGGAAAAAACCACGGCTTTAGGCTCGAGCGCGGGTCGTCCTAGGATGTCTAACTTGTTTTTAGAGTCGCCACCTATGTTTTGAGGAACATAAGAAAAACCTATTGATTGTAGCCTAAGTTTGATTACGAAAACAGAGATTCTTTGTTTTGAGGTTCGAGGGTTAGGTTACGAGATGGGAAGTACCGAAACACCCATCTCGCCCAACTTAAGTTGGTCTTGCTTGATCAAAATCTACATGAATGAAAATGTTCTTCTTCTTTTTCTTTAAGTCATAAAAAGGGGGTTTAAAATAGGATTTGGAATGTAGGAGATAACTCCTTAACCAACCTCAATGAGATGAGGTGATCATTAGAGTCATGTCCCAAAATGATTTGGGTGATTGCACATTTGATTAAAGTAAAAGAGAAAGAGGAGATGAAGTAGAAAAGAAAGGAAAAGATGGACTTTTACCTACAATTTGAAGAACTTCAAATGTTGCTTGATGAGATCCTTAGAGAACCTTTAGAAAGTGATTTTTTGTCTCGTTTTCGATTGGGTTTTTCGGATGATTTTTCGATCCTTGAAAATGGAGGTGAAGAGAGGTTTTTATAGGTGAAAGAGGGGTGTTTTTGGTGCCAAAACTCAGTCACCAAAAAATCCTTCCCGGGCAAAATCTTGTAAATTGAGCAAGGGAGGGAATCCTGGCCAGAAATCTGTAACTGACGCCCAGAGGCGCGCGCTTCCTGCTTTGGGGGCGGGAGGCGCGCGCGCCTGGCTCCTCCTGTCGGAGGCGCGCGACTCAGAGAAAGCAATTTTGACAGAATGGACTGGAAAGTCAGCCCTGTCATTCAGTTTAGTCCCTGGACTTAACGAAGTCAGTCAGGAACTTAACAGAAGTGACAGAAACTAACAAGAAACACTTAAAATGGGGAGAAACACAAAATCAAATGTGCAATCGGGGTGAGCGGTCCAAGGCGGGGTGTCTACAACTGCCCCTAGGGCAGAAAGAGACAGTTACAAGAAACATCATAATGATTCTAGAGATGTAAGCTGTCTCATGCTTGCTACCATGTGCTCAAAACTCCAACAAAGTTTGGAACATTTGGAAGCCTATGAGATAGGCGTGGAGTTAAGAGCCATGTTTCAAGAGCAAGCTAGGCAAGAGAGGTACAAGACCAATGTTGCATTCACTACTTGCAAAATGAATGAAGGGCAATAAGTGAGTCCTCACATGCTGAAAATGAAAGGTTATGTAGAGCACCTTGAGAAACTTGGCTATCCAATCCCATTGGAGCTAGCCACGGATCTCATTCTTAATTCATTGCCTAAAAGTTATAATCAGTTTGTGATGAATTATAACATGCATGGAATGGATAAGAATCTCTCCGAGTTGCATGGGATGCTTAAAAGTGCAGAGATGAAGATTGCGGAGAAAGGTTCTCCCGTGCTCTTGGTTCATGATGGGAAGAAGGCTAGTGCCAAAGAAAAGGGTAAAAAAGTTGTCAAACCCAAGATAAGCAAGGCAAAGGTTGCCAAGGCTTCTGAGGCAAAACCCGATTCACAAAAGGATGCAATCTGTTTCCATTGTCAAGAAATTGGTCATTGGAAACGTAATCGGCTTTCTTGGAAGAGCAAAAGAAGAAGAAGAGCAGCAAGGCTGCGTCGACTTCAGGTATCTATATGATAGATATTCTCCTTTCTACCACTGATTCTTGGGTATTGGATACCGGATGTGGTTCTCACATTTGTTTAAATGTGCAAGGTCTAAAGAATAGGAGACTACTTAAAGAGGGTGAAGTAGACCTACGCGTGGGGAATGGAGCAAGAGTTGCTGCATTAGCCGTAGGGACTTATGAAGTCACTTTACCTTCTGGATTAATTCTTGTTTTGAACAATTGTTATTATGTTCCGGATTTAAGTAGAAATATTATTTCAATTTCTTGTTTGGATAATGAAGGTTTTAAGTTTCTTATTGAGAATAAGAAATTTTCTATTTATTTAAATGATGTGCTTTATGGTATTGCTAATTCATTTAATGGCCTTTATGTATTGAATGTCAAGAATGAAAATAATGACAATATCTATCATATAAATAAGAAATCTAAACCTAATGATGTAAATCATACTTATTTGTGGCATTGCCGTCTTGGTCATATAAATGAGAAGCGTATCTCAAAACTCCATGGGGACGGTCTTTTGGGATCATGTGACCTTGAGTCATATGATACTTGTGAGTCGTGTCTTCTTGGGAAAATGACTAAGACACCTTTTACCAAGCTAGGTGAAAGGGCAAGCGACTTATTGGGGTTGATACATTCCGATGTATGCGGACCATTAAGTAGCAATGCTAGGGGAGTATTTCAATACTTCATAACCTTCACTGATGATTATAGTAGATTTGGGTATGTTTACCTAATGAAACATAAAAGTGGAGCATTTGAGATATTTAGAATATTTCAAAATGAAGTAGAAAAACAACTTGGCAAAAGTATTAAGGCACTTCGATCAGATCGAGGTGGAGAATACTTGAGTCATGAATTTGATGATCATCTAAAGAATTGTGGAATAGTTTCACAATTGACTCCACCTGGAACACCACAATGGAATGGTGTGTCCGAGAGGAGAAATCGGACTTTGTTAGACATGGTTCGATCAATGATGAGTCAAGTCGATCTTCCAATATCCTTTTGGGGTTATGCTCTAGAAACCGCTGCATTCACACTAAATCGTGTTCCAACTAAATTGGTTCAAAAGACTCCATATGAGATGTGGAGCGGAAAGAAAACTTGTTTATCTTTCATGAAGATTTGGGGTTGCGAAGCCTATGTCAAAAGACTTGTCTCTGACAAACTTGCACACAAATCTGACAAATGTATTTTCGTGGGATATCCAAAGGAAACTAGAGGATATTATTTTTACTACCGTGAGGACAACAAAATTTTTGTTGCCCGAACTGGAGTCTTTCTAGAGAAAGAGTTTCTCTCCAAAGAAATCAGTGGGAGTAAAATAAATCTTGAACAGATTCGAGACCTAGAAAATGAAATTGAACCAATAGTGAAACAAGAACAAGAACCACAAGGAGTTGTGGAACCTGTTCAAAATACACAAGCAACTCGCAGATCTAGTAGGTTACGATCCGAGCCCGAGAGATATGGATTTCTCGTAACGGATGGTAATGAGGTGGAAATCATTGAGAATGATGAATCGACAACCTACCAAGAGGCGATGTCTTCTCCTGATTCGGATAAGTGGCTTGGAGCCATGGAATCTGAATTGCAATCCATGCAAGACAATCAAGTTTGGAACTTGATTGATGCGCCAGAAGGTGTAAAAACCATAGGATGCAAATGGGTCTTCAAGAAGAAAACTGACATGGATGGGAAGGTGCATACTTACAAAGCTAGGCTTGTAGCGAAAGGTTATAGGCAAGTTCATGGTATTGACTATGATGAAACCTTTTCACCCGTAGCAATGATCAAGTCTATAAGAATTCTACTTGCCATTGCCTCATATCATGACTATGAAATATGGCAAATGGATGTCAAAACCGCTTTCTTGAATGGAAAACTACAAGAGGATGTGTATATGACACAACCGGAAGGTTTTGAACAGAATTCTAAGGCATGCAAATTGCAGAGATCTATCTATGGATTGAAGCAAGCTTCTAGGAGTTGGAATCTCCGTTTTGATGAATCGGTCAAAGAGTTTGGTTTCATCAAGAACGAAGATGAGCCTTGTGTATACAAGAAGATTAGTGGGAGTATAGTGCTATTCCTGATTTTATATGTGGATGACATATTACTCATTGGAAACGACATTCCTACACTTCAGTCTGTAAAGACTTGGTTGGGAAAGTGTTTCGCAATGAAAGATATGGGTGAAGCCGCATATATACTTGGCATTAAGATCTATAGAGATAGATCAAGGAGGCTACTTGGTTTAAGCCAAAGTACTTACATTGACAAGTTCATTAGAAGATTCCGTATGGAAAATTCTAAAAGAGGAACCTTACCAGTGTTACATGGAGTTTCTTTAAGCAAGACTCAATGTCCTAAGACAAAAGATGAGCGTGAGAAAATGAATGATGTTCCATATGCTTCGGCAATTGGGTCCATCATGTATGCCATGATTTGTACTAGGCCGGAAGTATCTTATGCTTTAAGCATGACAAGTAGATACCAATCCGACCTCGGTGAAAGTCACTGGATGGCTGTAAAAGCGATTCTTAAGTACTTGAGAAGAACTAAAGATTCGTTTTTGATCTATGGAGGAATAGAAGATGATTTCGTGGTAAATGCTTACACGGATGCAAGCTTCCAAACCGACAAAGATGATAGTCGATCGCAATCGGGTTTTGTGTTTATGTTAAATGGTGAAGCTGTAAGCTGGAAGAGTTCCAAGCAAAGTACAACCGATGATTCTACAACAGAAGCTGAGTATATTGCTGCATCGGATGCTGCAAAAAAAGCTGTTTGGATTAAGAAGTTCATTACTGAACTTGAAGTGGATCCTTGTATTGCTAATCCAATAGACCTTTATTGCGATAATAATGGTGCTATTGTTCAAGCAAAGGAACCGAGAGCACATCAGAAATCCAAACACATACTTGGGCGTTTTCATATCATTCGAGAAATTGTTGATAGGGGAGATGTAAATATATGCAGAGTACCTACTGATGACAATGTAGCGGACCCGCTAACAAAGGGACTTCCACAAGCTAAACATGAAGGTCATGTTAGGTCCATGGGTATTAAATACATGGGAGATTGGGCCAAGGGCAAGTGGGAGATTGTTGGTAGTGGTGCCCTAGGCACGTTTAATAAACGTTGTAATTGTTGTCATTTATTTCATATCAATAAAGAGATGTTTTGATTATTATTGTTATTCATGTTTACTTATAATAATCTCTGTCCCTACTTGTTAAGCACTAGTATAAAGGCTAAATGATCATGGGATGATTATGTTAGATTTATGGGTACTTGTTTGGAACAATGTACTGGACATGACCCGCTGTATGAGATTTATGTCATGGTCTATGTCGTACATATATCTCATATTAGTTATGTCATTTGAATCCTTAGACATGAAGTTATTATAGTCTTCCACTTGATGAATATTATGTTTGACATATTCAAACGCTACCTTTAACCGGGTAGTTATAAAGGATATGATTGGCATGATCGGATTCATGTAGGGAATAATAATAAGCTAAATGGATTTGTCCCTCTTCGGAGAGATGTCAAACTTGGGCCTCTCGTAGGAATGATGTTGATGAAATGTTTGGCCGGACTCAAATGAATTGATTGGATCAATGTCATTTGGATTATCAACATATTCGGAATCGAGAAAGTATTGAACAAAACAAGTTGACTTGTTGACCATGACTTGTGTTCAATGACATCGTGGACAAAGGGATTGTGACATGTTCTAAATGGAATGCGAACTTGTATCTAGTTCCGCTATTTGGGTAGGTATGACGGTTTGGTAGAACCTAATCATATCTTATGGGTTCATGTTTGAGCCCATTGCCAACTTAGTGTAATCCTAGAGGGTCACACATAAATAGAACAAATCGTAAAGGACTAAATTGGAATTATGGAAAAATGTCAGGTTTTGTTTCTGGCACGGTCGTGCACCTTAAAATGGCACGCCCGTGCCATAAATCCAAACCAAGGCAAATCTGTCGACATGTTTGGCAGGACCGTGCCAAATAGACAAGCACGACCGTGCCGAAATTGGTCGACTGGGGAAATCACGCGGACCTGATGGCACGACCGTGCCAGTCAAGTCGGCCAGAATTCTTTGTTGCCTAATTTGGTGACGGGATTTAGGATTCCTAAGTCCTTAAAGGTTAAGGATTAGGACCTATTTAAAGATCCTTTCAGCAGCCATTAGCAATATAATTGTGAGTGTCTCCATAGGGTTTTGAGAGGTTATTTTCTTGTTCTAAGATCCCAAAAGTGAAGAACAAGAATATTCATAATTCCATATAGTTCTTGCAATTGTGAAAGTGTGTTTCATAATTTGGTCTAGCAACCAAGATCAAGAAGTGTTCTTGATATCCGTTCAAGGTGTGGATACCGCTAGAGGGTGAAGTTTATCATCTTCAAAGTTCGTGTTCTTGCTTTTGTGATCAAACTTCAAATCTCCACCAAGTTCAAAGGCTAGAAATCAAAGTCATCAAGGGTTAGTTTTTCTAGTATTCATATTGCATGTATTTGATATAATCATATGAATGGATCTATGGGCTTTGGGTTTCATTAAAATTTTAAATGCTATTTTCCGTTGCGCATGTTACTACGAAACCCAACATTCACTTGGGTGCCCCTATGATTTCTCACTTAGCTTATGCTGATGATGTGATTATTTTTTGTAATGGCTCCAAAAACTCCTTAGAAAGCCATATGAAATACCTTGATTGGTATCAAAGGTTTTCGGGCCAGCTTGTTAACATCCATAAGTCCTGTTTCATCACGGGGAATAATAGAGGTCGGGATGAAGATATTGAAGCTATTACAGGTTTCGAGAAATAAGAGTTACCTCTTAAATATCTGGGGTGTCCTCTTTACACGGGGAGAAAGAAACTCAGCCATTTTTCGTCTCTTATTCAAAAAATGGAAAATCGCCTTGCCTCTTGGAAAGGAAAGATGCTATCTTTTGGTGCTAAGCTTACTTTAATCCAATCTTGTCTTGCTACAGTCCCTCTTTATTACATCTCCTTAATTGATCCTCCAAAGAGTGTCATTCACGCCATGGAAAGGATTATTGTAAGATTTTTTTGGAGTGGCAGTGATGGGGAAAAAATGTCATTGGCTTTCTTGGAATAAAATGTGTTGGCCTATTGAAGAAGGTGGTTTGGGTTTACGTAAATTTGAAGATGTCTCTTTGGCTCTTGCTATGAAGTTGTGGTGGCGCTTACGTAGCACGGATTCTCTATGGAGTTCGCTTATTCTTGCTAAGTATTGCAGAAATATTCACCCAATGGATGCCTCAATCACCACTTATGCCTCTCACACATGGAAACGGATGTTAGAAGCTAAAAGGTTGGTCGAAGATAGATTAGCTTGGCGAGTGGGAAGGGGTGATATCTCTATTCATGAGCGATGGCTGGATGGAAATATGGGTCTTATTCCATTAGACCATGTGGAGATTGCTTCTTTATTTGAAAATGGACTCCCTCGAATTAATCACATTAGGGAGGTTTATGGAACTCAGCTTTTGTCCACCATTCAATCTAATTCCATCACTATCTCTGATAAGCCGGATATCCCAATCTAGATGCCTGCTACTTCAGGAAAGTTTACGGTTAATTCTGCTTGGAGAGAATGTCGGTCTAGTAGGGTTAGATCTGCCGTTTTCGCCTCTTGCTGGAGCAAATTCATCCCAAAGAAAATATCGGTGTTCCTTTGGCGTGCTTTGCATAATGGTTTACCTACGGATGATAGGATCCGTTCTAAAGGTATCCACATAGCTTCTAAATGTTGCTGTTGTACGGCAGCCAAAGAGGAGTCGGTTGGGCATATAATGATTTATGGGGAAATTGCTAAGCGAGTTTGGTCTTATTTCAGCTCGGTTTGTGGCGTTCAGATGCATTGGGGGAATTTAAACCAAGGCCTTCTCTGTTTGTGGCAAGGATCCTCCCATCCTAACTCTAATGCGTTAAAATGGCTTTCTCACATTCTTCCAGCTTTGATCTCCTAGGAGTTGTGGTGTGCAAGGAATAAGAGCAGATTTGAGGGTAAAAATATGTGCTCGAATGGTATAATTCAGAAGGTTTGTACCCTAGCTTCTAACATTGCTTCTTCATTCGCTCTTTCCTTTTCAAGTGATCAAAGCGACAATCATTTGCTGGAAGTGTTTAGGTTGATACCTAAAACCTACTTCCCTCCTAAGATTAGATTGGTGAATTGGGACTTCCCTAACACTAATGAATTTAAGCTCAATACTGATGGTGCTTCTAGGGGCAATCCGGGAATTGCTTCTGGGGGCGGTATATTCAGAGATTATAAAGGGGATTTTGTTTATGGCTTTGCTCATTATTATGGGATTCATTCTAATAAGATGGCTGAGGCTCTTGCAGCTAGATATGGGCTTATGTTAGCTTTAGAGCATGGTTTCCACCGTGTTTGGCTTGAAGTTGATTCCCAAGTTCTGATGGGCATTCTTGTTCGGGAATACCATATTCCATGGGCTATTTGGTATGTTTTTGCCCACATTCACCGACTAATGAAAGTTGATTCCCAAGTTCTGATGCACATTCTTATTCGGGAATACCATATTCTTCGTGAAGGTAATGGGGTGACGGATGGTTTAGCCAATTTTGCTGCAACTGAAGCTAGAAATTTTGTATTCACTTCTTTTATTGATATCCCTCATCAATGTAAAGGGTTCTTTGCATTGGACAAAGCTAGGGTCCCTCATGCTCGGTTTCATTAGTCTTATGGCCAGGTTTTTATATAGATTGATTTCCTTGTTTGGTAGGAACCCCTCCCTATTTTGTAGAGGACCTTACAAGTTGTGTAAGGCCTCCCCCCTTGTTTCTTTTTCCCGGTGGTTGAGGTTGTCATGTCCCCCACTGTGCTTGTAGCTTAATTATTTAAATAATAAAATCTAGGGAGGTACCGTCCTCTTTTCGCCAAAAAAAAAAAAAACTTGGTAGATTAAGGAAAGATATCTCAGTTTGGAATAAGCAAGTTTTTTGGAGAGTGGATCAACAAGTTAAGAATGCGGAGGATGAGGTTTTATATCGTGAAGCCCAATACCAGGCCGTTGCAAATGAGGATTCTAGAGCTGCTCTTAGTCTTGCACAAGCACATTTACTTTCTACTTTAAAGATGGAGGAGGATCTATGGGCTCAAAAGAAAATCTGAATTGGCTTAAATCAGGTGATCGGAATACTAAGTTTTTTCATGCTATGGTTAAAAAGAAGCGTCAGAAGTTGTTCATCCATAAAATTAAAAATAGTCATGGTGATTGGATTACGGATCAAAAGGACATCAAAGAAGAGGCTGTTAGGTTTTATTCAGAGCAGCTACAAGGTCAGGTTCAAATTCCTTCTGATGATTTCTCCTTCTTAATCCCGAGGCTTATTAATGAAGATGACAATACTATGCTTACGGCTGTCCCTACCATGGCAGAAATTAAAGAGGTTGTGTTCAGTTTGAATGGTCAAAGTGCAGCGGGTCCAGATGGGTTTACGGCTGAATTTTATAAAGGTTGTTGGGATATTATCAAGGAGGATCTTTACCGTGCAGTGGGGGATTTCTTTTCGGGATTCCAAATGCCAAGAAGTTGGACAAGCACTTTAATTGTAACAATTCCGAAGGTGGCCTCCCCTTCCTCTTTCTCCGAGCTTAGACCTATAAGCTTATGTAACTTCTGCAATAAAGTGATTACTAAGCTCCTTACGTGTAGGCTCACTCCTATCCTTCCTCGTATTATATCGCCACAGCAAAGTGGTTTCGTTAAAGGTAGATTAATTCATGAAAATATTCTGTTGGCTCAGGAGGTTATGCAATCGATAAATAAGAAGGTTAGGGGTTCTAATGTGGCTCTCAAACTTGATATGGCGAAAGCTTACGATCGGCTGTCCTGGTTCGGCCTTGTCAAAGTCATGAGATTGTTTGGCTTCAATGAGGTATGGATTGATATTATCTATCGCTGCATATCAAACAGTTGGTTTTCTATTCTTATTAATGGTGAGAGTTGTGGATTCTTTCCATCATCCCGGGGTTTACGACAAGGAGATCCTTTATCTCCTTATTTATTTATTATTGCTGCAGAGATGATGAGTCAAGGGTTAAATCATCTTCACACGGTTCACCCCAGTTATAGATACTGTATTCATGTTAACACGCCTCTGATTACCCATCTAGCATACGCGGATGATGTCTTAATTTTTTGTAATGGTTCGAAAACTTCTATTGAGAGTCATATGAAATATTTAGAATGGTATCAAAGGTTTTCTGGACAACTTGTCAATATTCAGAAATCCGGTTTTATCACGGGTCAGAACAATGATAGAGAAGATTTAGTGGCTGAAACTACTGGATTTGTCAAGCAAAACCTCCCTTTGACTTACCTTGGCTGCCCTATATATACGGGACGGAAGAAAATTAGTTTGTTTGATCCTCTTATTCATCGAATGGAGGGAAGACTTGAATCTTGGAAGGGTAAGATTATGTCTTTTGGATCCAAGTTAACTTTAATTAAGTCCTATCTTGCTGCAACTCCGCTGTACTATCTGACTCTGATTGACCCGCCTAAGAGTGTGATACAGAATATGGAAAAAATCATAGCCCATTTTTCTGGAGTAATTCGGATGGAGAAAGGAAATGTCATTGGCTTTCTTGAGATAAAATGAGTTGGCCAATAGAAGAGGGTGGTTTGGGCATTCGGAAATTTGAAGATATCGCTTCTGCTTTTGCTATGAAGTTATGGTGGCGTCTTTGAACCACTGATTCCTTATGGTGTCAACTTATGCTTGCAAAATATTGTTGGGATATTCATCCAATGGATGCTTCCAGCACCTCCTACTCCTCCCATATTTGGAAGAGAATGATTGCAGCGAAACCTTGGGTTGAAGAAAGGCTTGCTTGGCGTATTGGGAAAGGGCAGCTAACTATTCATGAGAATTGGATTGATGGTGATATGGGACCCCTCCCTTTTGAGCATGCAGAGATCTCTACATTATTTGAAAACGGGCAGCCCAGGAATGAATTTATTCGAGAAAATTATGGCTCCCAATTACTGGATTTAATTCACTCTCATTCTATCTCCCCGACGGATGCTCCGGACGTCCCTATATGGAAACCTTCCACCTCTGGTAAATTCAATGTTAGCTCAGCTTGGAAGGAATGTAGAGCCTCTAAGGTACGCTCTTCTATATTCTCCTTTTGTTGGTGTAAATTTATCCCTACCAAAATTTCTGTATTCCTGTGGCGAGTTTTACATGGGGGCATTCCCACGGATGACATGGTTCAAAAAAGGGGCATTCTCTTGGCCTCAAAATGTGAATGTTGTGTTCACCCTTGCAAAGAAACCATTACTCATGACCTTATAAATGGCGATATTGCTTGGTCTGTTTGGATGTTCTTTAGCAACCTTTGTGGCATTAATTTACATAGGGGCACTATGAAACAAATTTTGGTGCGATGGTGGATTGGTATTGATGACCATAAAGCTAATGTCACCACATTGGTTAACTCGTATTCTCCTGGCCATTATTTCCTGGGAATTGTGGATTGCTCGTAATAAGTGCAGATTTGAAGGGACTCCTATGACCTATGGCTCGATTGTCTACAAAGTAAAAGAGCATATTACATTTATTGCCTCCTCTTTCTCCCTTTCTTTTCCATGGTCGTATGATGAGAGAAATAATCTGGATTATTTTAAGCTTGGTATCAATTCATACTTGGCTCCGAAAATCAGATTGGTTGAATGGATCCCACTGAGTAATGGAGTTGTTAAGATTAATACGGATGGGGTGTCTAGGGGTAATCCTGGAATTGCAGCGGGTGGAGGTGTTTTTAGAAACCACAATAGGGATTTTCTTTTCGGTTTTGCTAGTTTTTATGGACAAGAGTCAAATATGGTAGCCGAGGCTTTGGCTGCTAGGGATGGCCTACAAAAGGCATGGATTCGAGGATATCATCAAGTTTGGCTAGAACTTGACTCTCAAGTTCTTATGCGCATTATTACTCGGGTCTATCATATTCCTTGGTCGATATGGTATATTATTGCTCACATTCATCGGTTAATGGACATCATGGAGGTTCAGGTCACTCATGTTCTTCGCGAAGGAAATGGAGTTGCGGATGGTCTAGCAAATATGGCTGCGGATGAGAAAAGGAATTTTGAGTTATTGCACGTTCATGAACTCCCTCACCAATGCAAAGGTTTCCTTGCATTGGATAAGAATAGGACCCCTTACTTCAGGCATAATTAGTTTATGGCTAGATTTCTGTATAGGCTTTTTGCTAATTTTTGTAGCCGCCCTTCCCTTTTTTTTTTTTTTTTTTTTTTTTTTGGCGAAAGGAGGACGGTACCTCCTTAGATTTTATTAAATGAAAAGGCAAAATACAAACATGGTGGGGGACATGACAACCTCAACCACCAAATAGAAAAAGGCTAGGGGGGAGTTCTTACACAAGTTGTAAGATACTCTACAATAAAGGGAAGGGCGGCTACAAAAATTAGCAAAAAGCCTATACAAAAATCTAGCCATAGAATAATTATGCCTGAAGTAAGGGATCCTATTCTTATCCAATGCAAGGAAACCTTTACATTGGTGAGGGAGATCATGAACGTGCAATAACTCAGAATTCCTTTTCTCATCCGCAGCCATATTTGCTAGACCATCCGCAACTCTATTTCCTTCGCGAAGAACATGAGTGACCTGAACCTCCATGATGTCCATTAACCAATGAATGTGAGCAATAATGTACCATATCGACCAAGGAATATGATAGACCCGAGTAATAATGCGCATAAGAACTTGGGAGTCAAGTTCTAGCCAAACTTGATGATATCCTCGAATCCATGCCTTTTGTAGGCCATCCCTAGCAGCCAAAGCCTTGGCTACCATATTGGACTCTTGACCATAGAAACTAGCAAATCCGAAAAGAAAATCTCCGTTGTGGTTTCTAAAAACACCTCCACCCACTGCAATTCTAGGATTACCCCTAGACACCCCTATGTATTAATCTTAACAACACCATTACTCGGTGGGATCCATTCAACCAATCTGATTTTCGGAGCCAAGTATGATTTGATACCAAGCTTAAAATAATCCAGAATATTTCTCTCATCATACGACCATGGAAAAGAAAGGGAGAAAGAGGAGGCAATAGATGTAATATGCTCTTTTACTTTGTAGACAATCGAGTCATAGGTCATAGGAGTCCCTTCAAATCTGCACTTATTACGAGCAATCCACAATTCCCAGGAAATAATGGCCGGGAGAATACGAGTTAACCAATGTATGACATTAGCTTTATGGTCATCAATACCAATCCACCATCACACCAAAATTTGGTTCATAGTGCCCATATGTAATTTAATGCCACAAAGGTTTCTAAAAAACATCCAAACAGAAGCCGCCCTTCCCTTTATTGTAGAGTATCTTACAACTTGTGTAAGAACTCCCCCCTAGTCTTTTTCTATTTGGTGGTTGAGGTTGTCATGTCCCCCATCATGTTTGTTTTTGCCTTCTCATTTAATAAAATCTAGGGAGGTACCGTCCTCCTTTCGCCAAAAAAAAAAAAAAAAAGTAGTGGGGTTGCTTGCTATGACTCGTCCGGATCGAGTTAGCATGTTGACGTTCCCATCTTGCCTCTTTTTCCTATTCTCTAGTACTTCCCTCATTACTTCATCATAAGTCACAACGTAACAAGAATTATCAAATTTATTCATAAAATTGGAGCCCTCATTCACAATTGGAATTGAATGAGTGGTCTCCTCAAACTCTCCTATCTCTATTACATTGACATCACCCTCAATGGGAACTATAAATTCCTTTTTGTCGATGAGGTCTTGGATGACGTTGCGGAGAACAAAGCATTCCTCGGTGAGATGGCCACTATGTTGGTGGTAGCCACAATATTTGTGGTGAGCATGGTTGGCATTGATCGCCTTTGGTTGGTACCCTTGTATAGGTGTGATTTTCCCCTTTGCTTTGAGAACTTTGAAGGCCTCAGTTTGACTCATGCCTTGGAGAGGAGTGTAGATACGATTATTTTGAGGTCTCTTGCCTTGAAGTGGAGGAACCTTTTTGTAATTCTCCTTATCAGTAGTGACAGCGTTGACCGAGGCCTCTTTTGTGGAGTTAGAGGCGGCCTTGTAATGGAAGCTAGGAGCATTTTTCTTGATCTCCTTGAGCAAATCATCCATTCGGACCCCCGCCTCATACATTTGAGAGAAGTCTGCATAGCAAGCCCCACTTAGGTGGGTGCGGAGATCAATCTTTAGACACTTAAGGAAGATGTCAATTTGCTCCTTGGTGTTAGTGTTGGGTATGCTTATTATTTAATCCTCCTACTTATGTTAGAATTGATTGATACCATCACTTAAGTTTATTTTAAGGACTTTAGGACCCTATGTAAGAAGTTTTATAACTTCATTTTTTAGCTAAGTCCTCTCTATAGACTAGGCTTAGTGTTTAGGGCTGAAGCTTTTGATTTGAGGTCACATATGCAAATGGCTAAATGTGATGCGCATGTCCTTCATGCGCAGCACCCTCTGCGCATATCTATGCGCATGGATTTCATGCGCAGCGCAAATTTGCCTTAGTTAATTCTCTTGTTTCTGACCTCACCTTTTATTAGCTTGGAAAGCGTCATGACAAGCTACACTTTTTAGAATGAGTCAAAGTGCTGATATGGACAAATGACAAAACGTGCACACTCAGCATACACGTAGATGGAGACGCGCCTCATATTTGAAATTCAAATTGAAGACAGCTATCACCTTTCTAGAAGATTTTTGATATCTGTTAACTTGCTCTGTCTCCAACGGCTATAAAGGACAGCTGCACACCAATCACATTGCGACAGCACATTGTCCTTGGTCTGCTCCCCAACGGCTAGTTCTTGGAGCTCAGCTATAAATAGCATGCTCATCCTCATTTTCCAAGTGGCTTGAGATTTTATTTCTAAAGAGAAACTTTGAAGATTTGAAGATTGCTTGCATATTTCCAGAATTCTCAAGATCAACCTTCATACCTTCATACTCATCCAAGCCCTGATCCTAAACAGCCTTTGTAACACCAGAATCTTGTGCTCTCCATCTCCTAGATTCAAAGAGCCCAGATTTCTGACACACACACACCTCCTGAAGTTTCGATCTCATCGATCATACTTCTAGAGAAACACCGGTTATTGTCTAGGATTTGTTCTTTCATAGATTATAGATTTTTGAGTTAGTTTGTTCTAGATCGTTGTAACTTGTAACTCTCTCATATAATAAGATCTCCATTAGAAATCCAAGACTTACCATCTTGGTAGAGGACGAAGATCTTTTCCCGATCGAACCTCTCCAAATAGCTTGTCTCTATAATCTGCTTTGCTTTCTACTTTAAACATTTCTGATATATTGCTTTGTTTGATCTTGTAGATTTCTTTGATCTGTTTGATTTGTGTTTGTGTGCTTTTTGCCTTAGTTCCATTTTGCGCCACTCTTTAAACTAAATATTAGTGCGTGCGTATTTACACTTCTGCGCATATACCTGCGCATAAGTGATTGCTTTAAATTTTCCGCTGTGCATTTCACACTCTTGCTGCGCGCTATACTTAGCCAAATTAAGAGTCGTGCGCATTTGCCATTGATTTGCAAAAGGGTTTGAAAAGAATTTTAAAACGCTATTCACCCCCCCCTCTAGCATTTTTCATACCCTTGTTGCCCCTTTGGGACCAACAAGTGGTATCAGAGCAAACACCTTTATAAAACATTTTTGTTTTTCAAGCTTAATAGCTTGGGTGCCGATTCGATATGGCAAACACAAAACCTATGGCAACTGCTAACTATACACATGTTCCAGTCTTTGATGAAGATCATTTCGACGTGTGGAAATTCAGCATCCTGACCCATCTCAACTCTATTGATGAAAGGCTCCATGACACCGTAGTTTATGGACCTTATATTCCATTGAAGGCGAATCCTAATCCACGCACCAACGCTGCTCAACCATCTATTCTGAAACCAAAGGAAGAATGGAATGAAGAAGAAACTAGAATAGTTGCAAATGATGGGAAACCTAGAAACATTCTACTCAGCACTCTAAGCACGGCTATGAAACAGCAAGTCATGCATTGTGCTACATCCAACGAATTATGGGATGCTATTGAAGAGCATATCGAAGGAGACACAGTCTCTAAGGAGAACAAGAGATATGAAGTGCAAAAGAGATTAAACAATTTCTCTCAACTCCCCGGTGAAACTCTTAGACAGATTTATGAATGATATTGTGAAATTATTAATCTATGTATTTCACTTGGAAAGAAGTTCTCCAATAAGGAATTAAATACAAATTTTCTTGCTGCTTTTGGATCGAGATACCTACATAAATCTAGCACCCTTGAAGACGCTGGAACTTTGGATGTTTGGACACTTAGAAATCTTTACGCAAATCTCAAAGTTTATGAACTCAAACTTCAGCGTATCAGTGAAACTGAAGGAAAATCTAAGTCCATTGCAATGGTGGTGCACAGAGAAGAAGCGCCTGCGCAAGTTCAAGTTCAAGTTCAAGTTGAGAAAAATTCAGATCCCAAAATTTCTACTTCTGAGTTATTGGATATGGATGACGAAGACTTTGCTTTATTTGTGAAGAAATTTCAGAAGTTCAGAAAGTTCTCAAAACCCAACTCCAACAAATTTCAAGGATCTACAAGCAGAGCTCCTCCAAAGTTCACAAGGAGTAGCGACTCAAAAAGGAAAGAAGACCTTGTATGTTTTAATTGCAGGAAACCTGGACACTTTGCCTCAAGCTTCCCAATTCCCAAGTTTGAATACATGCAGAAGAAGAGCAGCCATACTCCCAAATTCTCTCCCAAACCCAATCGCCACAAGGGAATGGTTGCGGAAGAAGAATCACCAGTAAATGAGCATAACACCTGGATCGAAATAGACTCTGAAGAGAGCGATGAAGATTCGGATGATGGGATCGTGTGCTTGGTGGCAAAGGATGATGAAGTCGATACTTATGAATCCGATGATGACTGCTCAAAGGATATCCCTGATATGAATGTTTTGAATAAACCTATCAAGAAATCTGTAGGTTTTCAAGATATGAAAAAGAAGAAAGGACCAACCATCAGCGAGCTTGTTGAACAAGGATTTATTACCCCAACTCAAAGCGATGGTGGATTGTTATTCTCCAGATGTGACCTGAGCGCAAGAAGCAAGCTCAGAAAAGGCAACTACATCAGACCTCAAGGTGAACCGATTCCTGTAATCACTCATGATGAGGATATTGCCAAACAAGAAAAATTGTTCTTAGAAGCTGAAAAGGTAATTAGTAAATTTGGCAAAATGAAGGAAGCTTTAGCACTATCATGTGAAGAAATTTCCCAGCTTAAGACCGAGAAATCTCTTCTAAAATCTGAACTCACCCTTCTTAAGGAGCAGATAAAGAGCATGACTCCTCTTACTGTTAAAAACACATTTCTAACGGAACATAACTCATTACTTAAAGTTCAAAACGATGAATTGGTTGCTCAAATTACTGATCTTCAAAAGATTACAAATGAGTGGTCCAATTCTCGTGTCACTATGGAAAGTATCTTTGAGTCTCAAAAATCCTGTGGTGATAAAAGTGGCTTGGGATTCTCATCAACTAGTGACAACTTTAAGTGTGAGGTCTGCGCTAAAAGAGATAGTGAATTTACACCTCAGCAAACTCATGAAATTCCCAAGGAAAAACATTCTATTTCAATGGGTAAAGGACAGGAAAAAGTCAAGAGACAAACATTCCATTATGTCTACCCAACGAAACAATTTGAGAAAGCTAAGGAGAAGGAAGTAGCTACAGATGAAACATCTCCTAACAAAATCATTCTTGAAACAAAGCGCGCTCCTTCTACTAGTCCACATTATGCGCCTGGGAGCCATGCGCCTCATCGCCATGCGCATCTTAGCCCTATGCGCCCTACTAGAAAAAGCGCTCCAAAATTTCAAAAGAAAGATTTTGTTAAGGTTGGCTCATCTGACCCAAAGAAGAATGCTATCCCAAAGAAAAGTAAAGAGTCTGTAAAAACTCATGTGATTGGTGGCTTTCATCATTGTTCAATTTGTAATTGCTTTGGACACAAGGCCGTGGAATGCCTTTTGAGATTCACTCCCAATGCCAAAGGACTTAAAAATCCTAAGGTCAAGCAAGAGTGGGTCGTCAAAAGTTGCTAACTCTAGGACCCAAAAGGAATAAAGGGGACATTCTTAAATGTCTATATTTCAGGTTGTTTCCTTCAAGGCTGAATCTTCTAAAGCTAGAACGTATGAATGGATTCTTGACAGTGGGTGCTCACGACACATGACTGGAGATGAATCCTTATTTGAAGATGTTCATGAAGAAAGAGGTCCCTCAGTAACATTTGGTGATAATAACAAAGGTTAAGTTGTTGCATATGGAAAGCTCAAGAAAGACAAAGTATGCATTGAAAGAGTCTCAAGCACAACTTATTATCCATATCTCAATTTTGCGACAAATGATTAGAATGCCATTTCACTTCAACGAAATGTCTTATTAAGAATGGCAAAACCGAAGCTATCTTATGTTGGGTTTTGAGGCACCTTGCGCAGCGAAATAAAGCAATATGAAATTAACAAAACCCAATTTCCAACATCTTACTCACGGGATATCGTAAGACAAATATTTATATTATTGATTTCCATAGTATGAACTCTAGTACTAATCTTTGTTTTATAGCTAAAAGTGTGAGCGAAAATAGTTGGCTATGGCACAAGCGCATGAGTCACCTGAACTTTAAATGTCTATCAAAACTCAGCAGGGATAATCTTGTCAAAGGACTTCTCAAGGTTGCTGATCATCATGACAACAAATGCGCAGCTTGTCAACTAGGCAAACAATCAAAGCAGTCTTTCTCCAGCAAGACAAATCCCTCAACTTCAAAATGTTTGCAACTACTGCACATTGATCTATTTGGACCAGTCACCACTGCGAGCATCAAAAGAAACAAGTATACTTTAGTTGTGGTGGATGATTATTCAAGATACACATGGGTAGAAATGATGATCTCAAAAGACGATTGTTATGACATTCTTACCACTCTATTCAGACTGCTCCAAACCTAAAAAGAAGATGACATCGTTAGTGTTCGATCCGACAACGGAACAGAATTCAAGAATAACGGTGTTGCTCGATATTGCGACGATCATGGGATAGATCACAACTTCTCAACAGCTGGAGTTCCTCAACAAAATGGTGTTGTGGAAAGGAAAAATAGAACGTTGATTGAAGCGGGAAAGATGATGATAACAGAAGCTAAATTGCCTAAGTACTTTTGGGAAGAAGCTATCAAAACTGCATGCTTTACTCAAAATCGTTCCCTCATCAACAAGCGCCATAACAAGACCCCTTATAAACTTTGGCGTGGTAGAACTCCCAACATTGCTTTCTTCAAGATCTTTGGCTGCAAATGCTATATCCTCTACAACGGAAATGAACATAGAGGTAAATTCGATGCCAAAGCGGACGAAGGTATTTTTGTTGGGTATGCTAAACATTCTAAAGCTTTTCGTGTTTTTAATAGATCTACATTAGTGATAGTTAAATCTGTACATGTTACATTTGATGAATATTCTCTCCTTGAGCCACATTTGGCTCCTAATGTTGCTGATGATTCTGTTGAGTCTATTGAGACAGGTGCGCACATTCCAACTGCGCATACACAAGATCAGAATTTATCAACACAAGGAAATCCATCTACATCAGTTGCGCAAAGCTTTATCAATAGCACACCAAGTGAAGCTTCAGTCGCACCAAACAATGCGCCTGGAGATTCTACCAATGCGCATCACTCTAATTCTGCGCCTGGTGTCACTCACACTCTTTCAATTATGAACCAGTTCAACCCCCTAACTTTAATGAATTTGATGCTGGTGAAGATATACCAATTGAAGACCTTCAAGTTTCTACAACTCAACCTAACTTACCTCCTGAAATTCCTGAAGTTAGAGATCACCCAATCACTAATATCATTGGTGATCTTCATGTTGGAGTTCAGAGCTACAAACTTTGATGCTTACACTGCATTTATCTCTCAAATTGAACTGAAGAAGGCTGATGAAGCGCTCCAAGATCCAAGTTGGGTTGTGGCAATGCAAGAAGAACTCAATCAATTTGAGCGATGCAAGGTTTGGACTCTTGTTCCAAGGCCAAATGATCAAGGAGTGATTGGTACAAAGTGAGTGTTCAGAAACAAGATGGATGAGAATGGAACCATCACTAGAAACAAAGCAATATTGGTTGCACAAGGCTACAGGCAAGAAGAAGGAATCGACTACGATGAAACTTTTTCACTCGTTGTAAGACTTGAAGCTATAAGGATCTTCCTAGTTTACGCTGCTCGCAAGAACTTCAAGTTATATCAAATGGATGTGAAGAGCGCGTTTCTAAATGGTGAACTCCAAGAACAAGTTTACGTAGCTCAACCACCTGGGTTTGAAGATTCTCAATTTCCAAATCATGTCTACAAACTCCAGAAAGCTTTGTATGGAGTAAAACAAGCGCCAAGAGCATGGTATGATACACTATCCAAGTTTCTCATTGAGAAAGGCTTCACTCGCGGTAAAATCGATACTACTCTTTTCATTGCCAAACATAATGATCATAAATTACTTGTTCAAATTTATGTCATTGATATTATTTTTGGTTCTACTAATGAATTGTTGTGCAAGCTCTTTGAGAAACTAATGAAGAGCAAGTTTGAGATGAGCGTGATGGGAGAACTCACATTCTTTCTCGGGCTTCAAATCAAACAAATGGATGAAGGCATATTTATCAACCAAGCAAAGTATACAAGGGATCTAATCAAGAAATTTGGACTCGATAATGCTAAACCATATGATACTCTAATGGCTACCGGCAACACACTCGACAAAGACTTGAAAGGTAAAAAGGTTGATCAAACTCTCTATCGAGGTATGATTGGCTCACTTCTTTATCTTACCTCTAGTAGGCCAGATATTATGTTTAGTGTTTGTGTCTGTACGCGTTATCAATCCGACCCTAGAGAAGCGCACTTAATTGCTGTGAAACGTATTATACGATATCTCTCCGGCACTGTTAACCTTGGACTTTGGTACACCAAAGATTCAAATTTTAAACTTGTAGGTTATTCAATGCGGATTATGCAGCGTGCACAATTGATAGGAAAAGCACAAGCGGCACTTGTCATTTCCTCGGATGTCAACTTGTGTCATGGGCTAGTAAGAAACAAGCTGCAGTTTTTGTCTCAACTACTGAAGCAGAATATATTGCTGTTGGAAGCTGTTGCTGTCAGATTCTGTGGATGAAGCAGCAATTGGTGGACTATGACATCAAAGAAGAAAATTGTCCCATCTACTGCGTCAACACCTCAACCATTGCGGTTTCTGAAAATCCTGTCATGCACTCCAAGACCAAGCACATTGACATCAAGTATCATTTCTTCAAAGACCATGTGGAGAAAAGAAATATTCATTTGGAACACGTGGGAACCGACAATCAAATCGCCGATATTCTTACAAAAGCATTAGATGCTAAAAGGTTCATATTTTTGAGAGGTGAAATGGGTATACTTGAACTCAGATAAATTTTGTCTATAAAATTTGTCAATTCTAATGCTTTTGAGTTCTTGAAATTATTTAAATTAGATCTGCCTCATGCCCTGCGCATTTCATGCGCACATGATGATGCGCATAAGGCAATATATTTCTGAGATTTCTAAGAATCTCTGCGCATTATAGAGCTGCGCATATACTTCATGCGCATGCCACGTGGACCTCAGGTAAGTTTTCTTTTCAATAGTTACACCTAAGTCCTTGACTTGCTGAGTCAGCACATAATTTACAAGGGTACTTGCGTAATTATGTATTTTCCCTCGTCATTTCTTTTTGAATTTTCTTGGGAAATTACTATTTTACCCCTCTGCGCACGTCCCACCTCATTTAATGCAAAAGCATTGAGTGACACGCCGTTAATGCTCGTTATGTGCTATTTATAACAGAATAGGAAAAGATTCTTTTTGACCATTAATGACTGACACACGCGCGCGGCTAGGACTTTTCACGCGCGCTCCTCCTTGGTCCACGTCACTTGCGCGTGCGCCTCACCTGCGCGTGCGCCTCACTCGCCTGACATACCAACTCTCTGTCAGCGCTGCGTGACGTCACACTCCTTTTTTTGGTGATAACCTCTCTAAAATCGCCGTTTCTCAACTCTCTACACTTATCACTTTCTATCTCTCTCGTTTTCTCTCTCTCTCTGACAATCCTTCTTCAACACACTTCGTTTTTCACTCTTTTTTCTCACAAATTTTCTCTATATATATCTCTCATGGCTCCTAAGAAAACATCATAAACATCAAAGAAATCAGAGGATCCACAAATGGTAAGAATCTCAAACTCACCTTTTCGGTTTCCGCCATTGATGAGTTCGAAGGTTCAGTTTTTCCCCTTTCTGATTTCTCTGTGATTTGTTGCTCGTTTTTCAAATTATTTGATGCTGTTGTAGATACACCGGGTGGAAAACCACGGCTTTAGGCTCGAGCGCGTGGGTCGTCCTAGGATGTCTAACTTGTTTTTAGAGTCGCCACCTATGTTTTGAGGAACATAAGAAAAACCTATTGATTGTAGCCTAAGTTTGATTACGAAAACAGAGATTCTTTGTTTTGAGGTTCGGGGGTTAGATTACGAGATGGGAAGTACCGAAACACCCATCTCGCCCAACTAAAGTTGGTCTTGCTTGATCAAAATCTACATGAATGAAAATGTTCTTCTTCTTCTTCTTTAAGTCATGAAAAGGGGGGGTTTAAAATAGGATTTGGAATGTAGGAGATAACTCCTTAACCAACCTCAATGAGATGAGGTGATCATTAGAGTCATGTCCCAAAATGATTTGGGTGATTGCACATTTGATTAAAGTAAAAGAGAGAGATGAGATGAAGTAGAAAAGAAAGGCAAAGATGGACTTTTACCTACTTCGAAGACCTTCAAATGTTGCTTGAAGAAATCCTTGGAGAACCTTTAGAAAGTGATTTTGGTATAGTTTTGTAAATTCAATCTTTTTGTTCTTTTCGATTGGGTTTTTCCGATGATTTTTCGATCCTTGAAAATGGAGGTGAAGAGAGGTTTTTATAGGTGAAAGAGGGGTGTTTTTGGTGCCAAAACTCAGTCACCAAGAAATCCTTCCCGGGCAAAATCTTGTAAATTGAGCAAGGGAGGGAATCCTAGCCAGAAATCTGTAACTGACGCCCAGAGGCGCGCGATTCCTGCTTTGGGGGCGGGAGGCGCGCGCGCCTGGATCCTCCTGTCGGAGGCGCGCGACTCAGAGAAGGCAATTTTGACATAATGGACTAGAAAGTCAGCCCTGTCATTCAGTTTAGTCCCTGGACTTAACGAAGTCAGTCAGGAACTTAACGGAAGTGACAGAAACTAACGAGAAACACTTAGAATGGGGAGGAACACAAAATCAAATGTGCAATCGGGGTGAGCGGTCCAAGGCAGGGTGTCTACAGAGCCCCTCGGCGACGTGGACTGCAAAGCAAAACGCGTCGACGAAAGTTAAAAACACCCGCCGAGGACATCACCAAGAAAAGGCAAAGACTCGATGAAAGCAGGAATTTGAAATTGCGAGAGATAGTGGTGCGCTCCCTGTGTGAGCGGCTTTTGCTGATAGAGGGGGTGGCATGATCCGGCCGGCTGAATGTTTTGAATGAGGCCGTTAGTGAACCCTTGTTGACGAATCCGTTAGTGAATCCATTTGGTGAATCCGTTAGTGAATCCCTTGGATGAGTCCGTTGGTGAACCCTTGTTGACGAATCTGTTAGTGAATCCCTTGGATGAGTCCGTTGGTGAACCCTTGTTGACGAATCCTTTAGTGAATCCGTTTGATGAATCCGTTAGTGAATCCCTTGGATGAGTCCGTTGGTGAACCCTTGTTGACGAATCCGTTTGATGAATCCGTTAGTGAATCCCTTGGATGAGTTCGTTGGTGAACCCTTGTTGACGAATCCGTTAGTGAATCCGTATGATGAATCCGTTAGTGAATCCCTTGGATGAGTCCGTTGGTGAACCCTTGTTGACGAATCCGTTAGTGAATCCGTTTGATGAATCCGTTAGTGAATCCCTTGGATGAGTCCGTTGGTGAACCCTTGTTGACGAATCCATTAGTGAATCCGTTTGATGAATCCGTTAGTGAATCCCTTGGGTGAGTCCGTTGGTGAACCCTTGTTGACGAATCCGTTAGTGAATCCGTTTGATGAATCCGTTAGTGAATCCCTTGGATGAGTCCGTTGGTGAACCCTTGTTGACGAATCCGTTAGTGAATCCGTTTGATGAATCCGTTAGTGAATCCCTTGGATGAGTCCGTTGGTGAACCCTTGTTGACGAATCCGTTAGTGAATCCGTTTGATGAAATATTGCTTTGAAGTCTCGTGCCATTTGGAGTCACACTTGACTTTTTGAATTGTGAGGTACGGGCACAGTTGACCGCGACCAGAAAAATGTTCCTGCTGGGGATGAAATGTTGAGATTGACTCTTGAGGGGGTGTGGCACCCGTGACAGAACTTAGGGAGTTCGGAATCCGTGGGGAAACCTTGATACGATGCATGGATTTTTTCATGGGAGACTGATTCTGAACCTGCCTGATGATGGGAAGAGCGCGCGTCCGGGCCTCGTTATGGGACGCGCGCGCCTCAGATGAGTATGTCGGGAGGCGCGCGCCTGGCGCATAAGTTCAGCATATTTAAACAGGCTGTTCGCTGTTTTCGGCCATTTTTCAAAAATTTGAAGAACCCTCCAAATTCCAAGCCCAATTTTCGTAGAGAAATCACCCCAAAACACTTTCTTGCTGCTCTAGGATCAATTCCGTCAAAGAAACGATGTCGGATCGTCAGCAATCACCTCCGTTTGAGATGCCACAGGGCGAGGAGCCCGAAATTGGGGTTGAAGCTATGGACCCGAGCTTGCTTACTTTCCGGCCTCATACCCACATTTCTCACTTCGTGACTTCGGGTTTGGTAAGAATGCCTCACCCTTCTTGTCGATTTCAGGTTTTATGAAGTTCTGTTTTCTTTACCCGAAATATTGCTGCAGCAGCTTTATTGATCATTCTTTGCATGTTGTTTGTTGTTGCTGATTTGTTGTAAGAAACATGTTGGGATGTCCATTTTCATGTTCACACACTTGCCTGTACATTGTTCTGCCATTGAAATCTTTGTGTTGAGTTCATCCGTTTTTTCTAGCAGTCATGCTGATGAAATTTTTGTTGTTCCTTGTTCTTTTCCAGGAGTGGAGCCGCCTATCGGAGATTCGAGGAGGAGCTCATGGTCCAGTGGCCATTTGGAACAAATTTCCCGAAAATGTGAGGGCTCGAGTTCAGGCTACCCACTTTGGCCTTTTTATCATTAGTCTGCCGGCACTGAAGAATGACCCGGACGTTATTCAGGCTTTGAGAGAGAGATGGTGGGACACCACCCATACTTTTCATTTGCCCATGGGAGAGGTCACGATGACGCCCACAGACATTATGGCATTGACTGGTCTGCCGTTTGCGGGGGAGCCTGTCCCTTGCATTTCGAGGGGGACCCTTAGGACTGCCGACGAACTGTTGGCTCTCGTTGACTGTGGCTTCCCGGTGAAGAATTTCCGGGTCACTTGGGGGAGCATCCGCTGATATTTTAGCATTCTTGCAGCTGAGCCTCTGGGTGTCGCTGCTGAGCGGGTAGATGCTGTGGCCCGTTGTTTCATATGGTACTTGCTGTCTCATACCCTGTTTGCTAGTGGAGGGTCCTCGGCCTCTTTGGCTTTGCTTGACTTGTTGGTAGACTTGGACCAGGCCGGTCATTACAACTGGGGTGCAGCGGGCTTGGCTGCTTGTTATCATGGTATGGATCTGACTAGCCGCTCGACCACCAGCTCGGTCACGGGTTTCAGCCTGTTGTGGGAGGTATACTGCTTTCCCTTTTCTTTTCGGCCTTCTTGTCATTGCTTTACTGTATCTTTGAACTGTCATTTAATTCTGCTCTTGCCTCTGTTTTGCAGCTATGGGCCTTTGCTGTTTTGGAGCTGAGGGACTTTAAGATCAACAGAGAAGGTCAGCCCCAGTATCCGGACTGTGTGAGGTGGTCATATAGGGAGAGGAACGTAAGGACCGGCACTGCTCCCATCAGCCTGCTTTCAGCTCGGCGCCACTTGGATTCTTTGAGGTCGGAGGCTGTCGCCTTTTCTTTGTTTCCGTGGAGAGCTATTTATGCCTTTGTTGAGCATACCCTGATTCCCACCCGTTCGAGGCTCCTGATGAGCTCAGTGGAGTGCATGGAGATGTACCTCGGAGAGAGAGTGTTTTGGCAGCATGGTGGTCAAGTGACGGACTTCCACCACCCTCCTAGGCCAGCGGTTCCTGATGTTCCGCCTTTCTGTCCTCGTAATTGGAGGGCTCTTTCAGAGGCAGACCGGGCAGTCTATATTGCGGGGGTTGATGCTGTCCCTTTCATTCATCTGGAGCAGGATTACGGTTTATTCCGGGAGCACAACCTCCAGCAGGGTTTCATGTTCACTGATCCGAGGGAGACACATGTTGCTCCGCAGACTTCGGCCCGATTCTATCCCACCGGTCCTGGGTATTGTTTTGATCCTCCTTTGCCTCCTCCTTATTACACTTATTCCAACTTCGGGGTCTTTGAGGAGCAGAGGGAGATTGTTCCTGAGGATATGTCACCGGAGAGAGAGCCTCCCGCTCAGGCTGCTGTGGTATGTTTTTTCTGACCATCTTTGCATTTTCTCAGTTCCAGTCTTGTTTTTCTGTCCCTTTGTAATTTCTTTTCCCTGTTCTTTGTTGCAACAGGTGCCCGTAGCTGCTTATAGGTACTTGGGTAGGCAGAACAAAGGAATGAGGCGGAGGCTCCGCCAGCTGGAGGAGAGGGTGCTGGAGCTGTGCAGGGATATTGCTGCCATGACTAGGGATGCTGCTGGTGCTGTCTCTGGTGCTGCGAGAGGAGCTGCCCGAGGTGCTCGGGGCATGGGACGAGGCTGCAGGGATGCTGCACTGGAAATTGATGAGGCTGTCTCTTCAGCGAGGCAGTCGCTGAGCAGGAGTCTGAGTCACAGAGGTAGCCATAGTAGGAGCCTGAGCCGAGAGGGTAGCCGGAGCCGGGGCGGCGCCAGTTCATCAGGGAGAGCTGCCAAGAGGACCCGTCCTGATGTTGTGATTGAGACCTCTGAGTCTGATGATGATGATGAGGATGAGGATGATGATGACGATGAGGAGATCGAGAGCGGTAGCAGGGGGTGAGCACAGTGTTGGTGATGACGTGCCCGAGCTGTTGTGGCTGAGAGGATGAGGGATTGAAACACTTTTACTTTTGCCTGTAATAACATTTAACATGTATTTACAATCCTATTTATTTTACTACTCATTTTTATGTTCTATTAACGACTCGATCTTAGATGTCGACTCTTTACAAACAAATGTGTGCCCAAAGGGTGCTTGTTGTCGATGCTTTGAACTCTTTTTTGTTGCTGGGATTTGATTTTGCTGCAGGTTGAAGTGCTTGGGTTCTGTTCTGAACTGACAAGGGCTGTTTCTGTCTGAACTACTGTCAAAGGCGCGCGCGTCGGGCCTTGCTTGTGGGAGGCGCGCGCGTTGTGCAGCCCTGGTCGGAGGCGCGCGCTTCTGGCCTGCTGAATTACAGCCCCTTTCTTTTCTGATCAGAATGTTCCAACAGCTATAAATTTTAACCATTTTTCGACCAGAATGGCCACACAGCATTCTTTTGCAAACACTTTCTCCCCCTAAACCACAAAATTCTTGTCATAATGGCCCCAATGACTTTCTCCTTTGAAGTTAAGGTTTCCGTCCCCGAGGGTGAGAAGTCCGTTCCAATGGTGAACGCCGTTCCAGCTGTGGGGTCCGTCTCAATGGTGGAGAAGCGTCCGAGCATTTTTGATCGTTTGGGAAGGCCCAATGACGATGTTGTTGACCCCGTGAGACCGGTGGTTCATGTGCGGGACTATAGACCCCGTTATTTTCCCAAGAACAAGAAAGGTAAGGGAAATTCTGTTGGGTTTCCAAGTAACATGCGCAGCGGAATTTAGCATTTAAAATTTTAAGAAACCCAAAGCCATGGATCCGTTCATATGATTAAATCAAATACAACATAAGAATAAAGGAATAAACTAACCCTTGATGGCTATCAAATTCTCTTGGTCTTTGGTGGAGGTTTGAAGACTTGATCACGATCACAAAGCTTGAACACGAACTTTGAAGATGATGATTTTCACCCTCTAGCGGTATCCACACTTCGAACGAATATCAAAGGAGCTTCTTTGATCTTGGTTGCTAGACCAAATTGTGAAACACTTTTTCACAATCAAAAGAACTATATGGAATTTATTTTGTGTATTATTTTGTTCCTCAACCAAGAATGTCTTGGAACAAAATAAACCCTCTCTCAAACTCTTTGAGACTCACAAAATCATTAGCTTAGAGTGCTGGCCGAATTTGGTCTTTTATACACAAGCATGACCTATTCCAAATAGGAAACTTGTGTCAAAATCCGTCCAAAATTCGTTTCCTAATCAAATTAGGAATCTGCCACCCGACAGTACTGTGCGGCCGCCCAAAAACCTCTGTGCGGTCGCACAACTATCTGAAACAAAACTGGTACATTTCTGAGCTAAGTGTGCGGCCGCCCAGTCCATTATGTGCGGTCGCCCACTTCCCAAAAAGTCCAGAATTTCCAAAATTCCAATGTAGTCCTTTTAAAGATTCGTTCTATTGTGTGTGACCCTCTAGGATTATACTAAGTTGGCAATGAGCTCAAACATGATCCCATAAGATATGATTAGGTTCTAGCAAACCGTCATACCTACCCAAATAGTATAACTAGATACAAGTTCGCATTCCTTTAGAATATGTCACAATCCCTTTGTCCACGATGTCATTGAACACAAGTCATGGTCAAACAGTCAACTTGTTTTGTTCAATACTTTCTCGATTCCGAATATGTTGATAATCCAAATGACATTGATCCAATCAATTCATCTGAGTCCGGCCGAACATTTCATCAACATCATTCCTACGAGTGGCTCAAGCTTGACATCTCTCCGAGGAGGGACAAATCCATTTAGCTTATTATTCTTCCCAACGGGATTCCGATTATGCCAATCATACCCTTTATAACTACTCGGTTAAAAGTAGTGTTTGAATATGTCAAACATAATGTTCATCAAGTGGAAGACTATAATAACTTCATGTCTAAGGATTCAAATGACATAACTAATATGAGATATATGTACGACATAGACCATGACATAAATCTCATAGAGCGGGTCATGTCCAGTACCTTGTTCCAAACAAGTACCCATAAATCTAACACGATCATCCCATGATCATTTAGCCTTTATACTAGTGCTTAACAAGTACTAGGGACGGAGATTATTATAAGTAAACATGAACAACAATAATAATCAAAACATCTCTTTATTGATATGAAATAAATGATAACAATTACAACGTTTATTAAACGTGCCTAGGGCACCACTACCAACAATCTCCCACTTGCCCTAGGTCCAATCTCCCATGTATCTAATACCCATGGACCTAACATGACCATCATGTTTAGCTTGTGGAAGTCCCTTTGTTAGCGGGTCCGCAACATTGTCATCAGTAGGTACTCTGCATATATTTACGTCTCCCCTATCAACGATCTCTCGAATGATATGAAAACGCCTAAGTATGTGTTTGGATTTCTGATGTGCTCTTGGTTCCTTTGCTTGAGCAATAGCACCATTATTGTCGCAATAAAGGTCTATTGGATTAGCAATACTAGGAACCACCTCAAGTTCAGTTATGAACTTCTTAATCCAAACAGCTTCCTTTGCAGCATCCGATGCAGCAATATACTCAGCTTCTGTTGTAGAATCAGCGGTTGTACTTTGCTTGGAACTCTTCCAGCTTACAGCTCCACCATTTAACATAAACACAAAACCCGATTGCGATCGGCTATCATCTTTGTCGGTTTGGAAGCTTGCATCCGTGTAAGCATTTACAACGAGATCATCTTCCATTCCTCCATAGACCAAAAACGAGTCTTTAGTCCTTCTCAAGTACTTAAGAATCGCTTTTACGGCTATCCAGTGATTTTCGCCAGGGTCAGATTGGTATCTACTTGTCATGCTCAAAGAATAAGATACATCCGGCCTAGTACAAATCATGGCATACATGATGGACCCAATTGCCGAAGCATATGGAACATCATTCATTTTCTCATGCTCATCTTTTGTCTTAGGACATTGAGTCTTACTTAGAGAAACTCCATGTAACACGGGCAAGGTTCCTCTCTTAGAATTTTCCATACGGAATCTTCTAATGACCTTGTCAATGTATGTACTTTGGCTTAAACCAAGTAGCCTCCTTGATCTATCTCTATAGATCTTAATGCCAAGAATATATGCGGCTTCACCCATATCTTTCATTGCGAAGCACTTTCCTAACCAAGTCTTCACAGACTGAAGTGTAGGAATGTCGTTTCCAATGAGCAATATGTCATCCACATATAAAATAAGGAATAGCACTATGCTCCCACTAATCTTCTTGTATACACAAGGCTCATCTTCGTTCTTGATGAAACCAAACTCTTTGACCGATTCATCAAAACGGAGATTCCAACTCCTAGAAGCTTGCTTCAATCCATAGATGGATCTCTGCAATTTGCATACCTTAGAATCTTGTTCAAAACCTTCTGGTTGTGTCATATACACATCCTCTTGGAGTTTTCCATTCAGGAAAGCGGTTTTGACGTCCATCTGCCATATTTCATAGTCATGATATGCGGTAATGGCAAGCAAAATTCTTATAGACTTGATCATTGCTACGGGTGAAAAGGTCTCATCATAGTCAATACCATGAACTTGCCTATAACCCTTCGCTACAAGCCTAGCTTTGTAAGTATGCACCTTCCCATCCATGTCAGTCTTCTTCTTGAAGACCCATTTGCATCCTATGGTTTTTACACCTTCGGGCGCATCAATCAAATTCCAAACTTGATTGTCTTGCATGGATTGCAATTCGGATTCCATGGCTCCAAGCCACTTGTCAGAATCAGGAGAAGACATCGCCTCTTAGTAGGTTGACGGTTCATCATTCTCAATGATTTCTACCTCATTACTATCCGTTACGAGAAATCCATATCTCTCGGGCTCGGATCGTAACCTACTAGATCTGCGAGTTGCTTGTGTACTTTGAACAGGTTCCACAACTCCTTGTGGTTCTTGTTCTTGCTCCACCATTGGTTCAATGTTATTTTCTGGGTCTCGAATTTCTTCAAGATTTATTTTACTCCCACTGATTTCTTTGGAGAGAAACTCTTTCTCTAGAAAGACACCAGTTCGGGCAACAAACACTTTGTTGTCCTCTCGGTTGTAAAAGTAATATCCTTTAGTTTCCTTAGGATATCCCACGAAAATACATTTATCAGATTTGTGTGCAAGTTTGTCTGAGATAAGTCTTTTGACAAAAACTTCACAACCCCAAATCTTCATGAAAGATAGACAAGGCTTCTTTCCGCTCCACATCTCATATGGAGTCTTTTGAACCGATTTAGTTGGAACACGATTTAGTGTGAAAGCAGCGGTTTCTAGAGCGTAACCCCAAAAGGATATTGGAAGATCAACTTGACTCATCATTGATCGAACCATGTCTAACAAAGTCCGATTCCTCCTCTCGGACACACCATTCCATTGTGGTGTTCCGGGTGGAGTCAATTGTGAAACTATTCCACAATTCTTTAGATGATCATCAAATTCTTGACTTAAGTATTCACCACCACGATCTGATCGAAGTGCTTTAATACTTTTGCCAAGTTGTTTTTCTACTTCATTTTGAAATATTCTAAATATCTCAAATGCTTCACTCTTATGTTTCATTAGGTAAACATACCCAAATCTACTATAATCATCAGTGAAGGTTATGAAGTATTGAAATCCTCCCCTAGCATTGCTACTTAATGGTCCGCATACATCGGAATGTATCAACCCCAGTAAGTCGCTTGCCCTTTCACCCAACTTGGTAAAAGGTGTCTTAGTCATTTTTCCAAGAAGACATGACTCACAAGTATCATATGACTCTAAGTCACATGAACCCAAAAGTCCGTCCCCATGGAGTTTTGAGATACGCTTCTCATTAATATGACCAAGACGGCAATGCCACAAATAAGTATGATTTACATCATTAGGTTTAGATTTCTTATTTACATGATAGACATTATTTTCATTCTTGACATCCAAGATATAAAGGCCATTAAATGAATTAGCAATACCATAAAGCACATCATTTAAATAAATAGAAAATTTCTTATTCTCAATAAGAAACTTAAAACCTTCATTATCCAAACAAGAAATTGAAATAATATTTCTGCTTAAATCCGGAACATAATAACAATTGTTCAAAACAAGAATTAATCCGGAAGGTAAAGTGACTTCATAAGTCCCTACGGCTAATGCAGCAACTCTTGCTCCATTCCCCACACGTAGATCTACTTCACCTTCTTTAAGCAGCCTCCTATTCTTTAGTCCCTGCACATTTAGACAAATGTGAGAACCACATCCGGTATCCAATACCCAAGAATCAGTGGTAGAAAGGAGAATATCTATCATATAGATACCTGAAGTCGACGCAGCTTTGCTGCTCTTCTTCTTCTTTTGCTCTTCCAAGAAAGCCTTGCAATTACGTTTCCAATGACCAATTTCTTGACAATGGAAACAGATTGTATCCTTTTGTGAATCAGGTTTTGCCTCAGAAGCCTTGGCAACCTTTGCCGTGCTTATCTTGGGTTTGACAACTTTTGCCTTACCCTTTCCTTTGGCACTAGCCTTCTTCCCATCATGAACCAAGAGCACGGGAGAACCTTTCTCCACAATTTTCATCTCTGCAGTTTTGAGCATCCCATGCAACTCAGAGAGATTCTTATCCATTCCATGCATGTTATAATTCATTACGAACTGATTATAACTTTTAGGCAATGAATTAAGAATGAGATCCGTGGCTAGCTCCAATGGGATTGGATAGCCAAGTTTCTCAAGGTGCTCTACATAACCTTTCATTTTAAGAAAGTGAGGACTCACTTGTTGCCCTTCATTCATTTTACTAGTAGTGAATGCAACAATGGTCTTGTACCTCTCTTGCCTAGCTTGCTCTTGAAACATGGTTCTCAACTCCACGCCTATCTCATAGGCTTCCAAATGTTCCAAACTTTGTTGGAGTTTTGAACACATAGCAGCAAGCATGAGACAACTTACATCTCTAGAATCATTACGATGTTTCTTGTAATTGTCTCTTTCTACCCTAGGGGCAGTAGGCGGTGGTTCAGCAGGGAGAGGCCCATCGAGAATGAACAACTTATCTTCTTGCCTAAGAACGATTCTTATGCTTCGGATCCAATCCATAAAGTTAGTACCATTCTCTTCGAGCTTATCCTTCTCAAGGATCGATCGCAACGACATTGATTGAGTGTTATTAGTCATTATCTACAAATATGCAAAATTTCCAAAATTTAATAAGTACCGATTTTTCATTAAAGAGATAAAAAAATGTATTTTAAAACAAAATACTCCCACTAAATTATATAACCTTCATATACATCCAATGTATAATATAATTTAAATGGGTTGAGATCCCGCTTTAATCTAATTTTGAGTACGCTTTGGCGCACCGCTCAAAATTAAATCAATTAGGTAGACAACTCTTGTCAATCATATCTCATATGACTCTCAGTTCTTTTCATGAGATTCTTTAAGAAATCCAATTTCAAAAAGCATGTTAAATCTCATCTTTGCCTTACACAGGCTGTAAGGACCACTACAAAAACAGGAGGGGAGGCTACCAAATAAAAGAACCAACCTATACAAGAATCTAGCCATAAAAATTAAAGTCTAACATAAGGGACATCAAGTCTGTCTAAGTTGTACGCGCCTTTGCAAGAGAAAGGAAGGTCACCGAAGGAAAAGAACTCGGAGTTTGTTCTAGAAGCCGCAGCAGCATTAGCCAAACCATCCGCAACTTGATTCCCTTCACGGAGAATGTGAGTAACATGCACTCTAATCTGGGATAAAAGTCGGCTGATTAACGATGAAGATAATGACCAGCTCACTGCTATTCCTACCTTGAATGAAGTTAAAGAGGTCGTTTTTGGTATGAATGGGCAAAGTGCAGCGGGTCCGGATGGTTTTACGGGTGAGTTTTATAAAGACTGTTGGGATGTTATCAAAGGTGATTTGGTTCGTGCCATTGGTGATTTCTTTTCTGGGTTTTCTATGCCTCGAAGCTGGACTAGTACTTTAATTGTTACTATTCCGAAGGTTGATTCCCCTACATCTTTCTCCGACCTTCGACCTATAAGTCTTTGTAATTTCTGCAACAAAGTGGTTACCAAAATTCTCACTTATCGGCTTGCTCCTATTCTCCCTCGGATTATCTCTCCCCAACAGAGTGGTTTTGTTCAGGGTCGTATTATTCATGAGAATGTTTTGTTAGCCCAAGAAATTCTGCAATCTATAAATAAGAAGGTTCGGGGTACTAATGTTGCCTTAAAACTTGATATGGCAAAGGCCTATGATCGGCTATCTTGGTTTGGTCTTATTAATGGTGAGAGTAGTGGGTTTTTTCATTCCACGAGGGGATTACGTCAAGGCGATCCTTTGTCCCCATACATGTTTATTATTGCTGCAGAAATGATGAGTCGTGGTCTGAATCACTTACATTCGACTTTCCCCCAATATAGATTCCGTATTCACTTGGGTGCCCCTATGATTTCTCACTTAGCTTATGCTGATGATGTGATTATTTTTTGTAATGGCTCCAAAAACTCCTTAGAAAGCCATATGAAATACCTTGATTGGTATCAAAGGTTTTCGGGCCAGCTTGTTAACATCCATAAGTCGTGTTTCATCACGGGGAATAATAGAGGTCAGGATGAAGATATTGAAGCTATTACAGGTTTGGAGAAACAAGAGTTACCTCTTAAATATCTGGGGTGTCCTCTTTACATGGGGAGAAAGAAACTCAGCCATTTTTCGTCTCTTATTCAGAAAATGGAAAATCACCTTGCCTCTTGGAAAGGAAAGATGCTATCTTTTGGTGCTAAGCTTACTTTAATCCAATCTTGTCTTGCTGCAGTCCTTCTTTATTACATCTCCTTAATTGATCCTCCTAAGAGTGTCATTCACGCCATGGAAAGGATTATTGTAAGATTTTTTTGGAGTGGCAGTGATGGGGAAAAAAATGTCATTGGCTTTCTTGGAATAAAATGTGTTGGCCTATTGAATAATGTGGTTTGGGTTTACGTAAATTTGAAGATGTCTCTTTGGTTCTTGCTATGAAGTTGTGGTGGCGCTTACGTAGCACGGATTCTCTATGGAGTTCGCTTATTCTTGCTAAGTATTGCAGAAATATTCACCCAATGGATGCCTCAATCACCACTTATGCCTCTCACACATGGAAACGGATGTTAGAAGCTAAAAGGTTGGTCGAAGATAGATTAGCTTGGCGAGTGGGAAGGGGTGATATCTTTATTCATGAGCGATGGCTGGATGGAAATATGGATCTTATTCCATTAGACCATGTGGAGATTGCTTCTTTATTTGAAAATGGACTCCCTCGAATTAATCACATTAGGGAGGTTTATGGAACTCAGCTTTTGTCCACCATTCAATCTAATTCCATCACTATCTCTGATAAGCCGGATATCCCAATCTGGATGCCTGCTACTTCAGGAAAGTTTACGGTTAATTCTGCTTGGAGAGAATGTCAGTCTAGTAGGGTTAGATCTGCCGTTTTCGCCTCTTGCTGAAGCAAATTCATCCCAAAGAAAATCTCGGTGTTCCTTTGGCGTGCTTTGCATAATGGTTTACCTACGGATGATAGGATCCGTTCTAAAGGTATCCACATAGCTTCTAAATGTTGCTGTTGTACGGCAGCCAAAGAGGAGTCGGTTGGGCATATTATGATTCATGGGGAAATTGCTAAGCGAGTTTGGTCTTATTTCAGCTCGGTTTGTGGCATTCAGATGCATTGGGGAAATTTAAACCAAGGCCTTCTCTGTTGGTGGCAAGGATCCTCCCATCCTAACTCTAATGCGTTAAAATGGCTTTCTCACATTCTTCCAGCTTTGATCTCCTGGGAGTTGTGGTGTGCAAGGAATAAGAGCAGATTTGAGGGTAAAAATATGTGCTCGAATGGTATAATTCAGAAGGTTTGTACCCTAGCTTCTAACATTGCTTCTTCATTCCCTCTTTCCTTTTCAAGTGATCAAAGCGACAATCATTTGCTAGAAGTGTTTAGGTTGATACCTAAAACCTACTTCCCTCCTAAGGTTAGATTGGTGAATTGGGACTTCCCTAACACTAATGAATTTAAGCTCAATACTGATGGTGCTTCTAGGGGCAATCCGGGAATTGCTTCTGGGGGCGGTATATTCAGAGATTATAAAGGGGATTTTGTTTATGGCTTTGCTCATTATTATGGGATTCATTCTAATATAATGGCTGAGGCTCTTGCAGCTAGAGATGGGCTTATGTTGATTCCCAAGTTCTGATGTGCATTCTTGTTCGGGAATAACATATTCCATGGGCTATTTGGTATGTTGTTTCCCACATTCACCGGCTAATGGATCAAATGGACGTTCGGATTACGCATATTCTTCGTGAAGGTAATGGGGTGGCGGATGGTTTTGTAGCGACCCCGGACCCCGCGGGCCCGAGACCGCGAGCTGGACGTCGACTCTAATATCAAAACTGTAAAATACCGAAGTTAAAAATTTCATTTGATACCAAAAGGGTGAGGATCCAAAGTTTTACAAAACCAAGTTTAATAAAAACCAAATACAACTATCATAAACTTCCACAAGTTTATGCCCAACAAAATACAAATGTACAATTCTTAGTGACGTCATTGTTTGGTACAACTATCCCAAATTGGTTACACATTTACATAATGTAAACCAACCTATAATAACCTTCCCCAAAAGAACGGATCCACACTCGACGTCCTCTTTCTCGTGATCAGCGAGACTAATCCTTAGCACCTGGGGGGGGGGTTAAGGAAAAACAAAGATAAAAGAAAAGGGGGTGAGATAAATCTCAATAAGTTACTAATGCAACTACATGACATGCTATGATGCAATAAGCAATAAGTAATAATAAATATCACATAGCATATAGCATTTAGCACATAACAGATAGCAGCGGAAATAAACACATAACAAAGGATATAGCCAAGGTTTTCCAATCCGGAACATCCAAATAAAGGATCGCTGCGCAGCTTCAATAATCAACCAATCATCATCTTCATAATAGCATGAAAGCCGAAGAGAAAACCCCGGTACCGGAACCAATAACATAAAAGTGTCACAAGGGACAAGGACCATGACACAAAGTCATGCCCGTTAGCCAGATACATTCACAAAGGAACACTGACTTATCCTTTCCAAGGCCAATCTGGAGAAGGGGTAAAGAAGGGGGCAAAACAATGGTCAACATTATAATGGACTTGGCTTTGCCATTATAATCTTTTTTTTTTTTTTTTTTTTTTTTCGGCGAAAAGAGGACGGTACCTCCCTAGATTTTATTAGCAGAAATGAAAATTACAAAAATGGTGGGGGACATGACAACCTCAACCACCAGAAAGGAGCCTAAGGGGAAGGTCTTACACAGGTTGTAAGAACCTTTACAATAAAGGGAGGGGTGGCTACAAAATAAAGAGAATAATAAATATAAGTATCTAGCCATCTAAAAAAGAACATCAAAGTCTAAGAGAAGGCACTTGAGCTTTATCAAGCTTAAAAGCCCCCTTACAATTATTAGGAAGGTCATCAAAAGAGAGAAAATCTGCATTATGAAGAAGAGAGTAACCAAGATTAGCTAGCCCATCCGCCACTTTGTTGCCTTCTCTGTACACATGAGTGATCCGAGTCTGCATAGTAGAGATGAGCCCCATAATTCTGCGAATAAGGTAAAGAATTCGCCAAGGAATATGATATTCTCTTAGCAAAATCTTAACCAACACTTCTGAATCAAGCTCTATCCATAGAGAAGTAATGCCAAACGCAGAAGCTAACAGTAAGCCATCAAGGAGTGCGTGAGTTTCAGCCCACATATTCGTGTTCTCACCATAGAACCGAGAGAAAGCAAAGAAAAAGTCCCCATTCTGATTTCTAAAAATTCCCCCACCCGAAGCTGGGCCCGGATTACCCTTTGAAGCACCGTCCGTATTAAGCTTAAACTCCTCATTAGTAGGGGCTTTCCAAACAACAATCTTAGGAATCTTCGCAGGAGGGGAAGATAAATTGACTCTAAATAAAGAAGACATCCGCATATCTAAATGGGATCCTCGAAACTCCAATTTGAAAGCTTTAATGATAGAAGCAATATCATAAGTTATAGAATTAATTACCTCCAGCGGGGTCACTTTGTGCCCTTCAAACCGAGATTTGTTTCTAGCCTTCCATAATTCCCAGCAAATAAAAGAAGGCAAGAGTGAACGAAGCCAAGAACTGAGATCAGAATTTGCCTTAGCCGAGCAATACCACCACGCACAAAGAGTCTGCCTAACATCTGTCCCTATTCCAGCAACACCCATAGAATTCCCAAAGAACTTCCATATATGACGGGCCAAATCTCCTTGAATGAGAATATGATTAATGTCATCCCCCTTAGGATTAGCGCAGCAGTGACACATTGAAACCAAGGGAATACCTCTACGCATGCAAGCATGATCAGTGGGAAGGCCATTGTGAAGAGCTCGCCAAAGAAAAACAGAGATCTTAATGGGAATATGTTTATGCCAACATGAAGTGGAAACCATACTTTTAGGGCGGGAGGATCTGATTTCTTTCCAAGCCGAAGAAATCGAAAATTTACCTGTCGAAGATGGGGACCAACAAATCTGATCCTTGTCATTCGAAAGGTGAATATGATTATCTTCAATGGCTCTAAGAAGAGGAATACCAAAATTGTCCACAATATAATTCTGTTTCGGCCGCCCATTTAAGAAAAGAGACGATACCTCAACGTGTTCTTGAGGTAAACCAGCCACAATAAAACCAAGCCAATTTTCATGGATAGAAATGGATCCTTCACCAACCCCCCAATAAATTCTAGGTTCCACTAAGTCTTTAACACCAAGCATACGCCTCCAAACGTGAGAATCAATGGATCTAGGGGCAGCATCCATAGGATGTGTTCCATCACAATATTTGGCTAGGAGAAACTCAGTCCATAAAGAAGAAAATCCCCGAAGCCTCCACCATAATTTCATAGCGAAAGAAAGAGAAATGTCCTCAAACCGCCTTAAGCCAATACCACCTTCATCAGTTGGCCAATACATATGGTGATAAGCTACCCAGTGACATTTATTTTCTCCATCAATCCCACTCCAGAAGAATCTAGCAATCAGCCCGTACAAGGCTTTAATAATACCCTTGGGAGGTTCCATTAAAGCAATGTAATAAAGAGGGATAGATTGAAGACAAGCCTTTATAAGAGTGAGTTTTGCACCAAAAGAAAGAAGTTTACCTCGCCAAGAATGAAGCCTATCTTCCATTTTCCGAATAATAGGCTGAAAAAAGCTGTTTTTCTTGCGACCAACGTAGAGGGGGCAACCCAAATAAATGATTGGAAGCTCCTTCTTGATGAAACCAGTCGTATGAGCAATAATAGAGTCTCGAGCTGCATCATGTTTTCCCGTAACAAAGCAAGATTTCGAGGCGTTGATAAGTTGACCCGAGAAAGCTTGGTACCATTCCATACACCTCATATGAAGATCAAGGGAATCTCTACTCCCGTTACAAAAAATCATCACATTATCAGCATAGGCAAGGTGTGATATGACTGGAACATTAGGATGGGTTGTATGATATCTATGATGCTCAAATCTGTCTGCTATGTAAGAGATTGATACCACGGCTAAGCACTTCAGCCATAATAATGAATAATGTAGGCGAGATAGGATCACCTTGGCGAAGACCCCTTGTAGAGTGAAAGAAACCACAGCTTTCTCCATTAACAAGGATGGAGTACCAACAAGAAGAAATGCATCTATAGATAATATCAATCCACACCTCAGAAAAACCAAATCTCCGGAGGACCTTGACCAAAGCAAACCAAGAGACACGATCGTAAGCCTTCGACATATCCAGCTTTAGAACAACATTAGATCCCCGGACCTTCTTAGTAAGGGAACTAAACATTTCTTGTGCAAGGAGAGCATTATCATGGATGAGACGGCCTTGGACAAAACCACTTTGTTGAGGAGAAATAATCCGAGGCAGAATATTAGCTAATCTTCGAGTCATAAGCTTCGTGATAATTTTATTCGAGAAGTTGCAAAGACTAATGGGACGCATCTCACCAAAGTTAGTGGGTGCTTCCACCTTTGGAATGAGCACAACAATAGTACTCGTCCAACTTCGAGGCATAGAGAAACCCGAGAAGAAATCCCCAATAGCTAAGAATAAGTCCTCCTTAATGATGTGCCAACACACTTTATAAAATTCTCCTGTAAATCCGTCGGGTCCAGCTGCACTTGTGGCGCTCATACTCGATATAGTCTCAAAAATTTCTTCCCTCGATGGAATGGCTGAAAGGGCATTGTTATCTTCCTCATTGATAATCCGAGGGATGACATGTAGAAGGTCATCAGAGGGAATATCATGAGGAGCAGTGAGCAAAGAAGAGAAAAAATTAACCGCCTCATTTTGAATGTCATCCTTGGAAGTTACCCAATCCCCATTTGTATTACGAATACGATGGATATGTAATTTCTGTCTCTTTTTCTTCACACACGCATGAAAATAAGAAGTGTTACGATCCCCATCCTTAATCCATGAAATATTTGCCCTTTGTTTCCAGAAATCATCTTCAATTTTTAACCGATATGTAAGGTTAGCTTGGGCCAAGTGAAGATCCGCTCTATTCTCTTCTGTAGGGATTTGTTGGTAAACCAATTCTTTTGCAGCAACCTCATTTTCAGCCATCACCACTTGTTGATCAATCCTACCAAAGTGTTCTCTATTCCAAATAGAAAGGGCCTTACGAAGTACTCCCAATTTATTAGCAAACTTTACGATAGGCCTGCCCTCAACCATGTTATCCCACTTTTCCTGAATAAGAGGAAGGAAAGTAGGACTATTAACCCAAGCATTTATGAATCGAAAAGCCCCTCGAGTTGCTTCAGCAGTGACCTTGATAGAAATATGCAGGGGAGAGTGGTCAGAGCAAGTTTTATTCAGATGATCCACTCGGGTCGAATGAAAAATCCGCAGCCACGCCTCATTATAGAAAGCCCTATCCAAACGTTGACAAATGGTCGCCCGCCTCCGTTTATTCCACCACGTATAAGGGTTACCTTGATATCCCGCATCTATCAATCCAGCTCCAATTGAAGCATCAACAAATTCAGCCACCCATTTCTCTTGAATGGGCCTTCCCCCAAATTTCTCCCCTTGATGAGAAACAATGTTAAAATCCCCGGAGATCAACCAAGGAGCATTAGTATCCCCAAAGGATAATAAGGAATCCCACAAAGCTCTCCTTTCATATTTGTCACAGCTAGCATAAACAAAAGAGACCATAACTGCTTGGGGCCATTGATAATGAGAGATACGGAAAGAAATAATCTGATTTGTATCCTCAATAACTTCACAATTTAGGCCATGTTTCCAAAAAACCCAAATAGTACCAGAACAATTAGAGACGCCACCAGAGCAACCAAGTTTACGAGTATAAGACTGGACATTAGACATATCAATCTTTGGCTCATAAAAACCAGCAATAGAAATCCCATGAATCCGAAGAAGCCGTTTAGCCCTTCTCAACGAACCAGAATTACCGATACCACGAATATTCCAACTAAGAACACCAACCATTAAAACTATTTTAGAAATGAGTAAGAGAGGGGGGATACCTTAATTCCCAGGAGTAAAAGAGATAGGGCTTGAACCAGCCCCTCCATCATTTTTCTTTTCTTTCTTCTTTCGAGACATCACCAATGTGAATCCATCATCATCCATACGTTTTCCACTTGCCTTAAATGCAGAATGTAAAGCCTTGACATGGTCACAAGAAGTGACTCGGGGTGCCCTAGGCGAGAGATTGAGCGATCCTTCCATATTGCAAATGACCTTGTTTTTGGGGGTAGAAATGCTAGGCAGCATTGCTATATCATCTCCGATAGCCATACACAATTTTTTAATGTCTTGTTTTGGGGGAATAACCTCCTGTTTATTGCTCCCAATCTGATCATGGATTTTCTCTTTCTTGGACAAAGCATCATTAACTGATTTCGGAAGAATAATACCCCTCCTTGCAACCCTGGGAACTTCCATATGTGTAGTCTCTTTCGAATTATCCTTGCTAGGTTTAGGATCAGCCTGTAAATCCTTTGCATTCTTGTGTTCCTTTTTAGCCAATTCCACACCAGATTTCTCTCCCACTTTTTTTCCATCCTTTTGAGCTTGCTTGTAATTGGTAAGAACACGGCAAGTTGAGTTATCATGCCCAAGCAACGAGCAATGACGACAATACAGAGGCAGATTTTCATATTCAATGTCTTGAAAGAAACTTGGAACACAATCCCCACAATCCACATGTATTTTATCTGGGAGTTTCTTTAAAAGATCAACCTGAACAAGAATTTTAGCCACACTTGGCCTCGATAATTCTGCTGTCGCCTTATCAATTGATAATGGCTTACCAAACGTATTAGCTAGCGAAAACAGGAAGACCTTATTAAATAAATGAATAGGCAGCCCCGGGAGACTTACCCAAACAGGAACAAGAGGGGAATCTTCTTTTGGCCGCCATGAAGGTGTCCAAATCGTAGTTTTCATAGGATACTTAGTTACATACCAGATTTCTTTGGTCCAAAGACGTTGAAAATCTGCCTCATTTGATAGCTGAATCAGCATGTGATGTTGATCAAGATGACCAAGTTTAAAATCACCCTTGAGTTGGAACTTAGCAAAGGCCAAACGAGCAGCCTCCATTGTTGGTCTTCCATTCTTAAACTTTCCTACCAAAGTCCATGCAAACGGCCTAGCAAATGCATCAATGGCAGCTTTTGATAATTTAAGAGAAGGTATCCCTTTGTGCAATGTCGAGGGAATGATAGGAATCTCAGAAACGGGTATTGATGGCTTAGATCCAAAGAGAGAGGCGAAAGATTTGTTTGGTGGAGGGGTTTGAGCGGCTGCAACATTAGGGTTTGGGGAGATCATAGCGTTAGGGTTTGAGGAAACCCTAATCGCTTCTTCCTGCACTTGCGTATCATTGGGGGGCGGGCCAAGGCCCATGGACGGGATTACTGGAGGATTAGCAGCCATAGCCACGATGAGGCTGCCGGATGAACCTAGGGAAACCCTAGGAAACCCTAGGAAGACCTAGAAGACGAAGGAAAAAAGGAGGAGAGAGAACCGTTTTTTTTTTGGGGATTTCTAAAATTCTGTTGCCATTATAATCTTTCCCCATCGCCCAAACACACACAAAATACCAGCTGGACTTTCAAATAAATGCTAAGTAATAATAATTTAGCATGAATGAACAACTTAAGGTTCCAAAGTAGGGAACTAATCCAATTAAATTACCACAAAGGTAAAACAATCCAAACAACACATCAAGGATGAACCAACATTCCCAAAATGGTACTTAAATAAATTCCGTATCATTTTTATTCACAAAAGAATCAAATCCAATCAATAAGGTGTTCCACGGTGATATCTTAAGTTAATTAGAAGCAATAAACCTAAACTAGTTAAGCCTTAGGTCTTAAACCAAGCAAAAGGTCAAATTCCTGGAACAGGGGGCGGGCGGGCGCCTGGGCCAGGGCAGGCGCGCGCTTGAATTTATAGAAAGTCAGGCGCTAGAAAAAGTGGGAGTAGGCGGGCGCCTGGGCAGGGTCAGGCGGGCGCCTGGTCTACGGGCTGGGAGGAAAACAGAGCTGGGTTTACAGATTTCGAACCAAATTCTCCCAAAATACCAAGGACTGAAACTCAACTCCTTCTACAAGTTCTAAAATGTACCAAAATCACTTATAACTAGAATGGGAATCCAAATACAACATTTATCAACCCAAAACCAAGAATCAAACCCAACATTCATCAATCCACCATTTTTACCCAAAACTCAAATGAATTCAAAATAAATTCTAAACAAATTCAAAACCCAACCAAACTTCAATATAACACATTAAGCATTATCTAAACATGATATGAACATTTTAGCATTAAAATGGGGGAAAGGTAACTTTCTTGATTTTTCTCAAAGTTGATGGATTTCAAATCTTTTTGATTCTACGCGCTCCTATCGACGATCTAAACAATGTTCAAGTTTTAAGAATTGAGAGAAGATGAGAGGAAGAAGGAGAAAAAGAAGAGAGAAGGAAGAGGAAGAAAACTTACCAAACATGGAGGAGAGAGAGGAAGTTGGCTGGGGGATGGAGAGGGGGGTGGAGTGTGAGAGTGAAAGAGTAGGGTGAGGGAGGAGAGTAGGGAGAAGATGAAGATAAAAGTTACACCTAGCCCCCTTCCCCCACTAACTAGCACAATTACTTACTCTCCTTACTAACAACTAAGACCCAACATTTCTACACTAGCCCAAATAACTCAAGGAAAATGCTAAGCATAATATTAGGACACATAAAATGCACACATAATTATTTAAATAAATAATAATTTAAATAAATAAATAAGCAAATAATTAAATAAAAATCATTTAATTACTAATAAAATAGAGCCTAGATTTCGGGTCGTGACATTCACTCCCCCTTAAAGAAAATTCGACCCGAATTTTAACGAGACTCACCTTAAACAAAAAGCCACGGAAATTTCCTCTCGATCTCATCATGAAGCTCCCACGTCGATTCCTCAATGTTATGATTCCTCCAAAGTACTCGAACCAACGCGATGCTCTTGCTCCTCAACTCTTGGACTTTAGAATCTAAGATCCGAACCGGTCGTTCCTCATAAGTCATATCGGGCTCAATATCCTTCGGTACTCTCGGTAACACGTGAGATGGGTCATGAACATACTTCCGAAGCATAGAAACGTGAAAGACGTTGTGCAACCGGTCTAAGGATGACGGTAACGCAAGACGATACGCTAGAAGTCCAACCTTTCCAAAAATCTCTAACGGACCAATAAACCTTGGAGCCAACTTGCCTTTCTTCCCAAATCTACGAATACCCACCTTTGGAGACACTTTCAAGAACACCAAATCACCGGTCTGAAAACTAAGGTCTCTCCTTCGGTTATCTGCATAGCTCTTATGTCGACTCTGGGCTGTTTTCAATCTATCCCGGATAACTTTAACTTTCTCAACCGAATCCTGAAGCAAATCAATACCCAAAACTTTCGCTTCACCAACCTCATCCCAACAAATAGGCGATCTACACTTCCTTCCATACAAAGCCTCATACGGTGCCATATCGATACTAGCCTGATAACTGTTGTTGTACGAGAATTCCACTAACGGTAGGTGCGAATCCCAAGAATCGGAAAAGTCTATCGAACACGCTCGCAACATATCCTCCAAAATCTGAATAGTCCTCTCGGATTGACCGTCGGTCTGAGGATGAAAAGATGTACTGAATCGCAAATCTGTACCCAAAGCTTCTTGAAATGCCTTCCAGAATCTAGAAGTAAACCTCGGGTCTCGATCTGACACAATGCTAACCGGAACTCCATGCAATCTAACAATCTCGTCGATATAAAGGGTCGCAAGCTTCTCCATCGAATATCTGATGTCAATAGGCAAGAAATGGGCACTCTTGGTCAATCTATCCACTATTACCCAAACACTGTCATACTTCCTACGGGTACGAGGCAGTCCCGTAACGAAATCCATAGTCACATGCTCCCATTTCCATTCCGGAATCTCTAATGGCTGAAGTAGTCCCGCGGGTCTCTGATGCTCGGCTTTGACCTGCTGACACGTTAAACACTTCGAAACATACTCGGCTATTTCCCTTTTCATATTAATCCACCAAAATTGTTGCTTCAAATCCCGATACATCTTCGTACTACCCGGATGAATAGTATATCTCGATTTGTGACCCTCATCAAGAACTCTCTGTTTAATTCCATCAACATCCGGAACACACAAACAACCACGGAAAGTCAACACTCCAATAGGGCTAACAGAAAAATCCTCGAAATTCTTTTCCTTCAATTTACTCATTATCTTCACCAGCTCGGGATCTTCTTTCTGAGCCTCTTTTATCCTCTGAATTAGGGTCGGAGACACTCTAATATTCGCAAAAATAGCCCCATGTCTCGATTCACGAGGAGACCAATCTCGAACATCCTCAAGCATTTTCCATTCACGAACCATCATCGAAGCCACATAAGACTTTCTACTAATCGCATCGGCTACCACATTCGCCTTCCCCGGATGATAGGAAATCGTACAATCAAAATCCTTCAACAATTCCATCCATCGGCGCTGTCGGTTGTTCAACTCTTTCTGGGAGAAAAGGTACTTCAAACTCTTGTGATCGGTAAATATCTCAAACTTCGCTCCATAAAGGTAATGCTTCCATTTGTGCAACGCAAAGACAATAGCCGCCAACTCCATATCATGAGTCGGGTAATTCTGTTCACTAGGGGTCAACTTCCTCGAAGCATACGCAATTACTTTCCCATTCTGCATCAACACACAACCCAAACCCTCTTTCGAAGCATCACTGTAAATCACTAGGCCATCGCTCCCATTAGGCAAAGTCAAGATCGGTGCTGTAGTCAACCTCTTCTTCAATTCCTCGAAACTCTTATCACATTTCTCGGTCCACACAAACGGAACATTCTTCCGGGTCAACTGAGTCATCGGAGTAGCAATCCTCGAAAACCCTTCAGTAAACCTTCGGTAATACCCGGCTAAACCCAGAAAGCTTCTAATCTCTGTTACTGATTCGGGTCTCTTCCAATCCACTATAGCCTCTATCTTTGACGGATCCACCGAAATCCCGTCTTTCGAAATCACATGACCCAGAAACGAAACCTTCTCGAGCCAAAATTCGCATTTACTAAACTTCGCAAATAATTTCTCCCTCGCAAGAACGGATAAAACTGTCCTCAAGTGTTGCTCGTGCTCCTCTCGGGATTTCGAATAAACAAGAATTTCGTCGATGAAGACTACCACGAACGAATCAAGATAGGGATGGAAAACTCGGTTCATCAAATCCATAAATACGGCCGGCGCGTTAGTCAACCCAAACGGCATAACCAAGAATTCATAATGACCATAACGAGTGCGAAAAGCAGTCTTCGGAATATCCTCCGATCGAACCTTCAACTGATGGTACCCACTCCTCAAATCAAGTTTAGAGAAAACCACGGACCCTTGTAGCTGGTCAAACAAATCATCAATGTGCAGTAGAGGATACTTATTCTTCACCGTAACCTGATTCAACTTTCTGTAATCTATACACAATCTCAATGAACCATCTTTCTTCCGCACAAACAAAACCGGTGCTCCCCACGGGGAAACACTAGGGCGGATAAACCCTCTATCAAGCAACTCTTGCAACTGAACTTTCAATTCCTTCAATTCTGCGGGAGCTAACCTATAAGGTGCTTTCGAAATCGGAGCCGTACCCGGCAAAAGATCTATACAAAACTCTATCTCACGATCGGGAGGCATATCATACTCGGTAGAGAAAACATCGGGAAATTCCCGAACTACCCGAACACTATCAAAACTAGGGGATTCCTTCCTAGTATCAAGAACACTAGCCAAATACCCCTCACAACCACTATGCAAAAATTTTCTCGCTTTCATAAAAGAAATTAAGCGAACCTTTCTACTCAGAGGACTAGCCTCAAAAACAAACTTAGGCACATCGGGAATAGAAAAAGTAACAGTTTTCTTACGGCAATCAACAGAAGCATGAAACTTGCTCAACCAATCCATACCCAAAATGACATCAAAGTCTTGGATGGGAAGAACTACCAAATCCGCACAAAGGACTCGACCACAAATAACCACATCACAAGCACGAAAGACTCGATCAGAAATCAAGCACTCTCCTATAGGGGTCGACACCTCTAGCACGTACGGTAAAGACTCGAATGCAGCATTTAACATGGAAGCAAATTGCACAGAAATGTATGAATGAGATGATCCTGGATCTACTAACGCTCGTGCGCTCACATTAGACACAGAAACAATACCTCCAATAACGGATGGATCATCTGTAGCTTGTTGTTGATTCATGGCATAAACCTTCCCTTGGACTTTGGGTTCCCGGTAACATCCCTTTTCTGACCTTGATTATTACCCACTCCTGACCCGGATGCTTGTCCTCTACCTCTCGGGCAGTCTTTTACAAAGTGACCCATTTGACCACAGTTGGTGCACCTTCCTTGCTTCTTCCAACAACGGTCTTCAGAATGACCTTCCTTTTGACAATACGAACAAAGCCTCCTAGTTTGGCTCCCTTGGTTCCCAGAAGTGGTACCCGGGTTCCTTGGGATCGGTTTCACTCGGAACTGAGATTGTCCCACAAAGTTACCTCGATTGTCGGAACGGTGTTGTGGCTTGCCTTGAGCTCCTTGCTTACTCGGGTTAGCTACCTCGGTCTTCCTTTTATGCTCCCTAATATCTTGCTCTATCAAATATGCTCGGTCCACCGCATCTTGGAAAGTCACAATCCGTTGAGCAATTAGTTGAGTACGGATGGAGGTCTTCAATCCCCGAAGGAATCTCATAGCCTTTTGTTCCTCGGTCCTCACCAAATAGTCGCAATACCGGGCTAATTCTATGAACTTAGCCGAGTATTGTGCTATAGACAACACACCTTGCTCCAAGTTGAGTAGCTCGATCTCCTTTCGGTTTTGATCAACAACCGGGATGAAATGCTCCTTGAATTTGCGCACAAACAACTCCCACGCATACACCGTGTGAGTATCATCCCAAGTAGCTTTAACACCTCTCCACCAATGCTCGGCGGCTCCCACAAGCTTGTAAGCTGCGAACCGGACCTTGTCCTCATCCGAACACCCAAATACATCATAAATCTTTTCCATGGACTCAATCCACAACTCAGCCTTCCTTACATCGGGTTCCCCATTGAATTCAACCGGTTTCAACTTCAGAAATTGCTCCAATCCATAACGGGGTGGTGCTTGTTCTACCCTCGGACCTTGATCATGTATGGCCTTCATGGCCGCCTCAAACATGCCTTGAAACATGGCACGGGCTTCTTCCCTTGTATCATTCTGATTCTGTGCTCCACTAGTACCTCCCCTGTTTCTTCTTCCAGACATTTTGAGTAATTACCAGCATAAGATATCAACCGTTAATCACTCCGCACTCTACTACCCACCTAGGTCATACTAATCCACCTAGACTTATACATAGAGCTAATGCCATAGCTCAGATACCAACTGTCGCGACCCCGGACCCCGCGGGCCCGAGACCGCGAGCTGGACGTCGACTCTAATATCAAAACTATAAAATACCGAAGTTAAAAATTTCATTTGATACCAAAAGGGTGATGATCCAAAGTTTTACAAAACCAAGTTTAATAAAAACCAAATAAAACTATCATAAACTTCCACAAGTTTATGCCCAACAAAATACAAATGTACAATTCTTAGTGACGTCATTGTTTGGTACAACTATCCCAAATTGGTTACACATTTACATAATGTAAACCAACCTATAATAACCTTCCCCAAAAGAACGGATCCACACTCGACGTCCTCTTTCTCGTGATCAGCGAGACTAATCCTTAGCACCTGGGGGGGGGGGGGTTAAGGAAAAACAAAGATAAAAGAAAAGGGGTGAGATAAATCTCAATAAGTTACTAATGCAACTACATGACATGCTATGATGCAATAAGCAATAAGTAATAATAAATATCACATAGCATATAGCATTTAGCACATAACAGATAGCAGCGGAAATAAACACATAACAAAGGATATAGCCAAGGTTTTCCAATCCGGAACATCCAAATAAAGGATCGCTGCGCAGCTTCAATAATCAACCAATCATCATCTTCATAATAGCATGAAAGCCGAAGAGAAAACCCCGGTACCGGAACCAATAACATAAAAGTGTCACAAGGGACAAGGACCATGACACAAAGTCATGCCCGTTAGCCAGATACATTCACAACGGAACGCTGACTTATCCTTTCCAAGGCCAATCTGGAGAAGGGTTAAAGAAGGGGGCAAAACAATGGTCAACATTATAATGGACTTGGCTTTGCCATTATAATCTTTCCCATCGCCCAAACACACACAAAATACCAGCTGGACTTTCAAATAAATGCTAAGTAATAATAATTTAGCATGAATGAACAACTTAAGGTTCCAAAGTAGGGAACCAATCCAATTAAATTACCACAAAGGTAAAACAATCCAAACAACACATCAAGGATGAACCAACATTCCCAAAATGGTACTTAAATAAATTCCGTATCATTTTTATTCACAAAAGAATCAAATCCAATCAATAAGGTGTTCCACGGTGATATCTTAAGTTAATTAGAAGCAATAAACCTAAACTAGTTAAGCCTTAGGTCTTAAACCAAGCAAAAGGTCAAATTCCTGGAACAGGGGGCGGGCGGGCGCCTGGGCCAGGGCCAGGGCAGGCCCGCGCTTGAATTTACAGAAAGTCAGGCGCTAGAAAAAGTGGGAGTAGGCGGGCGCCTGGGCAGGGTCAGGCGGGCGCCTGGTCTACGGGCTGGGAGGAAAACAGAGCTGGGTTTACAGATTTCGAACCAAATTCTCCCAAAATACCAAGGACTCAAACTCAACTCCTTCTACAAGTTCTAAAATGTACCAAAATCACTTATAACTAGAATGGGAATCCAAATACAACATTTATCAACCCAAAACCAAGAATCAAACCCAACATTCATCAATCCACCATTTTTACCCAAAACTCAAATGAATTCAAAATAAATTCTAAACAAATTCAAAACCCAACCAAACTTCAAATATAACACATTAAGCATTATCTAAACATGATATGAACATTTTAGCATTAAAATGGGGGAAAGGTAACTTACTTGATTTTTCTCAAAGTTGATGGATTTCAAATCTTTTTGATTCTACGCGCTCCTATCGACGATCTAAACAATGTTCAAGTTTTAAGAATTTAGAGAAGATGAGAGGAAGAAGGAGAAAAAGAAGAGAGAAAGAAGAGGAAGAAAAACTTACCAAACATGGAGGAGAGAGGAAGTTGGCTGGGGGATGGAGAGGGGGGTGGAGTGTGAGAGTGAAAGAGTAGGGTGAGGGAGGAGAGTAGGGAGAAGATGAAGATAAAAGTTACACCTAGCCCCCTTCCCCCACTAACTAGTTTTTTTTTTTTTTTTTTTTTTTGCGAAAGGAGACGGTACTCCCTAGATTTTATAAATAAAAGGAAAAAATAACAAAAACAAGGTGGGGGACATGACGGCCTTACCACCGAAAGAGAAAGCTAGGGGGAGGTCTTATACAAACCATAAGATCCTCTACAAAAAAGGAGGGGCCCTATCCAAAAGAAATGGGAACAGAACAATTAAAAAACCGGAAAATTCTAAGATCTAATATTAGGATAAGAAATCCTATCAAGATGAAGCATGCTTTGGCACATCCGGGGACAAGATTCCAAAGAATAAAACTCAAAATCTGTTTGCTCATTAGCCGAATGATTTGCAAGAAAATCAGCCACTTTATTACCTTCCCCCACTAACTAGCACAATTACTTACTCTCCTTACTAACAACTAAGACCCAACACTTCTACACTAGCCCAAATAACTCAAGTAAAATGCTAAGCATAATATTAGGACACATAAAATGCACACATAATTATTTAAATAAATAATAATTTAAATAAATAAATAAGCAAATAATTAAATAAAAATCATTTAATTACTAATAAAATAGAGCCTAGATTTCGGGTCGTGACAGGTTTAGCCAATTTGGCTGCAACTGAAGCTAGAAATTTTGCATTCACTTCTTTTATTGATATCCCTCGTCAATGTAAAGGGTTATTTGCATTGGACAAAGCTAGGGTCCCTCATGCTCGGTTTCATTAGTCTTATGGCCAGGTTTTTATATAGATTGATTTCCTTGTTTGGTAGGAACCCCTCCCTATTTTGTAGAGGACCTTACAAGTTGTGTAAGGCCTCCCCCCTTGTTTCTTTTTCCCGGTGGTTGAGGTTGTCATATCCCCCACTGTGCTTGTAGCTTAATTATTTAATTAATAAAATCTAGGGAGGTACCGTCCTCTTTTCGCCAAAAAAAAAAAAAAAGAATTGGGGCAAATCATATTTCCTTCAAATCTTCTTTTATTCCAAGCACACCATAATTCCCACATGAGTAGAGCTGGGAGAATATGAGTCAAGCAATTGGAAACACTTGAGGCCGAGTGTGATGTGCCTTGCCACCAGCTTATAAGGGCTTGATTCAAGCTGCCCCAAAACATCTGAATACCACAAACACCACTAAAATAACCCCACACGGTTTTAGCCAGCTCCCCATGAAGCAGAATATGAGATGTCGATTCCTCCTTTGCCATTAGACAGCAATCACACTTAGACGCCATATGAATGCCCCGAGATTTAATTCTATCATCAGTTGGAAGGCCCTTATGCAAATCCCTCCAAAGAAAAACCGAAATCTGAACACAGGTCATGGGCTTCAAACACAGGTGATGCATACCATGTATATACACGCTTCACCAGCTTGCCAAACCAATAGAATATGCCTTTAGCACATTATTTAATTTAAAGCCTAAGGAAGAATATTAATTCTCCCATCATGCTCATCTCAAATTTGCTTTTCATTATCATGCTCGTGGAGGTTGTTTGAGTCCATACAAAGCTTTGCAGAGTTTGTAGACATGATTTGGATATTTGGGGTCTTCAAATCTGGGAGGTTGAGCAACATTGAGCAACATAGACTGTTTCTTGAAGTTCACCGTTGAGGAATGCACTCTTCACGTCCATTTGATAAAGCTTAAATCTTTTGTAAGAGGCATAAGCTAAAAATATCCTTATAGCTTCGAGTCTTGCAACGGGGGCAAAAGTTTCATCATAATCAATGCCTTTTTCTTGTCTATATCCTTATGCAACCAACCTAACTTTATTTCTTGTAATGCTTCTATTCTCGTCCATCTTGTTTCTGAACACCCACTTTGTACCTATCACTCCTTGATCTTGTGGCCTTGGAACTATGGTCCAAACTATACATCTTTTAAATTAGTTGAGATCTTCTTGCATTGCAACAACCCAACTTGAGTCTTGGAGTGCTTCCTCAACTTTCTTGGGTTCAACTTGAGATATGAATGCGGTAAGTGCATCATAGTTTGATCTTCTTGTTCGAACACCAGAATGTAGGTCACCAATGATATTCTGAATTGGGTGATCTCTGACCTCACGAACTTCTTGAGGTATATCTGGTTGAGTTGATGGTGGTTGTAAATTTTCTAGAGGTACGTCATTTGTGCTATCCCAATCATAAGTAATTTGAGGGTTAGGTTCTTCCATATTGATGGGTGTTTCAACTTCAACTTCATTTGATGTAGCAGCAGATGTGGTAGCTTCTGGGGCTTCATGTGAGGTAGATGGAGGTGCAGTTGAGGTAGATGTGTTCCCTTGAGTTGATTGATTTTGTGGTCGAGTTGTACCTATCTCATTAAGCTCAAAAAAATCATCAGCAACATTTGGATCCATATGTGGTTCAAGGAGAGAATGTTCATCAAAAGTAACATGAACAGATTTAACTATCTTAAGAGTGGTTTTATTAAATACCCGAAAAGATTTTGAGTGTTTAGCATACCCAATATACCATCATCGGCCTTAGGAGCAAATTTACCTCGATATTCTTTACTGTTGTAGAGTATGAAGCATTTGCATCAAAATATCTTGAAGTACGCTATGTTGGGGGATCTTCCTCTCCAAAGTTCATAAGGAGTTTTTCTGTGGGTTTTGTTGACGAGGGATCTATTTTGAGTGAAGCATGCTGTGTTAACGGCTTCAGCCCAAAAATATTAGGTAGCTTTGCTTCAGCAATCATTGTCTTTCCAGTCTCTATCAACGTCCTGTTCTTCCTTTCCACTACACCATTTTGTTGTGGAACTCCAGCAGCAGAGAAGTTGTGGTCAATACCATGATCATCACAGTACTGAGCAACACCGTTGTTCTTGAATTCTGTACCATTGTTGGATCGAACACTAACGATGTCGTCTTCTTTCTGAGTTTGGATCTGTCTAAAGAGCACGGTCAAAATGTCATAGCAATCATCTTTTGAGATCATCATTTCAACCCACGTATATCTTGAATAATCATCTACCACAACTAATGAATATCTATTTCCACCAATACTTGTGGTAGACACATGTCCAAACAAATCCATATGAAGTAGCTGCAAACATCTTGAAGTTGAAGGTGTGGTCTTGCTGGAGAAAGACGCCTTTGGTTGTTTTCCTAGTTGACATGCTGTGCACTTCTCATCGTGGTGATCAGCTACTTTGGGTAGACCACGAACTAGATTTTATCAACCAATCTTGGAGAGGTACTTGAAGTTTAAGTGACTTAGTATTTTGTGCCACAGCCAACTATTTTCACTAACATTCTTTGCTACAAAACAGAGATTAGAAGAAATGCAAGATGAATTAAAATCAACAGCATAAACATTTTTCTTACGAATCCCTTTGAGCAAAGTGACGCCGGATATGCCATCTTTGATGAGACAGAAATTTGAAGTGAAGTGGCATTGCAATCCTTTGTCGTAGAACTGAGATATTGAGAGTAGATTGTGTTGTAGACCAATAACTAGAGAGACTTCTTGCATGGTGATTTTTCCTTTTCGTATTACTCCATATCCTACGGTCTTTCCTTTGTTATTATCTCATAAGCTTACTGATGGACCTTTCTCTTCACGGACATCTTCCAATAAGTTGATATCGCCAGTCATATGCCTTGAACAACCACTATCGAGATACTATAAACTTGATTTATCCTCGGAATGTCCAGTCATTAAGCAGAGGACCTACAAAATAGACATTTAAGAACAAGGTCCCCTTTTTATTCTTTTGGGTCCAAAGGGTTAGCAACTTTTGACAACCCACACCTGCCTCACAGAAGGAGGGTTATTCCTTCTAGGATTGGGTGTGAATCTCAAAAGACATTCAGCAGCCTTGTGACTATAATCATCACACACAGAACAATGGTGGAAGCCACCTAACTGAGGGTTAACAAACATCGTTGTGGTCTTGAGCACAACATCGTTAACTGGTATGGAAGATCGCTCCCGAACAAAGTTCAATTTCTTGAACTTGACCGCATGACCCTTGTTTTCGGTCGACATGCCTTTAAAGGCTAATCGACCGTGAGTTGAGGTAGATGCGCGGTCGGGTTCAGGTACCTTACTAGAGTCTTCCTCTACGGTAAGATTTTCCATGGCTTTTCCTTTCAACTTCAAAGCCTTTCCAGTTTGTTTCTTAGGGTAGACATAATGGAACTCTAGTTTCTTCTTTGGTTCTTGTCCTTTACCCTTAGATCCTTGATGTTTAGCCCTTGACCCTTCCAAAGTTTGCTTGGTAAATTTCTCATCTCTTTCACAATAAGATGCACATTTAAAGTTGTCACTAGTTTGAAATCCCAAGCCTTCCTTATCACCACTAGACTTTTAGGATTCTAAGATTTGTTCCATATTGACACGAGAATTGGTCTACTCATTAGTGATCCTTTTGAGATCATTTATCTCAGCAGCCAATTCTTCGTTTTTAACTTAAAATATGGCATTTTGTTCTTCTAAAAAACGGTTTCGATCAGTAAGAGGATTCATACTCTTGATCTGCTCCTTAAGGAGGGTAAGTTCAGATCTTAGAATAGTTCTCTCCGTCTTAAGCTGGGAAATTTCTTTAGTTGAAAGTGCTAAAGCTTCCTTCATGCCAGAAAATTTACTAATTACCTGTTCAGCTTTCGTGAACATCTTTTCTTGTTCATCAGGGGAAATGTCAAACTTGACTTGAGGTGTGGTAGACAGAACTTCCTTCGCTTTGGGATTTAGTAGAGCCTTCTTTGCTGCACTCACATCACATCTTGAAAATAGAAGATCACCATTCTTTTGAACTAGAGTTAGGAATCCCTTATCTGCAAGTTCATCAGCCGTATAGCACTTCCGTTTGGGTTTTATGCTCGGTGAGAATTGATTTTCATGATCTTCATCGTCGGAGCGTACAACCAAACAAATGTGACCTTCTTCAGAATCCTCATCGCTTTCATCAGAATCTGACTCTATCCATGTTGCTAACTCTTTAGTGGTAGAGTCTTCTTCAGCCATCATTCCCTTTTGCTTTGAATACCTTGGAGTGAAGTTGCTTTTTCCTTCATATACTCATACTTGGGAATTGGACATTCTGATGCGAACTGACCTGGTTTCCTGCAATTAAAACAAACAAGATCTTCTTTCTTCTTAGAGAAGTTGAAGTTCTCTTTCTTCTTTGAGGGGCTGCTCCTTGAAAACCTTGATGGAGCATTGCTTGATGATCCGGGTCTTGCTGTCTTTCTGAACTTTTGGAATCTTTTCAGGAACATAGCAAAATCATCATCGTCCATATCAAGTAATTCTGATGTGGAGATTTTTGGATCTTCTTCCTCGATCACTTCTTCTTTTTGAGCGACCAACGATAAGCTTTTTGTTTTTCCTTCCATTTATTCAATGTTGTGAAGCTTGATATCAAATACCTTGAGGTTGGCATAGAGGCTTCTGAGTGACATATCATCTAATAGCTTGGTATCTTCAAGAGTGTTTCCTTTGTGAAGATATTGGGAACCAAGAGCGGCAAGAAAATTCACATTGATTTCTTTCTTGGTAAGCTTCTTTCCAAGTGCTGTATACGTACTTACGATCTCACAGTAGCGGTCATATGTGGCTCTAAGTGATTCACCGGAGATCTTAGTAAAGTTGTTGAATCGTCTTTGAATAGAAAACCTTTTGCTTTACAAGCTTGATCTCCTTCGATGTAATCTTCAATTGCATCCCAAAGATCTTTTGCAGTGCAACATTCCATAATCTGTCGACGCTGTGATGTACCGAATGTACTTAAGAGTATACTCTTTGCTTTCACATCCATTCCAACCAGCCTTTTCTCTTTATCGATCCATTCAGCTTTTGGTTTCTTGATTGACGGATTATCAGCATTGGTAGCGGGGTCTGGATTCGCTTTCATTGGAAAATATGATCCAATGGTAAGACAATCACCAAGTTGCTCGTCCATGGAGTAGAAGTGGGTTAGAATGATGTGTTTCCATACGTCAAAATTATCTTCGTCGAACACTGTAACGTGCGTGTAGTTAACCGTTGCCACAGCTTTCTGATTTGCCATGTTGAATCGGCGCCCAAGCTGTTAAGCTTGAAAAACAGAATTTTATAAAGGTGTTTGCCCTGATACCACTAGTTGGTCCCAAAGACACAACAAGGGTATGAAAAGAAGGCTAGAGGGGGGGGGGAATAGCCTACTTAAAATATCAACCCTTTTTCAAAATTCAACCTTATGCTTACACTAGAATTTCGTGGTCAATGAAAACCACGCGGTCAAGTGTAATATGGACAGTGGAAGTTTTCGATGGAAATAAGGTAGAGTTGGTTTTGACTAATAACTCTAAGTATAGGAACACCAGCACTCACGGTCAACCTAGTTGCGGTCAGGTGAGTGCGGTCAAATGGGAGGTGCGGTCAAGAGAGATGCGGTCAAGATAGGTTGAGATTGAAAGTTGTCTTCTTGATGGAATGGCAAAATGATAAGTTAGTCAGATTTTAGCTTAGGCAATAAGTTTAACAAACAAACACAATTCACAACAGTTCATAAATCTAAAAGATCAAAACACTAAACGACAAACAAGATTAATATGAACAATAAAGAACAAGATGAACAATACTTGAAAGTAAATTGCAGAATGTAAGAACAGTAAGTAAATGACACAAGTATTTGGAAAGGTTCAATCTGTTAAAAGATCTACGTCCTTTACCAAGATGGTCAGTCTTGGATTTTGAATGGAGGTATATATTGATTCTTCTTGAGTACTGATTACAGAGATGAAGTATTGAATCAACACCTACTTTCTATGAAGAACAAATCCTAAACTTAGACCAGTGTATCCCTAATGATGCAATCTATGTGATTGATCAATCAGGGTGAGTGTGTATGCAAGAATCAGAATCTCTTTAAAATCTAAGTGATTGTAGAGCCTAATGAATCTTGTGTGTTGCAAGGCTTGAGATGACTTGAATGTTGCTGGAGATCTTTGAAGGTTTGAAGGCGAAAGCTTGAAGATTCAAATGATTCTGGAATCTTGAGTATGATCTTCAATCACTAAGTATTTTAACAGCAATTTCTCTCTTTGAATCTCAACAATGTTCAATGAAGAACTCAAAGACTATTTATAGCCGTGAATGAGAGACTAGCTGTTAGAAATACTTGGGATCCAAGTTAAAGGACAATGAGCTGTTGAATTCTGATTGGAGCTCAGTCTGAGTTGTCCTTTTGTTGCAGAGTAGTGGTGATCCCATTGAGTTGTATTCAAATTTTGAAATTTGAATTCAGAAACGTTCTAAACTAAGGATACAAGTGTGACCAAGGTAAAGTTTGAACAGACTTGGATTACTTGGACATCTTCACTTGCGGTCGAGACCTTACGGTCGAGTGGCTTGCGGTCAAGGGATCAAAGGTGACCTGCTAACAAGATTTGCCACGAAGCCCACGGTCACTGACCTGTGTGAATACCCCTTTCCGAATGCGGGCAACGCACGGGAAGTCTTTATTTTATTTATCTTTATTTTATCTTTTTCTATGGGATTAGGATATTCAAGTTGGCATTTAACCTTATTAAGAGTCGCCACGTTGTTTTTATCGAGCTAAAACATTGAGAAAAGCTAATAGAGAGGGTTCGGGAGTCAAGTTACGATAAGAGAAGAATATCAAGTTATCACTCCTATCGCCTGATATATCAGACTTTCTATCATGATGAATGTGTTAGTAGTGTGTTAGTGATTGATACCGGATCCAAAGATTGCCTACGTTCCTCTCGTATGAGAAGCTCAGGTCGACGTATTTCGCACATAATCGGAATAGAGAGAAGAAGTAGGATCATGCATAGTGAAGGGGGAGGAGAAAGAATCATACAAGATGATCACATCCTAGAACAATGATTATACCATTGATAAGATCAATGTGTAGTCATCACCTTCATCATAGGAGAGTTATTGATCATGGGAATAATTACCTAAAGTTTAGGCTTTAGAAGTAGTTCCTAGATCTCGTGGATCATCATCGGCTATGCATATGAATAGGGATTAAAATATTAGATCTAGCATGTTACGCGTGATAAGCTGTAGATCTAGCATAATAATAAGAACATCATGAACATATATGAAGTAAACACATAAGCTTGAAGATCGCTACCCTAGTCATAGAGCATTTTATGTATTCTAGTAAGAACATGAAGAACACGTTAGACCTTATACTCCTCCGCATATCAGATTAATTTACTGGGATTGCCCTCGCTATAATTAAGTGAAGCTCAACACGGATGGAGTTTCTAGAGGTAATCCGGGCATCGCTTCCGGTGGTGGGATTTTCTGAGATCATAATGGCGATTTTCTCTATGGTTTCTCTTCCATTTATGGGCACTATTCAAATATGATGGCTGAGGCTTTAGCAGCTAGAGAGGGTCTTATGATTGCCCAAGCTCGTGGTTATCAAAATATTTGGCTGGAAGTTGATTCTCAAGTTTTGATGCGTATTATTATTAGAGAGTATCATATTCCGTGGGAAATCTGGTATATCATATCTCACATTCATCTCCTTATGGGACAAATGGAGGTTCGGGTTACTCATATTCTTTGAGAAGGTAATGGTGTCGCGGATGGTTTGGCAAACATAGCTGCAGACCAAGAGGGAAATCTGTTTTTTAGCTCCCTAAATGATCTCCCTTCCAAGTGTAAGGGATGTTTGGTTTTAGACAAGACCCGGTTTCCTCATATTCGTTCTCACTAATTTAGTTTTCTAATGGCTAGATCTTTGTATATTTTGATTTCTATGTTCTCTAGTTACCCATTCCTTTTGTAGAGGACCTTATGATATGTATAAGGCCTCCTCCCTTGTTTTTCTTCCTTGGTGGTTGAGGTTGTCATGTCCCCCACCACGTTTGTATTGTTTGAGCTTTATTAATAAAATTTAGGGAGTTACCGTCCTCTTTTCACCAAAAAATAAAGAAAAAGAAGAAGAACATGTTATGAATCATATGAATATAGGTGTATAAACATAATGAAACTAGCATAAATCAGATCTAAACTAAGAAAACATGTAGAATTCTCACCAATATTGACAAGAAAGAAGTCGAATCTTGAGCGTGGATTCGCTGAACCTTCGGGATTGCTAGAAAGGCTTAGAGAGAGAGTTCTATCTGTAGTTTAGACTGTAGAACTCGGGGGAGAGAATTGTTATCGAAATTATGAACTGAGGTCACCTATTTATAGGAAAAAATCTCACCTGGAAGGACTGGCGCCCGGCCGGCAGATGTGGCCGCCCGGCCGATCCAGGGGATTGGCTCGGTTACCAAGGCTCTAATCAATCTGGACTCTGGAGAATGCTTGGTAACGTCTATCTTTACAGCTCATCCGATCATGTCGTCAATATCTTCTTATCTGGGCTTTTCGGGAAATCCTGGGTAAGTCCTGCGCATCTTGTAAATACCTGGGAGGTCCCTGTGAGTTCTAGAATGCCTAATAACTCATTTTCAGGTTGGGTACTAACAGTAGCCCCTCAGTGAGGCTTCTTGCAAGGCATGGAGGGTCGTCGATCAAGAAAGGAACTGATCTGAAACATGAGTTCCAAATCGAATGAGAGAAGTGAGAATATGGTGACCAGGTTGGTCGGGCGGCTGAACCTATGTCAGGCTACCTACGTATCCAAATGGAATCAAGCCAATCGTAGTTCGAGAATTGGGGGAGAAAGAAATGAGACATCGTCTCTCGCTAGGGATAGACAAACATTCGCAAGACAATAAAGTCACGTGGACCTTACTGGGGAAAAAGGGAAAAAGAAAAGAGACATCAGACTCCGACTGGGGATAACAATCCTACGGGCACTATCCTGTATGAAGACCGAACATTCATAAGCAATAAAGTAGTTGCAGATGGACTCTATTGGGGAAAGGGAGGAAAGGCCATACGCACGGTACGATAAGAAGTTTTAAGAATCGAGAACAGAATTAGGGATGGATTCTAACTTCCTATAGAGCGCACGTAATCAATTTATAGATTAATTCTTAAGGATTAGGGTTTACAGAGGTTTCCGACCTTCAATTATAGATTGATTTGGAATTTTGGAGGCCTTCCGGGCCGATTTTGGAAACTTGGAGGCCTTCCGGGCCGAATTGGAATTTCTGGAATTTTGGAGGCCTTTCTGGCCGATTTGGAAACTTGGAGGCCTTCCGGGCCGAATTGGAAACTTGGAGGCCTTCCGGACCGATTTGGAAATTTGGAGGCCTTCCGGGCTGAATTGAAAACTTGGAGGCCTTCCGGGCCGATTTGGAAACTTGGAGGCCTTCTGGGCCGAATTGGAAACTTGGAGGCCTTCTGTGCCGATTGGGAAACTTGGAGGCATTCCTGGCCGATTTGGAATTTTGGAGGCCTTCCGGGCCGATTTGGAATTTTGGAGGTTTTCCAGACCATTTGGAAACTTGGAGGCCTTCCGGGCCGAATTGGAAACTTGGAGGCCTTCCAGGCCGATTGGAAACTTGGAGGCCTTCCGGGCTGATTTGGAATTTTGGAGGTTTTCCAGACCAAATTTGTTTAAGGGCGCTAATTTTAGACAACAAGTGTGGGTCTACGAGCTGTTCCACATTGCTCCATTTGGAGTGCATGGGGTTAAGGAGGTCCCGGTTATAAGGTTCTGGGCAAAGAGGAACCGGTTGGAGGACCGCGGCAAGGCCAGGAAGACTCCCGATCTGGGGATTTTTACCTCGAGGTTGAGTGGTCAGCTGCATGAGGACTTCCAGTTCTTCCCTTGGTCGGATCTGGTGCTGGCAGGGGTCGGTCAGGCCCAGGAGTGTACTACTTCCCGCTGTTTTCTGGTAGGGCTGACTAGAGATGCCATGTACATTGGCGAGAGAGTCTGCAGGCAGCATGGCAGACATCCTGTGATGTGGGCCCCTCTTGAGCCACCGAGGAACATGTTGTATCCGGCTGGGCTGAGGACGAGCGGTGACTACCGAGCGAGGACTCCTGCCCATTTATACCAGAGTGGGGCTGACTATGAGTGGTTTGTGGAGCACGTCCTGGTGAGTCCGCAGGTGTTGGCGAGGAGGCAGGCTGGCGCCTCTTTAGCTAGCTCGAGTAGAGAGGCTAGATATGGTATGGATATGCCACGGTTCTCGGATTCCATTAGGATGAGCGGGGTGGTGTTGAGGTGGACTTTGACCTGACTCCCACTGAGACTGATGAGGGTACTGGGGCCCAGCTTCCTCCGCTTGGAGCTACGGTATGATAACCTTTGCTTTTCATTTCTGTCTTGCACACACACACTTTAGACTTGTTTCTGAACTGTGCTTGTCTGTCCCAGGTGACCCGGGAGGCTTATATCCTCTCAGTCCGTCGAGGCAACATTTTTAGCGGTTATTCAGGAGCTTGGCTGCCGCTTGTACCTGCCGTCAGGGGGACATGGTGGTGCCGCCGCGCATAGAGAGAACACCTACAGAGGCTGCTTCCTCATCCCGCGCTCGCCGGAGGTCTGTCAGAGGTAGAGGCTCAGGAGCCGGTGGATCCCACTATGTGCAGCACCGGGGCCGTGGTGATGATGATGATATTAATAATGAGGAGGAGGATGTTGATATTGAGGACTCTGACTCGGACTAGATGTAGTCCTTATTCCTGGATTTATTAGTGAGAGAGAGAGGAACAAACAGATACATTCATGTACAATATGTTTATTTGTTTTTGTATGTAATTAATTAATATTTTATTTATATGTCTTTATGCATGAGCCCAAGGGGTAAAACGGGGATTACACACTATCAGGCAGTTCCACCTTCTTTGTCGGACCTCTTTTGTGATTCGGGACCTTCAAAACGTCTGAGATGGGTCCATTCCGGCGTTTGATGGGGACGGACTTGCAAATCTGTACAGAATGGCTTATGTGGCCGCGTGGCCAACCATGGGGAAGGACTGGCCACGTGGCCAAACAGGACCTGAACTCCCTACCCTATTTAATCAGCTATCTCGTAGAGAGACGAGGCATACAACAGTTTTTCTTTCTTTGCTCTAGATTTCGATCCTTCCACGCTTTTCTGATGGATAGACACCCTAGGATTTCTGAGGAGAGACAACGCTACTTCATTAAGAGTTTGAAGATCTAGGTTAGAAATCTTTCAAAGATAACTCGTGCAAACTTTGATAGGAGATTCGGGATTAAGTGCCTTTGGTCCCTGTTCAGGGTTAAGTCTGATGAAAACCTGATTTGTGCTGCTGTCAAGTTCTGGGACAATGAGAATCATGTCTTCAATTTTTCTTACAATGAAATCACCCCAATGTATGAAGACTTTGTGGCTCTTTGTGGTGCGAGAGCGACGGATTGGGTAGCCATGCCGCAGTACCAAGTACCTTCAGAACTTCGTGTTTCCCAACTGCTGAGGGTTTTTGTTGAAGATGCTAGAGGCTTGCTGTTAGATGGTGATGTTGACCTCTGTGGGCTTCCCATCAGGTTTATTAATAGCACGGTGGAGTCTGACATGGCTCTGGACTGTCTAGCCCTTTGTCTATTTGCCTCGATACTATTTCTACCCTATTTGCTTATCCCTTATTTGCTTAGGGAGACTTTGCATGGTATTGGAGAGTTGGCCTCGGGAGCTCGAAAGATGACCAGAGGGAGTACCCGACTATTAACCTTATGGCTGCAGGAGAGATTACGGGTTTTGGAGGAGCCTGTCGGGCCAGTATCACCTTGGGTTTGCCAAAGTAGGCGAATGAGGTAGCCTTTCGTAGGGAGGATTCAGTCTGCATGGGTGACATATCTGGCGCAGGTGGGCTCAGAGCGGTCTTTGCATGATTCGGGTTCCTGCCTTTGATGAGACCACTTATTATTATGCAGTGTGGGTGTGCCGTCAGTACGGGATGCCTCAGATTATACCTTCTTCGTGGGATGAGACTTGCAGTAGGGTCAATACCAGGATGCTCCCTATGAATGCCGGGGTTGTAGTGCTTTTGGAGCGATGTTGGTCTTATGCTCTCATGCCCAGCACTCTCTGTATACAGCGACCTCGCGACATACTTCTGTCTCGAGAATACTTAGACTGGTACCAGACAACCTTGGGGAATATGGGACAGACTTTGAGAAGACTGAGACGTAGGGTGGTGGTCCCTTATGTCTCGAGCAGACGTTTGAGGAGAGAAGAGACTCTACAACGCGAGGTGGAGACCGAGTTGGCTCAACTAGCAACTACTAACAGGAAAAGAAAAAGAGAAGGCCCCCAACAGGGGTGACTCAATTGAGGAAGGCTTTATTCGAGGATCCTACTAGATAGGCTAGACGCGGACGAAGAGACAAGAAACCGAAGAAGGAAGAGGAGGAGGAAGAGTGACTCCGAGTATCCAACCACAGTCATTGCAGACACATAGTTTAGATTTTAGTTTGTTTTAGTTTCTTTAAATTTCACAGCAGGTTATTTATTCGTAGGTTCCTTCGAGCTTAGACTCATCAAATAAATGTTAACGTGTAGTGACTTGTGCAAATAGAGATTTTGCTTTAGTTATAAACAGATTGTTTGCTTTATTGAATTTGCTCAAACCAGATTTGGATTTTTATTTATTTTTGAGACCGCACCTTTGAAGGCTGCCTACATTTCCATTTTACAAGTAGGACTAAGGGGCTCAGGTCACCGTAGTTCATTTCTGATTGTAGAAAGGGAAGATAGGAGGGGGGAAGTAAAGAGAGAATAATAATTTTTTTTTACAAGGGGACGGCCGTTGCAGAAGACCGTTTGATGGAGAGTACCCCTGATGGAGAGAACCATTTGTGGAGAAGGACCGCAGTGGTCAATTGTAGTAGTGGCGGAGATTGTAAACCTTGACTGGGAGAAGTCCATTGTCGTCTGTGTACACCCAATCTTCATTCTGCTTGGTTAAACGACACGTCTCGATGAGTAGTCGGACCTCTTCTTTCAACTCTTGACAGTCGTCTGTACTATGCCCTTCATTCTGGTGGTAAGAACACATTCTGTTTGGTTCAGAAATCTGTAGTGTCGGAGTAAGACAAAATTCCTGCATCGGCTGTAGTTTACCAATTTTCTTCAGTGCTTTAAACATGAGGCTCAACGGTAGATCCGAGCTTGTGCAGTGTCGGAAAATGATGGGGGATCCATTCTGTGACTCGAACCTCCCGTGCGTCGGTCGTAAGGACGGGGTATTCACTAAGTGGCTCTTTAGTTGAATTAAAGCTAATTCACATTTCTGATTCCAAAATTCTTTTGAGCAATTCTGTAATTCTTTAAGGACCGGGTCACTTGCCATCGTGAGGCGACGGATGTAGTGTAGCAGACCTATGAGCTTGGTCCTTTCCTTCTCTTGACGAGGGGATGACATTGTTATTAACTCTATGACTTTCTCGGGGCAGCTTCGAATTTCTGTCCCAATCTGTACCCTAGATCTTTTGTCTGAATAGTACTAAATCTGCATTTCGACGGATCCAAGAGAATTTTCTGACCTCTCAGAATGGTGAAGACTTTTCGCAAATCTTCGATGTGTCGGCCGTAGGGTCTTTTGGAGTGCAACACTAGTCATCTATGTAGACTTCTGTATCCGTTGGCGATCTTGTTGGAATGTGGTAATAGATACCAATGCCCTTCCATTCTAGGAATCGGTTGGCGTGATAATAACTACCCCATGGGGTGTGAAAGAGTAACTTCTCGTTTGTCTGTACTGCGGCGAGTATCCGATTTTTACCGGGGAAACCTTCGAGGAACGATCGAACATCTCTGTCTTCGGTGGCTTCTAACAGTGCGTTTAAGTCAAATGGCGGGAATCTATGTTTGGGGCTCAATTCGTTAAGACTCATGATTTTTAAGTGAACCGTCACCTTCTTTTTGTACTTATTTGCGGAGATGATGTCGAGTAACCATTTTGGCCAATGTGCGGACTTGATGAAGTCTCTTTGTAGCAGTTTTTCTATTTCCATTGCCATGCGAGGAGACCATTCGGGCTTAGCTAGCGGCAGTGCTTCCTTCAATGACCCAATGTCTGGTGTTATCATTAGCTCCCGCTCTCTGTCTGACACGTCGTTACAGGACCATGCAAAGATGTCTTCATATTCTCTGAGCAGCTTGATCAATGTTTCTCGTTCTTCGCCATGAAAGAAGCTCCCAATCTGAGTCCACTCCGGCTTGTCTTGTCTTCCCAGATTCACACATGTTAACACCTCATCGGCAACTTGGGCTCGGTTTTCCCTTTGATTAATAACCTGCTATGAGATTTCTCGGATGTATTCGTTATTTAGTTTGTTTGTGTCTGCGTCTTTTAATGAATCGTTATTAACTATTTGTGTATCATTAGATTGATTAGTTAATTTATCATTTATAAGAGTGGATATAGAGGGATACTCGGAAAGATCGAAGTTTTCATTAAAAGCACGAGGAAAAACAGTGTTTGCAATTACATCGTAATCTTTTGACTTGAGGTCATTATACTTAGACGGAGACACGAACTCATAAGTGAAAAAGGGGGACCTAACTGACCTAAGGGGGATTGACTCTTTAGGGGGTGAGCTGACCAGCCCCAGATTCTCGATGGCAGTAGTCACAGGTCCGTATTCAATAACAGCCACGATGTCATCTTCCAGGCTCAAGTGCTGGAACAAATCTTGGCCATCCCATGGTTCTGTTTCCTTGGTTTCACCAACTAAAGGTTCATCGAGAGACATGAACTCTGTATCATAAGTCAGGTCTTTGTTCACCTTGATGTAGTACTCGTTCTGGATGGTAGTAACTCTGCCAGCAGTCTTTCGAGGTTCCATGTACCTTAGCTCTAGGTTAGCCCGGTCAAACTCGACATCTCTGAAGATTTCAAAGCCCATTTGAATACTCTTCACCTTCTTTGATATAGTAACTGTTGAGGGAAAGGTGGTAAGGCTTCATGTTGACTTCTTGTAAGGGAGTTGCTTCTTCTTGAGTATGCCTATCTGCTTCTGCTCTACTTTTTCAGTGGGAGTCATTACGTACCTTAGCCCGAACAGGCCTCTGTGGTCTACCTCCTCTGTTAGCTCTGTGGGTCCTTGTAAGTTCTTACCTAGCCCCAGCCCTGGTATGAAGCCCATGTTTCAAAGTATCTTGTAGATGGGTAGCACTCTATCAGAAGTTCTGGTGAGATCGTCATCACATATCTGAGCTTGTGCCACTATTTCGAACCCACTGAAGAGTCGGCGATCTTCTTCATGCTGAATCTGTAACACGGGGTACCCCCTTTGTGTCAGTGCCTTGAGCCGTCACTAGGTCACTGTAGATAACTGTCACCTCATTCCCTGACTGGAATTTAACACACTGATGTAAGGAGGATGGAACCGCATTGGACTTGTGTAGCCAGGGGTGCCCTAGTAAGATGGTGAAAGAGGATGGTATGTCAATCACTTGGAAATCCGTGGACAGGGTTTGAGTTCCCATGGAGATGGGTAGAGTAACGATTCCTAAAACTGATCTGCATGTGGAGTCATAAGCCTTGATTGTCTGCGTGGAAGGCCTCAGAGTAGTTGCATCTATGCCTACTACATCCATCATCCGTGACGGCAGTAAATTGATGGCGGATCCGTTATCCACAAAGGCTCGAGGGATTTTCTTCCCGCTGATTTCGACTTTGATGTGCAGAGGTTCATTATGACCGATGCCAAATGGAGTTTCGTCGAGCTCTGAAAAGGTGATAATATTCCCGAAGTGAATGTTGCCGATCATTTGTGTGACATTCTCGGGAGTTGTGTCTGATGGGACCATAGTAGCGGCCAAGTTCTTCTCAAGCATTTAACGATGGGCTAGAGATGAGGTGAGTAAAGACCAGAGAGAGATATGCGCTTGGGTTTGTTTAAGCTGTGTGAGGATGGGATCCTCTTTCTCAGGGTCTGATGGTTCTGACTCCTTATTGAAGACCTTCTTTGTACCCTTGAGGTCTGACTGATAGATCTGTCCGGACCATGTGAGTAGCTTGATTTCTCCTCGCATGTCGTATGGAGACTGCAGCATTTTCGCAGATTCTGCGAAGATTTCGGCTATAGATAGTGGTGGAGATTTAAGTGGACCGGAGTCGCAATCTCCTAAGAGAGAAGCTTCTAAAGACAGTTCATCTAATGACTGTTGGGTTTCCAAGTAACATGCGCAGCGGAATTTAGCATTTAAAATTTTAAGAAACCCAAAGCCATGGATCCGTTCATATGATTAAATCAAATACAACATAAGAATAAAGGAATAAACTAACCCTTGATGGCTATCAAATTCTCTTGGTCTTTGGTGGAGGTTTGAAGACTTGATCACGATCACAAAGCTTGAACACGAACTTTGAAGATGATGATTTTCACCCTCTAGCGGTATCCACACTTCGAACGAATATCAAAGGAGCTTCTTTGATCTTGGTTGCTAGACCAAATTGTGAAACACTTTTTCACAATCAAAAGAACTATATGGAATTTATTTTGTGTATTATTTTGTTCCTCAACCAAGAATGTCTTGGAACAAAATAAACCCTCTCTCAAACTCTTTGAGACTCACAAAATCATTAGCTTAGAGTGCTGGCCGAATTTGGTCTTTTATACACAAGCATGACCTATTCCAAATAGGAAACTTGTGTCAAAATCCGTCCAAAATTCGTTTCCTAATCAAATTAGGAATCTGCCACCCGACAGTACTGTGCGGCCGCCCAAAAACCTCTGTGCGGTCGCACAACTATCTGAAACAAAACTGGTACATTTCTGAGCTAAGTGTGCGGCCGCCCAGTCCATTATGTGCGGTCGCCCACTTCCCAGAAAGTCCAGAATTTCCAAAATTCCAATGTAGTCCTTTTAAAGATTCGTTCTATTGTGTGTGACCCTCTAGGATTATACTAAGTTGGCAATGAGCTCAAACATGATCCCATAAGATATGATTAGGTTCTAGCAAACCGTCATACCTACCCAAATAGTATAACTAGATACAAGTTCGCATTCCTTTAGAATATGTCACAATCCCTTTGTCCACGATGTCATTGAACACAAGTCATGGTCAAACAGTCAACTTGTTTTGTTCAATACTTTCTCGATTCCGAATATGTTGATAATCCAAATGACATTGATCCAATCAATTCATCTGAGTCCGGCCGAACATTTCATCAACATCATTCCTACGAGTGGCCCAAGCTTGACATCTCTCCGAGGAGGGACAAATCCATTTAGCTTATTATTCTTCCAACGGGATTCCGATTATGCCAATCATACCCTTTATAACTACTCGGTTAAAAGTAGCGTTTGAATATGTCAAACATAATGTTCATCAAGTGGAAGACTATAATAACTTCATGTCTAAGGATTCAAATGACATAACTAATATGAGATATATGTACGACATAGACCATGACATAAATCTCATAGAGCGGGTCATGTCCAATACCTTGTTCCAAACAAGTACCCATAAATCTAACATGATCATCCCATGATCATTTAGCCTTTATACTAGTGCTTAACAAGTACTAGGGACGGAGATTATTATAAGTAAACATGAACAACAATAATAATCAAAACATCTCTTTATTGATATGAAATAAATGATAACAATTACAACGTTTATTAAACGTGCCTAGGGCACCACTACCAACAATCTCCCACTTGCCCTAGGTTCAATCTCCCATGTATCTAATACCCATGGACCTAACATGACCATCATGTTTAGCTTGTGGAAGTCCCTTTGTTAGCGGGTCCGCAACATAGTCATCAGTAGGTACTCTGCATATATTTACGTCTCCCCTATCAACGATCTCTCGAATGATATGAAAACGCCTAAGTATGTGTTTGGATTTCTGATGTGCTCTTGGTTCCTTTGCTTGAGAAATAGCACCATTATTGTCGCAATAAAGGTCTATTGGATTAGCAATACTAGGAACCACCTCAAGTTCAGTTATGAACTTCTTAATCCAAACAGCTTCCTTTTCAGCATCCGATGCAGCAATATACTCAGCTTCTGTTGTAGAATCAGCGGTTGTACTTTGCTTGGAACTCTTCCAGCTTACAGCTCCACCATTTAACATAAACACAAAACCCGATTGCGATCGGCTATCATCTTTGTCGGTTTGGAAGCTTGCATCCGTGTAAGCATTTACAACGAGATTATCTTCCATTCCTCCATAGACCAAAAACGAGTCTTTAGTCCTTCTCAAGTACTTAAGAATCGCTTTTACGGCTATCCAGTGATTTTCGCCAGGGTCGGATTGGTTTCTACTTGTCATGCTCAAAGCATAAGATACATCCGGCCTAGTACAAATCATGGCATACATGATGGACCCAATTGCCGAAGCATATGGAACATCATTCATTTTCTCATGCTCATCTTTTGTCTTAGGACATTGAGTCTTACTTAGCGAAACTCCATGTAACACGGGCAAGGTTCCTCTCTTAGAATTTTCCATACGGAATCTTCTAATGACCTTGTCAATGTATGTACTTTGGCTTAAACAAGTAGCCTCCTTGATCTATCTCTATAGATCTTAATGCCAAGAATATATGCGGCTTCACCCATATCTTTCATTGCGAAGCACTTTCCTAACCAAGTCTTCACAGACTGAAGTGTAGGAATGTCGTTTCCAATGAGCAATATGTCATCCACATATAAAATAAGGAATAGCACTATGCTCCCACTAATCTTCTTGTATACACAAGGCTCATCTTCGTTCTTGATGAAACCAAACTCTTTGACCGATTCATCAAAACGGAGATTCCAACTCCTAGAAGCTTGCTTCAATCCATAGATGGATCTCTGCAATTTGCATACCTTAGAATCTTGTTCAAAACCTTCTGGTTGTGTCATATACACATCCTCTTGGAGTTTTCCATTCAGGAAAGCGGTTTTGACGTCCATCTGCCATATTTCATAGTCATGATATGCGGCAATGGCAAGCAAAATTCTTATAGACTTGATCATTGCTACGGGTGAAAAGGTCTCATCATAGTCAATACCATGAACTTGCCTATAACCCTTCGCTACAAGCCTAGCTTTGTAAGTATGCACCTTCCCATCCATGTCAGTCTTCTTCTTGAAGACCCATTTGCATCCTATGGTTTTTACACCTTCGGGCGCATCAATCAAATTCCAAACTTGATTGTCTTGCATGGATTGCAATTCGGATTCCATGGCTCCAAGCCACTTGTCAGAATCAGGAGAAGACATCGCCTCTTGGTAGGTTGACGGTTCATCATTCTCAATGATTTCTACCTCATTACTATCCGTTACGAGAAATCCATATCTCTCGGGCTCGGATCGTAACCTACTAGATCTGCGAGTTGCTTGTGTACTTTGAACAGGTTCCACAACTCCTTGTGGTTCTTGTTCTTGCTCCACCATTGGTTCAATGTTATTTTCTGGGTCTCGAATTTCTTCAAGATTTATTTTACTCCCACTGATTTCTTTGGAGAGAAACTCTTTCTCTAGAAAGACACCAGTTCGGGCAACAAACACTTTGTTGTCCTCTCGGTTGTAAAAGTAATATCCTTTAGTTTCCTTAGGATATCCCACGAAAATACATTTATCAGATTTGTGTGCAAGTTTGTCTGAGATAAGTCTTTTGACAAAAACTTCACAACCCCAAATCTTCATGAAAGATAGACAAGGCTTCTTTCCGCTCCACATCTCATATGGAGTCTTTTGAACCGATTTAGTTGGAACACGATTTAGTGTGAAAGCAGCGGTTTCTAGAGCGTAACCCCAAAAGGATATTGGAAGATCAACTTGACTCAACATTGATCGAACCATGTCTAACAAAGTCCGATTCCTCCTCTCGGACACACCATTCCATTGTGGTGTTCCGGGTGGAGTCAATTGTGAAACTATTCCACAATTCTTTAGATGATCATCAAATTCTTGACTTAAGTATTCACCACCACGATCTGATCGAAGTGCTTTAATACTTTTGCCAAGTTGTTTTTCTACTTCATTTTGAAATATTCTAAATATCTCAAATGCTTCACTCTTATGTTTCATTAGGTAAACATACCCAAATCTACTATAATCATCAGTGAAGATTATGAAGTATTGAAATCCTCCCCTAGCATTGCTACTTAATGGTCCGCATACATCGGAATGTATCAACCCCAGTAAGTCGCTTGCCCTTTCACCCAACTTGGTAAAAGGTGTCTTAGTCATTTTTCCAAGAAGACATGACTCACAAGTATCATATGACTCTAAGTCACATGAACCCAAAAGTCCGTCCCCATGGAGTTTTGAGATACGCTTCTGATTAATATGACCAAGACGGCAATGCCACAAATAAGTATGATTTACATCATTAGGTTTAGATTTCTTATTTACATGATAGACATTATTTTCATTCTTGACATCCAAGATATAAAGGCCATTAAATGAATTAGCAATACCATAAAGCACATCATTTAAATAAATAGAAAATTTCTTATTCTCAATAAGAAACTTAAAACCTTCATTATCCAAACAAGAAATTGAAATAATATTTATGCTTAAATCCGGAACATAATAACAATTGTTCAAAACAAGAATTAATCCGGAAGGTAAAGTGACTTCATAAGTCCCTACGGCTAATGCAGCAACTCTTGCTCCATTCCCCACACGTAGATCTACTTCACCTTCTTTAAGCAGTCTCCTATTCTTTAGTCCCTGCACATTTAGACAAATGTGAGAACCACATCCGGTATCCAATACCCAAGAATTAGTGGTAGAAAGGAGAATATCTATCATATAGATACCTGAAATCGACGCAGCCTTGCTGCTCTTCTTCTTCTTTTGCTCTTCCAAGAAAGCCTTGCAATTACGTTTCCAATTACCAATTTCTTGACAATGGAAACAGATTGCATCCTTTTGTGAATCAGGTTTTGCCTCAGAAGCCTTGGCAACCTTTGCCTTGCTTATCTTGGGTTTGACAACTTTTGCCTTACCCTTTCCTTTGGCACTAGCCTTCTTCCCATTATGAACCAAGAGCACGGGAGAACCTTTCTCCACAATTTTCATCTCTGCAGTTTTGAGCATCCCATGCAACTCAGAGAGATTCTTATCCATTCCATGCATGTTATAATTCATTACGAACTGATTATAACTTTTAGGCAATGAATTAAGAATGAGATCCGTGGCTAGCTCCAATGGGATTGGATAGCCAAGTTTCTCAAGGTGCTCTACATAACCTTTCATTTTAAGAAAGTGAGGACTCACTTGTTGCCCTTCATTCATTTTACTAGTAGTGAATGCAACAATGGTCTTGTACCTCTCTTGCCTAGCTTGCTCTTGAAACATGGTTCTCAACTCCACGCCTATCTCATAGGCTTCCAAATGTTCCAAACTTTGTTGGAGTTTTGAACACATAGCAGCAAGCATGAGACAACTTACATCTCTAGAATCATTACGATGTTTCTTGTAATTGTCTCTTTCTACCCTAGGGGCAGTAGGCGGTGGTTCAGCAGGGAGAGGCCCATCGAGAATGTACAACTTATCTTCTTGCCTAAGAACGATTCTTATGCTTCGGATCCAATCCATAAAGTTAGTACCATTCTCTTCGAGCTTATCCTTCTCAAGGATCGATCGCAACGACATTGATTGAGTGTTATTAGTCATTATCTACAAATATGCAAAATTTCCAAAATTTAATAAGTACCGATTTTTCATTAAAGAGATAAAAAAATGTATTTTAAAACAAAATACTCCCACTAAATTATATAACCTTCATATACATCCAATGTATAATATAATTTAAATGGGTTGAGATCCCGCTTTAATCTAATTTTGAGTACGCTTTGGCGCACCGCTCAAAATTAAATCAATTAGGTAGACAACTCTTGTCAATCATATCTCATATGACTCTCAGTTCTTTTCATGAGATTCTTTAAGAAATCCAATTTCAAAAAGCATGTTAAATCTCATCTTTGCCTTAAGCCCAAAACTGTTTTGATGCTTAATTAAGTCCAACCATTTTAAACGCATAGGAAACTCTTATTCACTCATCTTGCTCAAACATGAATAAAATCAATGCACCTCGCTTTGGCGAGCCCACATAAAATTACTCATGTATAAACAAGTGTTTTAATCATGGCTTGGCAAAAAGACTTAAAACTTTCTTTGAAGGTTCATCACATATAGCATATAACACATTTATGAGCACATAATATAAACATGTTACACATCAAGTTTAGCCACTAAATTAATCCCCATTAATTTAAGCATGGTATTTATGTGTCATTAGTTTCTCTATAATTATGAGGATGAGACTATTTCAACTTTGGTCATTATTTCCAAATCAAGACAACAAGAAGTGCGGTCGAACTAAGCCATCAGGCAACCACAATCCCGCACTAATTCAAGAAACCAAGAAAGTAGTCCATGTGGCCGAAACTAAGCAATAGATGGTCTCGATGAACGTAGGCCAATTGCATTCATAATTCCACATGCATCTCCAATCATTGAATCAAGAACTTTGTTTCTCAATTTTAGCAATTATGAACTCTTCATAATTCTAACTTCGTTTTATCTTTGAAACTTTGATTGCGATCAAGTTTGGGAAACACAATCTCGATGAACGCAGATTAGCCATCCAAACCTTGAACCAATCTTAGAATCACAAGACTAAAACAAATAAGAAAATCAAACCCCAAGATCCACACACAAACCAACTACCCAAAACCCATTCCAGATCAGCAGGTCTGGATTGGTTCTGTTACTGGTTTTGTTGAACCTCTCGAAAATTCCAAATTCTGATTTTTGAGCAAAATCAGACATTCTGATCTTGGCGTGCGGCCGCCCAAAATTACCAGTGCGGTCGCCCAAAAAACCGTGCGGCCGCCCAGTATCTTCCGTGCGGTCGCCCGGTTCAATCAGAATGTGCAGAATTTTAAGTTCGAAAATTTTGTCTCAAAATTGTTTTTCCCCGACTATTAAAACTTTGATCCAATCAAAAATTAATAATCAACAATTCTGAATCCACCATAATTTATTTATTGCGATTGAATCGTGCGATTAAAGTTGCAAAACAATAAACCACATAAAATCACATAACACATAAACATCACATATTCCAATATTCATATCATGCAAGGCACATAAACAATTTATATACACATAACATGATCCAAGTATTGAATTAATCAACAAGAACGGGGCTCTGATACCACTGTTGGGTTTCCAAGTAACATGCGCAGGGGAATTTAGCATTTAAAATTTTAAGAAACCCAAAGCCATGGATCCGTTCATATGATTAAATCAAATACAACATAAGAATAAAGGAATAAACTAACCCTTGATGGCTATCAAATTCTCTTGGTCTTTGGTGGAGGTTTGAAGACTTGATCACGATCACAAAGCTTGAACACGAACTTTGAAGATGATGATTTTCACCCTCTAGCGGTATCCACACTTCGAACGAATATCAAAGGAGCTTCTTTGATCTTGGTTGCTAGACCAAATTGTGAAACACTTTTTCACAATCAAAAGAACTATATGGAATTTATTTTGTGTATTATTTTGTTCCTCAACCAAGAATGTCTTGGAACAAAATAAACCCTCTCTCAAACTCTTTGAGACTCACAAAATCATTAGCTTAGAGTGCTGGCCGAATTTGGTCTTTTATACACAAGCATGACCTATTCCAAATAGGAAACTTGTGTCAAAATCCGTCCAAAATTCGTTTCCTAATCAAATTAGGAATCTGCCACCCGACAGTACTGTGCGGCCGCCCAAAAACCTCTGTGCAGTCGCACAACTATCTGAAACAAAACTGGTACATTTCTGAGCTAAGTGTGCGGCCGCCCAGTCCATTATGTGCGGTCGCCCACTTCCCAGAAAGTCCAAAATTTCCAAAATTCCAATGTAGTCCTTTTAAAGATTCGTTCTATTGTGTGTGACCCTCTAGGATTATACTAAGTTGGCAATGAGCTCAAACATGATCACATAAGATATGATTAGGTTCTAGCAAACCGTCATACCTACCCAAATAGTATAACTAGATACAAGTTCACATTCCTTTAGAATATGTCACAATCCCTTTGTCCACGATGTCATTGAACACAAGTCATGGTCAAACAGTCAACTTGTTTTGTTCAATACTTTCTCGATTCCGAATATGTTGATAATCCAAATGACATTGATCCAATCAATTCATCTGAGTCCGGCCGAACATTTCATCAACATCATTCCTACGAGTGGCCCAAGCTTGACATCTCTCCGAGGAGGGACAAATCCATTTAGCTTATTATTCTTCCCAACGGGATTCCGATTATGCCAATCATACCCTTTATAACTACTCGGTTAAAAGTAGCGTTTGAATATGTCAAACATAATGTTCATCAAGTGGAAGACTATAATAACTTCATGTCTAAGGATTCAAATGACATAACTAATATGAGATATATGTACGACATAGACCATGACATAAATCTCATAGAGCGGGTCATGTCCAGTACCTTGTTCCAAACAAGTACCCATAAATATCATCCCATGATCATTTAGCCTTTATACTAGTGCTTAACAAGTACTAGGGACGGAGATTATTATAAGTAAACATGAACAATAATAATAATCAAAACATCTCTTTATTGATATGAAATAAATGATAACAATTACAACGTTTATTAAACGTGCCTAGGGCACCACTACCAACAATGACAGCATATAACAAGAAAAATTACTATCATTAATGAATTTTGAAGTACAACCTATCTAATCATCACTACAAAACTCGGAGTATGCCACAATAGGTTCGGCCAGATCACCAATGTTTGTTGCTATACTATCTTCGTCTAAAGAGAATCTAGGATCTTCGAGTGAGCCCTCATGGATGAGCTTTATTATGTCCTTCTTCAAAGCGAAGCATTCCCTTGTTCTATGACCGGTGGCTTGGTGATAATGGCAATACTTCCATACATTACTGCCCATGTGTGTGGAGTATCCCTTGAGTTATCTGAGGAGCCCTTTGTTTACAAGGTCGCAGAGGAACTTTTTCATGGAGATTTTTAGTCGCTCGAGGCAATCTTCGAACTCTAGCATGGTGATTTGATCAGTCTCTACCACATTAACATCCATGGCGATGATATTTCTTGGGTCAGCGATGACATTGTCCTTGATGAGCTTCTGTACAATCTGCTTGATGGTGAAGCACTCATTGTTGGTGTGTCCGGACACTCTATGGTAATATCAAAACTTGGACATGTCACAACCATGCTTGGACCATTTGAATCCGCGTTCCAAGGGAGTTATCACCCCAATCTTGACTAGTCCTCCGAATAGAGCATTCATGTCTAGCCCCAGTTTAGCAAAGGCATCTACCATCTCGAGAATGCCGATGTCGCCCCCGATAAGTTCGACCATGTTGAAACCACCATTGTTTGGGTGCGGGTTTGCTACGGTGTTCGGACCTTTAGGCTTCTCGATCTTTCCATCGGCTATGAGCTTTTGGATGACACGTTTGAGTTGTATCCATTCGTTGTGGCCAATGTACTTGTGGTACTTGCAGAACTTGTTTGCATCAAGATCAACCCTTTTATTCAACGGTTCATAATTCTCAATTGGCTTGATCAAACATTTCTTCATCAAAACCTCGAACACTCGGCTAGTAGGCATGCCGAAGTCATCGAAGTGGTCTTCTTTTCGGGGGAGGCTGCTAGTAACTGCTTGAACATCAAAGACGGAGTTGTCTTGGACCATGCTCACTTGACATGCGACCTCTTTAGCTTTAGGAGCGGTACTTGTCGGAGCTTTGTAGCGGAAAGAGGTGTTTCCTGTTTTGGCAACTTCTTTAACAACACCAGTAATGCCGGCTTCGTGTCTGACCCCAGCATCAACCATTTCCCACAGATCGGGAAAGCAACCGTTACCAATTGCCACCCTAAGCTCAGGCAACAAGCACTTGAAGAAGATTTGCTTTTGTTCTTTTGCCTTAGGAGGGTATTGTACCTCTTCTAGCTTGTGATTCCACCTCTTGTAGAAGTCATAGATAGGCTCGCTGAACCTCTGCATGGTGTTCTCTAAATCAGTACGGTTGACGTGCCAATCTAGGTTCGACTGATACTTCTCATAGAAAGTAGTGGTGATTTGTTCCCATGTCTCTTGTTCGGAGGGATCCAAACTCAAGAACCGGCGGAGAGCGATTTCGTCCAAGGTGGTGTGGAACATTTGCTCGTTGGTGCAGTCACGGGCTCTCATGGCTAGCACATAACTGTCGAGATGAGTCTTGGGACATGAAATACCATGAAATGTAGAGACCTTCGGCATCTTGAAGTCTCTAGGTAGAGCACCCACATTGCTTGGGTCGATGGTTTTGACTATTAGAGCGGATTACTTGGAGACCGTGTCGGATAGCTTGCGGATCTGTTCTTGCATGGAAACCACTAGAGGATGATTGGAGAAATCTACGTTACCATAGGCTTGAGCAGCGGGAGAAGTAGTGGAGACTGTAGGCACGGCGGAACCGATACTTAGTGGTAATGATGGCGGTGGCAACTTGGTAGAGGACAAGTAACTACCCATCAATTCTGGTGATGGCTCATATGGACGCTTGCTGGAGGTTGCTTTAGTACCAAAATCAGGAGGAGGGACCTTTTGGTAGTTGGGCACCTTGAAAGGGATAGCACCCTCATTGGAAGGGTAGGTGACGAGCACTTCTTCATCTTGGACGAAGATCACTTCTTCATTGTGGAAGCTAGTCCACACCTTTCTTCTTCATCTCAGTATGAAGATGATCTTTAAGTTCTTGGTTGACCCTTTCTAACGACTTGCTTCGATCCTCAAGCTTAGAGTTTTTAGCGTGAGGTTGGTGAAGAAAGCATGGAGAGGCGGCGGAATGTCCGAGGGCTTGATACTGGCGGTGATTTCTGGATCGGTGGAAGTGGAGACTGGCAGAGTGGAGACATTAGGAGTAGTAGGCTCTGATGATGGAGACATCATTGATGTAGAGACTGAAGACTGAGCTTGTGGAAGGCTTGAACATTGAAGACGACCGCTGGAACGGACCCAAACTTGCTTCTCTGTAGAGGTAGCGGACGAGAGGTTTAGGGCGGGACAAGGCGCATGCAATGTATTTTGTTATTTACAAAACAATGTATTATTAGTCCTAATGGTTGGAAGGGGTACCCCTTTTTGGGTTACTATCTACAAAACCTGGATCAGTGGAGGTCATCACTACGTCTATAGACCCCTCATTTTTCACCTGTATTGCACATCCCAAATGGAAAATTTGGTCGAGGGTCCTATAGGGCAAGCGACTTCCACCGAACTAACGGATCCTAGCGACTAACCCTTGTTTAAAGGCATTTAACATAATGTTTATGTTACTTCCGTTAAGTTTTTAACGAATTGAGATCCTTGTACAAAGTATCACTCGGCTTACTATATGCACACCCTTGTAGGGAATTTCATTTTTTGTCTTTTTTCTCTCGAAGGATCTCGACTCATTAAAGACTTAACGGATGACGGCATGAACGACACGTTAATTGTCTATAAAGAAAAGCTAGTCAAACCAACCGGTCAACTTTGAAGTGTCCTAGACTCTGTGAGTGCATGGTTTAGAAATGAACAAGGATTAACCTCGACTGCTTCAAAAGTGAAAACAGTGAGTTAGATAGCCCGGGTGCCACGAAGATAGAGGCGGTAGGATCACCAAAATTTGTGCACTCAGCGGAGTATCCAGTAGGGTGTGCAGTGTGACACGGACCTAGTGGTAGTGTGTGGACAACAACTAGTTATTTTTTAGGGAGAAAACAGAGAGTTTTTTTGTATTTACATGTATGCAATGCAAAACAGTTACGGAAGTACATTAGAATACAGTTAAGATATTAACGCACTAAAGTACAAGGGAAGCAGATATGTACAAGAGATAAAGTACAGGGGGGGAGAAAGCAAGTAAGAATACAATCATGATATTGATGAAAGTTTGACCCTCTATGTTTGAAGATGTTCAAAGCTAGTCCCCAGCAGAGTCGCCACTGTGAATACCCCTTTCCGAATGCGGGCGACGCACGGGAAGTCTTTCTTTTATTTATCTTTATTTTATCTTTTTCTATGGGATTAGGATATTCAAGTTTGATTTTAACCTTATTAAGAGTCGCCACGTTGTTTTTATTGAGCTAAAACATTGAGAAAAGCTAATAGAGAGGGTTCGGGGGTCAAGTTACGACAAGAGAAGAATATCAAGTTATCACTCCTAGCGTCCGATAGATCAGACTTTCTATCATGATGAATGTGTTAGTAGTGTGTGAGTGATTGAGACCGGATCCGAAGATTGCTACGTTCCTCTCGTATGAGAAGCTCAGGTCGACGTAGTTCGTATATAATCGGAATAGAGAGAAGAAGTGGGATCATTCATAATGAAGGGGGAGAAGAAAGAATCATACAAGATGATCACATCCTAGAACAATGATTATACCATTGATAAGATCAATGTGTAGTCATCACCTTCATCATAGGAGAGTTATTGATCATGGGAATAATTACCTAAAGTTTAGGGTTTAGAAGTAGTTCCTAGATCTCGTGGATTATCATCTGCTATGCATATAAATAGGGATTAAAACATTAGATCTATCATGTTACGCATGCTAAGCTGTAGATCTAGCATAATAATAAGAACATATATTAAGTAAACACATAAGCATAAAGATCGCTACCCTAGTCATAGAGCATTTTATGAATTCTAGTAAGAACATGAAGAACACGTTATGAATCATATGAATATAGGTGTATAAACATAATGAAACTAGCATAAATCATATCTAAACTAAGAAAACATGTAGAATTCTCACCAATCTTGACAAGAACGAAGTTGAATCTTGAGCGTGGATTCGCCGGACCTTCGGGATTACTAGAAAGGCTTAGAGAGAGAGTTCTGTCTGCAGTTTAGACTGTAGAACTCGGGGGAGAGAATTGTTATCGAAATTATGAAATGAGGTCACCTATTTATAGGAAAATCTCACCTGGAAGGACTGGCCGCCCGATTGGCAGATGTGGCCGCCCGGCCTGCAGATGTGGCCGCCCGGACGATCCAGGGGATTGGCTCGGTTCCCAAGGCTCTGATCAATCTGGACTCTGGAGAATGCTTGATTAATGTCTATCTTTTCAGCTCATCTGATTAGGTCGTCAATATCTTCTTATCTGGGCTTTTCGGGAAATCCTGGGTAAGTCCTGCGCATCTTGTTAATACCTGGGAGGTCCCTGTGAGTACTAGAATGCCTAATAACTCATTTTCAGGTTGGGTACTAACAACTTGCGGTCAAGTGATTCACGGTCAAGACATTGACCACTAAAATTTTTAGACTTATAAAATTTTAAGACCTATCCATCTAAAGCCTATACTACTAAAGTGGACTATTCTAGAAATGAAGTTTTAACACTTCTTACAATAAAACCTAAAGTCCAAAAAAAGTAAAATTAGGTTATGGGATCAATCAAATCTAGGTAATAGGAGTGGTTTATAATAAGCATACCCAACACACACCTTTTGTTCACATCGAGATACTTATCAGGATTTTTGGGTTGGAAGTTAACAAGGGGTTTTGCAAGGCCTTGCTTGACCAATCCCCCAAACACTTTGCTTAAGGGCATCCCAAAGTCTTTGAACCTTACGAACCGGCGTTTTTCCGAGTTACCCGTCCCTTGTGGGTTCTGCTTTGGGTTTTCCCCTTGGATGTTGTTGACTATCCCCGAGGCTTCCTTCCCTTTGTAGGTGGCCGGGGGATGGTATCTATAGGAGTTCCCACTGCTTTGGGCGGAAGTTTGCTCGCTGAGAGCCTTTTCGAACTTGGATCCGGCAGTAACCATGGCCCAGAGGTTGGGATAGAAGTGGTGACTGATCAAAGCTCGCAATTGAGGTTTCAGACAGGATTAGAAGATATCCAATTATTCTTCCTCGGTTGGCGGATTGGAAATTTCCCTGAGCTTGTAATTCTATCTCCAATAGAATTCACCAATCGGTTCATCAACCTTTTGTATGGTGCTTTGCAAATCTGTGCGGTTCGTTTCCCACTCTAAGTTAGACCATTACTTGGTGAGGAATGCTTCTTTGATTCGATCCCATGTATCTCGGGATTCATCTTTCAAATTGAAGAACCATTTGTGTGCGTTTCCTCTTAAGGAGAGTTGGAAGTGGTCGGCCATTTGCTGCACAGTACACCCTTTGCCCTCATTACTAAGGTGTAAGCATTGATGTGGGTTTAGGGGCAAGCAGTTCCGTCAAACTTGTCAATTTCTGGCATTTTGAATTTTTGAGGTAGGGGGACAATGTTGTCGGGGTCGGTAACCCCCAAAGAGGATTTTCTTCCGTTGATCCCTTCAAACTTTTCTTCTATTTTTTTTAATCTTTCTACCAACCACCCCATCTGGGGATCCATATGTGGGCTCGAGTTGATTGATCCCATGGTTTGGCTTATCACCGGGACTATGGTCGGAGGCACAGTGGTGGATGGGATCACAAGAGGAGAGCTTTGGGGTTGCACGTGGGTGTAGACCTACCCGTGTGCAGGATTGCTGGTAGGGATATATGGTGGGACTCATCTTAGGCTTGTGCTGTTGGATTGTAAAATGGGTATGGTACTCCTTGGGATGCGATTGGCAAACCCGGAGGTGGCAGACCAATAGTGGCTGGTGCTAGCGGCGCTCGGCTCATCAGGATGAATCCAGGTGGATATGAAGGAAAGCCGCTTGGCAGGGCAAAAGGAGCTTGGGTGACAGGCTCATTTTGGTGAATGGTGGCTTGGAATGTGGGATGTGAGGTTGCCACATTAGGGTACGTTTGAGGAGGAGGGACTCGGTTGTAGCTCTGAGGTTGCAGATTCCCGAACTCTTCTTCATCAGTGATTTCTACAAAGGACCCATAATTTTCAAACACAACCGCTACCCCCTTTTGTCTCAGGGCTTCCACTACCCTACTCTGCATTTCTTCCTGATGTTTACGGATACTCTCTTCCTGGGCCCTGGCGGCCTCTAAAGCTCGTACCAATTCTTCCCTGGTGAGACCATTCAAATCCACTGCATTATCACCCCCACTATTGCTTCCTGCCGGGCTAGTCATTCTGAGAAGTCTGAGTGAAGCTGCTGACGAACTGTCGGACTCGGCACTAATCAAACGGTGACCCGGAACTCTTATCCACTTCTTACTGTAGACACCCCGCCTTGGACCGCTCACCCCGATTGCACATTTGATCTTGTGTTTCTTCCTATTTTAAGTGTTTCTCGTTAGTTTCTGTTACTTCCGTTAAGTTCCTGACTGACTTCGTTAAGTCTAGGGACTAAACTGAATAACAGAACTGACTTTCTAGTCCATTCTGTCAAAAAGGCCATCTCCAAGTCACGCGCCTCCGCCCGTAGGGGTCATATGCGCGCGCGCCTTCCGCCCCCGAGGTAGGAAGCGCGCGCACCTGGGCGTCAGTTACAGATTTCTGTCCAAGAACCTCTCCCTTGCTCATTTTACATGATTTAGCCCGGGAAAGATTTCTTGGTGACTGTGTTTTGGCACCAAAAACATATTGTTTTCACCTATAAAAATATCTCTTTTCCACCATTTCAAAGGATCGATCTCTCTTATCTACAAAAACTATACACAAGTTCTTGGGCTTGGACCTCAAATTTTCTCTACAAAAACTATACACAAATCATTTCCAAGAGATTTTCCAAAGCAATTCATCAAGAAGTGTTTGAAGTCACTTGAAGTTTAGGTAAAACTCCATCTTTCCATACTTCATCTCTTATCTCTTTCTTTTATTTTAATCAAACGTGCAATCACCCAAATCATTTTAGGACATGACACCAAAGACCGCTTCATTCCATTGAAGTTGGTCAAGGAGTTATCTCCCTACATTCAAAACCCCTTTTAAACCCTCCTTTTATCATAATCAAAGAATATGAAGAATATTTTATTTATGTTGACTTTGAACAAGCAAGACCAACATTAGTTGGGCCAGATGAGTGTTTAAGTACTTCCCATCTTGTAACCTAACCCCCGAACCTTCATAACAAGAATCTCTGTTTTCGTATCAAAACTTAGGCTAAATATTAGGTTTTTCTTATGTTCCTCTAAAAGATAGGTGGCGACTCAATAATCTAAAACACGAATAGACATCCTAGGATCCTTCCACCGCTCTAGCCTAAAGCGGGTGGGGCTCCTCCCGGGGTATCTACAGTGGCAACTCCGCTGGGGACGTTTGAGGGTTAAACTTGCATTTTTGTTCAAAGTCTACATTTTTCTGGGCATTCTGGTTTCTGATGAGGGAAGCGTGCGCCTCTGGCCTTCTAGGCCTAAGGCGCGCGCATCCCACATCAAGAACCAGAATCGCCCGCCTCCCATATGTTCTTCCTATTCTTTTTCTTTTTTTCAACACTAATCATCTTTGCAGGGGTTTCAATAGACATTCAGGACAAGGGCAATCCCCTGAGTCCAAAGTCTAACAATCTGAAAGGTTCGCCCAGAAGCGGGCGCCTCCCATAGACTCTGCGCCATGCGCGTGCATCCCACAACACAGGCCAGAGGCGCGCGCTTCTGGGCAGTTTTCCAGGATAGTGAACAGGTTTCAGAACAGAGCAGAATGATGGGGTGTCGGCACAGTTGCCTGCATCAGGCCTGATTTGGACCTCTGGACTGTTTTATTTTTTTTTGTTTTGTTTTATCGGTCATACGTGTGATTCGAGAGTTGTAAATTATGTGCTTATTTTCTTTTCTTTCATAAAAAAAAGTAAAAAAAATGTTTTGTCACATGTTGGACCTCACACTACGTGCTCAAATTCTTATCAATTGCTCACTATCGAGTCGCACAAGTTCATAACCCCAAACCCGTTGAGGCCCGTCGTAGAGAGTTTCAAGCTCCACCTGACCTTGACTCTCTCGAAGTGGTAAACCTCAGCCCCTGGCGTAGTTCATGACTATATGCCGGGGGTGACCTTCAGCCTCTCTTTAGCCGAGCACAAGCCAACACAATTCTAGTTAGGGTCTAACACTCCGTGACCAAGTCGGTTTTCATGTGCCGAGATTTCCCTAAACTAATGTCTTCAAAACATACATGCCAAGTGGTTATCATGGACGAAATATAACTCCGTCCCCAAGTGGTTATTATGGACGAAAATAAAAAATCCATCCCCGCATGTATGCTTTACTACATTAATTTAGTTTAATCCCGACATGTGTAGGATTCACAAACGTGGTGGAATCCGATGAGTATATGGGACCGCGAGAAGGTCTATATACTAGTGTGACGATTCCACTATTTTCTTAGAAACCCCAAAAGGGACTCCGTCCCTCCGACTTATAAAAAAAAAAAAAAAAAAGTCTTCTTCTTATGTGGTTTGAGTCGTGTGCCCACCCTCTTCATGGACCGAAAGTGTTACTCAAGACTGACAAGGGCCTCTTCTGCAATTTAGGTCCAATTGGTACTTACCGAGTCTACCGTGATTAAGCAAACCGGCTACTTTGTGAATTGATCACTCCGACAGCATCAATGGCCGGCGGCTCCAACACCGACAACACCTTGTCTCTTGAGCAACTCTCAGCTATGGTCCAACTTCTCCAAGAGCAAGTTTCCACTCTCAATAAGGAGGCCCAAAACAAAGATGACCTTTAGCAATCCCATCTTGACAATCAAAGGGAGGCTCATGAAGCCGATATGGACCAAATGAAAGCTAAACTCACTAAGCTTTCAAGTGGTAAAGGCAAAGAGGACAATGAAGAGTCCGAGTGGACCAAAGGCTTGTTTGAGAGCCCTAATGTTAGTGCCCGTACCAAGAAAGTGGGGGAACCAAGCACTGACAACAAAGATCACAAGATGGTTGATTCAATCATGGCCTACATCGACCAACATTTCAATGGTCTCAACATGGGGAAAGGCTCCGACACAAGCCTTTATCAGTCATCCATTCTCATGAGCATAATGGCCGCTCTCCCCGATAAGTTCAAGATGCCCGACATTAGAAAATTCAAAGGCAACTCTTACCCCATGGCACACATCGAGATTTACATATGGGCTATGGTTCCAAAGAAGGTCTCTCCCAAAGTTATGGACAATTCTTCCCTCTTACTCTCGAGGGGGCGGCAAAAGATTGGTATGCAACTCTCCCGCTCACAATCCGTCTCGATTTTTTTATAAAATTCGGTTGTTGGAAGCTACATCAATGTACGCCTTCTAAGAGGATGCGCCGCTTCTTAGACCCCGTACTTCCTCGCCTTGTTGCCGCCCGTTGACAATTGTGATTCCGGCTCCTTTTTTACGGGTTCTTCCATTTTTGACAAGGTTAGCTCAATGTGGCAAGGTGATGACATGTAAGGATTGATTCTTCCATGAGCACGATATGTTATGTGCCTTGTTGAGGTTGTCATGTCCCCCACCACGTTTGTACTGTTTGAGCTTTATTAATAAAATTTAGGGAGGTACCGTCCTCTTTTCGCAACAAAAAAAAAAAAAAAAAAACACAATCTGTCTTGATTGGGATGCCGCCATGCTTGCCTTCAAAAGTCAATACCAAGGAAACACCACCACTCACCGCCCGACCAAGAAAGAGCTTGAGAACACACTCAAAGGGAAAATGAGTCCTTTATTGACATCACTAGAAGGTGGAATGACAAGCTTCCTGAAATTGTCGAGAGTCCTAACTGTTGGTCCCAAAGGAGCAACAAGGGTATGTGTCGCGACCCCGGACCCCGCGGGCCCGGGACCGCGATCTGGACGTCGACTCTAAAACCAAAACTGTGAAATACTGAAGTTAAAAATTCCATTTGATACCAAAAGGTGATAACACAAGGTTTTGTAAATCAACTTGAACAACAAAGTAAAACTAGTATAAACTCCATAAGCTTATACACCAAAGTTACAAAATACACAAATCCTAGTGACGTCAATGTTTGGTACAAATATCCCCAAAAGGTTACACATTGATATAATGTAAACCAAAACCTATGACAACTTTCCCCAAAAGAATGTATACACACTCGACGTCCTTTTTCTCGTGATCAGCGAGAATAATCCTTAGCACCTGGGGGGGGGGGTTAAGGAAAAACAAAGATAAAAGAAAGGGGGTGAGATAAATCTCAATAAGTTACTAATGCAACTACATGACATGCTATGATGCAATATACAATAATAATTCATAGCTAGCACATAGCATTTATCACATAACAGATAGCAGCGGAAATAAACACATAACAAAGGATATAGCCAAGGTTTTCCAAACCGGAACATCCAAATAAAGGATCGCTGTGCAGCTTCAATAATCAACCAATCAACATCTTCATAATAGCATGAGAGATGAAGAGAAAACCCCGGTACCGGAACAAATAACCAAAGAAATGTCACAAAGGACGGGAGACATGCCACAAAGTCATGCTCCAAGAAGCTAAAATGCACACAAAGGAGCTAGCTCTTCTCACATCCAAGGCCAATCTGGAGGAGGGTAATAATGGGGCAAAACAATGGTCAACATCACAATGGACTTGGCCGTGCCATCATAATGTTTCGCATCGCCCAAACACACACAAAATACCAGCTGGACTTTCACGTAAAGGCTAAGTAATAAAATACTAGCACGATAAACAACAAAGGATTCCAATGTAGGGAATCATGCCAAATAATCACCAAGAAGATGAAATGAACCAACAATACACAATAAAGGAGCTTCAAAGTCCCAATTAACCATTAATGAATTTCAAACACAAACTTGATCACAAAGGACCCAATTCTATCACTAAAGTGTACTACAACGTTCACTAAGGTCAACTAGAAGGACACCCAAGACTTGGACCAAAACGCGTCCTTCATTCACACAAATTTAACAAATGTAAACTTTCAGGGGTTCTGTGCGGCCGCCCAAAGGGGACTGTGCGGTCGCTCAAAATCCTTCAAAACAAGAACAAAAGCCTTCAGATAGTTGTGCGGTCGCCCAAACATTTTTGTGCGGCCGCCCAATGTTCTGAAAAAACTGGAAATCGGGAAGAACAACATGGGTTCTTCCATTTTCAAACCCAAAACACATTCAACCAAAATCCAACCTTCCAACTTATATACTAATGTACCAAAACAACTTATAAGTCTAAAAAGACTCAAACAACAACATTTAACAACCAAAATCAAGAATCAAACCCAACATTCAAGATTTCACCATTTTTGATCAAAACCCAAAATAAATTCCCAATAAATTCAAAACTCAACCAAACTTTAAATATAACACATCAAACATTATCTAGACATGATATGAACGTTTTAGCATCAAAATGGGGGAAAAGTAACTTACTTGCAAATTCTCAAAGTTGATGGATTTCGATTCTTTTTGGCTTCCTACGATCCTATCGACGATCTAAACAAGGTTCACGTTTTAAGAAATGAGAGAAGATGAGAGGAAGAAGGAGAAAATGAAGAGAGAAGGAGGAAGAAAAACTTACCAATGCCAAGGAGAGAGAGAGTGTTGTGCTGGGGATGGGAGGGAGTAGGGTGAGGGAGATGGAGTGTAAGAGGGAGAAGGAGGTGTAGGGAGAGGGTAGGAGTAATTTAAAAACTTACACAAAGATCCCCTCCTCAATACTACCCCACAAAACTCCCCACTAACAATTAAGACCCAACATTTCTATACTAGCACAAATGACCCAAATAAATGCTAGGCATAATTTATTATAACACATAAATTGCACACATAATTATTTAAATAAATAATAATTTAAATAAATAAATAAGCAAATAATTAAATAAAAATCATTTAATTACTAATGAAATAGAGCCTAGATTTCGGGTCGTGACATTCACTCCCCCTTAAAGAAAATTCGACCCGAATTTTAACGAGACTCACCTTAAACAAAAAGCCACGGAAATTTCCTCTCGATCTCACCTCGGAGCTCCCACGTCGACTCCTCGATGTTATGATTCCTCCAAAGAACTCGAACCAACGCGATGCTCTTGCTCCTCAACTCTTGGACTTTAGAATCTAAGATCCGAACCGGTCGTTCCTCATACGTCATATCGGGCTCAATATCCTCCGGTATCCTCGGTAACACGTGAGACGGATCATGAACATACTTCCGAAGCATAGAAACGTGAAAAACCTTGTGCAACCGGTCCAAAGATGGCGGTAACGCAAGACGATACGCTAGAAGTCCAACCTTTCCCAAAATCTCAAACGGGCCAATAAACCTCGGAGCCAATTTGCCTTTCTTCCCAAATCTACGAATACCCACCTTCGGAGATACTTTCAAGAATACCAAATCACCAATCTGAAAACTAAGATCTCGCCTTCGGTTATCTGCATAGCTCTTATGTCGACTCTGGGCTGTCTTCAATCGATCCCGGATAACTTTAACTTTCTCAACCGAATCCCAAAGCAAATCAATACCCACAATCTTCGCTCCACCAACCTCATCCCAACAAATGGGCGATCTACACTTCCTTCCATACAAGGCCTCAAACGGTGCCATCTCGATACTAGCCTGATAACTGTTGTTGTAAGAGAACTCCACTAACGGTAGGTGCGAATCCCAAGAATCAGAAAAGTCTATCGAACACGCTCGCAACATATCCTCAAGAATCTGAATAGTCCTCTCGGATTGACCATCGGTCTGAGGATGAAAAGCTGTGCTGAATCGCAAATCTGTACCCAAAGCTTCTTGAAACGCCTTCCAAAACCTAGAAGTAAACCTCAGGTCTCGATCTGACACGATGCTAACCGGAACCCCATGCAATCTCACAATCTCATCAACATAAAGGGTCGCAAGCTTCTCCATCGAATATCTGATATCAATAGGCAAGAAATGGGCACTCTTGGTCAATCTATCCACTATTACCCAAACACTGTCATACTTCCTACGGGTACGAGGCAGTCCAGTAACGAAATCCATAGTCACATGCTCCCATTTCCACTCGGGAATCTCTAACGGCTGAAGTAATCCCGCGGGTCTCTGATGCTCGGCTTTGACCTGCTGAAACGTTAAACACTTTGAAACGTACTCGGCTATTTCCCTTTTCATATTAATCCACCAAAATTGCTGCTTCAAATCCTGATACATCTTCGTACTACCAGGATGAATAGTATATCTCAATTTGTGACCCTCATCTAAAACTTGTCTCTTTATTCCACCCACATCGGGCACACACAAACGACCAAAGAAAGTCAACACTCCCACCGGGCTAATAGAGAAATCCTCGAAGTTCTTTTCCTTCAATTTACCCATTATTTTCACCAACTCGGGATCTTCTTTCTGAGCTTCCTTTATCCTCTGAATTAGGGTCGGAGATACCGTAATATTCGCAAAAATAGCCCCATGTCTAGATTCACGAGGAGACCAATCTCGAACATCCTCAAGCATTTTCCACTCTCGAACCATCATCGAAGCCACATAAGACTTTCTACTAATCGCATCGGCTACCACGTTCGCCTTTCCCGGGTGATAAGAAATCGTACAATCATAATCCTTCAACAATTCCATCCATCGACGCTGTCGGTTGTTCAACTCTTTCTGAGAGAAAAGGTACTTCAAACTCTTATGATCGGTAAAAAATCTCAAACTTCGCTCCATAAAGGTAGTGCTTCCACTTGTGCAACGCAAATACAATAGCCGCTAACTCCATATCATGAGTCGGGTAATTCTGTTCACTCGGGGTCAACTTCCTCGAAGCATAAGCAATTACTTTCCCATTCTGCATCAACACACAACCCAAACCCTCTTTCGAAGCGTCACTGTAAATCACTAGGCCATCGCTCCCATTATGCAAAGTCAAGATCGGTGCGGTAGTCAACCTCTTCTTCAATTCCTCGAAACTCTTGTCACATTTCTCGGTCCACACAAACGGAACATTCTTCCGGGTCAACTGAGTCATCGGAGTAGCAATCTTCGAAAACCCTTCAATAAATCTTCGGTAATACCCGGCTAAACCAAGAAAGCTTCTAATCTCTGTCACTGATTCGGGTCTCTTCCAATCCACTATAGCCTCTATCTTTGAAGGATCCACCGAAATCCCGTCTTTCGAAATAACATGCCCCAGAAACGAAACCTTCTCAAGCCAAAATTCGCATTTACTAAACTTCGCAAATAATTTCTCCCTCGCAAGAACGGATAAAACTGTCCTCAAGTGTTGTTCATGCTCCTCTCGAGATTTTGAATAAACAAGAATGTCGTCGATGAAGACTACCACGAACGAGTCAAGATAAGGGTGGAAAACTCGGTTCATCAAATCCATAAACACTGCCGGCGCGTTAGTCAACCCAAACGGCATAACCAAGAACTCATAATGACCATAACGAGTGCGAAAAGCAGTCTTCGGAATATCCTCCGATCGAACCTTCAACTGATGGTACCCACTCCTCAAATCAAGCATGGAGAAAACCACGGACCATTGAAGCTGATCAAAAAAATCATCAATGTGCGGTAGAGGATACTTGTTCTTCACTGTAACCTGATTCAACTTCCGGTAATCTATGCACAATCTCAACGAACCATCTTTCTTGCGCACAAACAAAACCGGTGCTCCCCACCGGGAAACACTAGGGCGGATAAACCCTCGATCAAGCAACTCTTGCAACTGAACCTTCAATTCTTTCAACTCTGCGGGAGCTAACCTATAAGGTGCTTTCGAAATCGGAGCCGTACCCGGCAAAAGGTCTATACAAAACTCAATCTCACGATCGGGAGGCATATCATACTCGGTAGAGAAAACATCGGGAAATTCCCGAACTACCCGAACACTAACCAAACTAGGGGATTCTTTCCTAGTATCAAGAACACTAGCCAAATACCCCTCACAACCACTATGCAATAATTTTCACGCTTTCATAAAAGAAATTAAGCGAACCTTTCTACTCAGAGGACAAGCCTCAAACACGAATTTAGGCACATCGGGAATAGAAAAAGTAACAGTTTTCTTACGGCAATCAACAGAAGCATGAAACTTGCTCAACCAATCCATACCCAAAATGACATCAAAGTCTTGGATAGGAAGAACTACCAAATCCGCACAAAGGACTCGACCACAAATAACCACATCACAAGCACGAAAGACTCGATCAGAAACCAAGCATTCTCCTATAAGGGTCGACACCTCTAGCACGTACGGTAAAGACTCGAATGCAGCATTTAACATGGAAGCAAATTGCACAGAAATGTATGAATGAGATGATCCTGGATCTACTAACGCTCGTGCGCTCACATTAGACACAGAAACAATACCTCCAATAACGGATGGATCATCGGTAGCTTGTTGTTGATTCATGGCATAAACCTTCCCTTGAACTTTGGGCTTCCCGCGGCATCCCTTTTCTGACCCTGATTATTACCAACTCTTGACCCGGATGCTTGTACTCTACCTCTCGGGCAATCTTTTACAAAGTGACCCATTTGACCACAATTGGTGCACCTTCCTTGCTTCTTCCAACAACGGTCTTCAGAATGACCTTCCTTTTGACAATACGAACAAAGCCTCCTAATTTGGCTCCCTTGGTTCCCGGAAGTGGTACCCGGGTTCCTCGGGATCGGTTGCCCTCGGAACTGAGATTGTCCCCCAAAGTTACCTCGGTTGTCGGAACGGTGTTGTGGCTTGCCTTGAGCTCCTTGCTTACTCGGGTTAGCTACCTCGGTCTTCCTTTTATGCTCCCCAATATCTTGCTCTATCAAATAGGCTCGGTCCACCGCATCTTGGAATGTCACAATCCGTTGAGCAATCAGTTGAGTACGGATGGAGGTCTTCAATCCCCGAATAAATCTCATAGCTTTTTGTTCCTCGGTCCTCACCAAATAGTCGCAATACCAAGCTAATTCTATGAACTTAGCCGAGTATTGTGCTATAGACAACACACCTTGCTCTAGGTTGAGTAGCTCGATCTCCTTTCGGTTTTGATCAACAACCGGATTGAAATGCTCCTTGAATTTGCGCACAAACAACTCCCACGCATACACCGTGTGAGTATCATCCCAAGTAGCTTTAACACTTTTCCACCAATGCTCGGCGGCTCCCACAAGCTTGTAAGCCGAAAACCGGACCTTGTCCTCATCCGAACACCCAAATACATCATAAATCTTCTCCATAGACTCAATCCACAACTCAGCTTTCCGAACATCGGGTTCCCCATCGAATTCAACCAGTTTTAACTTCAGAAATTGCTCCAATCCATAGCGGGGTGGTACTTGTTCTACCCTCGGACCTTGATCATGTATGGCCTTCATGGCCGCCTCGAACATGCCTTGAAACATGGCATGTGCTTCTCCCCTTGTATCATTCTGATTCTGTGCCCCACTAGTACCTCCTCTGTTTCTTCTTCCGGACATTTCGAGTAATTACCTGCATAAGACATCAACCGTTAATCACTCCGCACACTACTACCCACCTAGGTCATACTAATCCACCTAGACTTATACTTAGAGCCAATGCCATAGCTCTGATACCAACTGTCGCGACCCCGGACCCCGCGGGCCCGGGACCGCGATCTGGACGTCGACTCTAAAACCAAAACTGTGAAATACTGAAGTTAAAAATTCCATTTGATACTAAAAGGTGATAACACAAGGTTTTGTAAATCAACTTGAACAACAAAGTAAAACTAGTATAAACTCCATAAGCTTATACACCAAAGTTACAAAATACACAAATCCTAGTGACGTCAATGTTTGGTACAAATATCCCCAAAAGGTTACACATTGATATAATGTAAACCAAAACCTATGACAACTTTCCCCAAAAGAATGTATCCACACTCGACGTCCTCTTTCTCGTGATCAGCGAGACTAATCCTTAGCACCTGGGGGGGGGGTTAAGGAAAAACAAAGATAAAAGAAAGGGGGTGAGATAAATCTCAATAAGTTACTAATGCAACTACATGACATGCTATGATGCAATATACAATAATAATTCATAGCTAGCACATAGCAATTATCACATAACAGATAGCAGCGGAAATAAACACATAACAAAGGATATAGCCAAGGTTTTCCAAACCGGAACATCCAAATAAAGGATCGCTGCGCAGCTTCAATAATCAACCAATCAACATCTTCATAATAGCATGAGAGCTGAAGAGAAAACCCCGGTACCGGAACCAATAAGCAAAGAAATGTCACAAAGGACGGGAGACATGCCACAAAGTCATGCTCCAAGAAGCTAAAATGCACACAAAGGAGCTAGCTCTTCTCACATCCAAGGCCAATCTGGAGGAGGGTAATAATGGGGCAAAACAATGGTCAACATCACAATGGACTTGGCCGTGCCATCATAATGTTTCGCATCGCCCAAACACACACAAAATACCAGCTGGACTTTCACGTAAAGGCTACGTAATAAAATACTAGCACGATAAACAATAAAGGATTCCAATGTAGGGAATCATGCCAAATAATCACCAAGAAGATGAAATGAACCAACAATACACAATAAAGGTGCTTCAAAGTCCCAATTAACTATTAATGAATTTCAAACACAAACTTGATCACAAATGACCCAATTCTATCACTAAAGTGTACTACAACGTTCACTAAGGTCAACTAGAAGGACACCCAAGACTTGGACCAAAACGCGTCCTTCATTCACACAAATTTAACAAATGTAAACTTTCAGCGGTTCTGTGCGGCCGCCCAAAGGGGACTGTGCGGTCGCTCAAAATCCTTCAAAACAAGAACAAAGCCTTCACATAGTTGTGCGGTCGCCCAAACATTTTTGTGCGGCCGCCCAATGTTTTGAAAAACTGGAAATCGGAAGAACAACATGGGTTCTTCCATTTTCAAACCCAAAACACATTCAACCAAAATCCAACCTTCCAACTTATATACTAATGTACCAAACAACTTATAAGTCTAAAAAGACTCAAACACAACATTTAACAACCAAAATCAAGAATCAAACCCAACATTCAAGATTTCACCATTTTTGATCAAACCCAAATAAATTCCCAATAAATTCAAAACTCAAACCAAACTTCAAATATAACACATCAAACATTATCTAGACATGATATGAACGTTTTAGCATCAAAATGGGGAAAAGTAACTTACTTGCAAATTCTCAAAGTTGATGGATTTCGATTCTTTTTGGCTTCCTACGATCCTATCGACGATCTAAACAAGGTTCACGTTTAAGAAATGAGAGAAGATGAGAGGAAGAAGGAGAAAATGAAGAGAGAAGGAGGAAGAAAAACTTACCAATGCCAAGGAGAGAGAGAGTGTTGTGCTGGGGATGGGTGGGAGTAGGGTGAGGGAGATGGAGTGTAAGAGGGAGAAGGAGGTGTAGGGAGAGGGTAGGAGTAATTTAAAAACTTACACAAAGATCCCCTCCTCAATACTACCCCACAAAACTCCCCACTAACAACTAAGACCCAACATTTCTATACTAGCACAAATGACCCAAATAAAATGCTAGGCATAATTTATTATAACACATAAATTGCACACATAATTATTTAAATAAATAATAATTTAAATAAATAAATAAGCAAATAATTAAATAAAATCATTTAATTACTATTAAAATAGAGCCTAGATTTCGGGTCGTGACAGTATGAAAAATGCTAGACGGGGGGGGGGGGGAGTGAATAGCGTTTTAAAATTATTTTCAAACCCTTTTGCAAATCAATGGCAAATGCGCACGACTCATAATTTGGCTAAGTATAGCGGCGCAGCAAGAGTGTGAAATGCACAGCAGAAAATTTAAAGCAATTACTTATGCGCAGGTATAAGCGCAGAAGTGTAAATACGCACGCACTAATATTTAGTTTAAAGAGTGGCGCAAAATGGAACTAAGGCAGAAAGCACACAAACACAAATCAAACAGATCAAAGGAATCTACAAGATCAAACAAAGCAATATATCAGAAATGTTTTAAAGTAGAAAGCAAAGCAGATTATAGAGACAAGCTATTTGGAGAGGTTTGTTCGGGAAAAGATCTACGTCCTCTACAAGATGGTTAGTCTTGGATTTCTAATGGAGATCTTATTATATGAGAGAGTTACAAGTTACAACGATGTAGAACAAACTAACTCAAAGATCTATAATCTATGAAAGAACAAATCCTAGACAATAACCAGTGTTTCTCTAGAAGTATGATCAATGAGATCGAAACTTCAAGAGGTGTGTGTGTGTCAGAAAATCTGGGCTCTTTGAATCTATGAGATGGAGAGCACAAGATTCTGGTGTTACAAAGGTTGTTTAGGATCAGGGCTTGGATGAGTATGAAGGTATGAGGTTGATCTTGAGAATTCTGGAAATATGCAAGCAATCTTCAAATATT